>JARHVA010003013.1:1262500-1627500 GCA_037957365.1 Torreya grandis | reverse complement strand
TTGATTCCATGCTAGATATGTTCATTAGACTAGAATAATAATCAAGTTGTTCTAGGCTTATATTTCTAACATATTATTATATCATAATTATCATTTTTAAAAGAATGCACAACTGCAATCAATCTACAACCAATAGTCTATTATATTTATGTATACAAGAATGTTATCTACTCTAAAATAATATAAATGATCCAAGAGTTTTAAACCAACATCAAAGACTATGTTTTTCCAAAAAAATTATTGCCTTCATTTTACCTCATAAAGTTCTAATAATAAAGTAGACCTTTCCATAATAAGACAGTATTTTGGTCATATTTTATATTATCATATCTATCTCAAATTTACTTATAATAAATTATTTTAATTATTTACTACTCAAAAAAGAGTTACTTTTGATATATAAATATTGTTATAATCAAATTAACCAAAGACAATCTTATCATAGATAACAATATTCAATTATTAAATATTCTTACCTAGAAACTCAAGTCATCACCTATAGCCATAAAAGATTATTTTATAAACTCATAAAGACAATAATATTATTATTTTTCTATATTTTGGTCATTTTCACAACATTTTATAGGTAAAATCAATTATCCATTTGTTCTCAAAATCCCATCTATTATTTAAATTTGTTTTAACCTTTTAGGGTTTTACTAATGTAAATCCTAAGTTATATTATAGGGTTGAGTTGTCTAAATCAATGAAATAATATGAAATAAATAATCATTGATTTGTTATAGAATTTGACTTGATTTGACTTTATAAAAATAGTAATAAATATGTGCAAATAAAGACTTATCTAGAAAAAAATAATCATGGAAGATTTGGGTGTTGAAATTTTCATTATGAACATGTCTAAATGTCATAAATAGGGTCCTTAGGTTATATTATTCACTAGATAGTGGAACCCCACCTAGATAGTATCACTATATGGCTCTAGTGTCTTAAAAATGGTGTTAGTTGTAGACACCCAATTTTGGCCATAATTAGCTTTTGACTAGACTTCAGACTGATTCCTACCAAACATTTTAAAATTAAGATTAAGAATAATTGAACATCCTAATTTCATTCATACATCATTCATCAATGCTTAAAATCATGTTTAGGCATCCCTATTTGGTTTATTATACCGTACTCAATAATAACCTCTCATAGATTCATCCCTAATCATCCTACAACCTAACAACTGATAGTTTAGCCTATGGACCCATTAAATGGGGCACTCGATAAAATATTAAAATAGATAAAATGATAATTAAAATGAATCATGTAATTAAAAAATACTAAATTCTTAGTTCAATTATCCATTTATAATTAATGAATATCTAAAAATGGAAATTCTAAAATTCAAAATATCAAGCCTTTTCATCTTGCCTTTATGAGTTGTCAAGTTCTTCCAAAATATTTAATTTGAGAACCATGCCTAGTAGTTGAAAATCATAATTACATGACAAATTTTAAGTTAAATATAGTTAACATCAACTCACCTAGGTTATTTTAAACTCATTCCATATTTAAACTCAACCTTAACTCACATTGGGTGAGAGTTAACTTTGGAGGCTATAAATACAAGGCCATACCTTTTTATATCTAAGCTCTCATAATCCAAAGTTATGATGCTCATATATTGAGAGACAAGACTTTCAAGTAGTGTTACTATTTAAAATTGATAATCCAATCACCCAAGATAAGGTGCCAAGATGAGAAGGAGAAAATAAAGCTTTATTGTTAAAGACTTCTTGATGCATAAACCAAGCAAACCACTTCGAAAAGCCATTTGTAGCTAAAATGAAGGTAAAATAATGATTTATTTTATATTCTAGCTGTTTTTTCATTTGTATAATTTTTAATTATGCTTCACCTAGTGTCTAGGCGAGAGATGTTAAGTGTTTAGTGTGTTATTTTGATTTTGTTTTATTGGACTAACATAAGCCTAAACTCCCCTCTACGTGTACCTTGTTCACATGGTAACACACTTAGTGGGACCTACACCACTCAAATTTGTTTTCAAGTCATTTTAGGACATCTTCCTAATAATTTTAATGTCAAAATCCAAACTTGCTAACTAAAAAAGTGGAAATTGAAGGCTTATAGATGTTCTACAATAAACTATGAATTTGCTTTGTATACTTGCATTTTTACTCTCTATAATCATAATATTACTATAATATTGTGACTTTACAGTCACAATTTTGCCTAAATTATTGTGATATTGCATTAAATTTCACAATATTACACCAAATTTCATGAATTTGTCCCTATTATATTAATTTCTACTAATAGTCTATTTTGTAGGGAAAAATTGTAATATTGTAATATTATGACTTTGTAGTCATGGTATTGCCTTAAAAGTTATGGTATTACAATATACCAATATTGAAATCATGATATCACCATAACTTATGTGATATTTCACTATCATGGTATTGCCTAACTATCATGGTTTTCTCACTATCTTTTTTATGTTATAGGGAAGTTGTGATTTTGTGCTAATAGTTTTGGTTTTACAGGTAAAGTCATAGTATTGCTCTATGTTTCTATAGTTTTGCATCATGTGTAATTTTTTTGAAATATAAGAGATAAAATCAAAAGTCACTTTCCCACTTATTTTTTTATTCTAAGCACAAAGACCCCCTAACATATTTTGTAGGACCCAAAGACCAATAAAATATGGTTTTAAACATTTTTACAAAACTCACATTTGAATTTGGTGTTTTAAAATATTTTTAGTTGAGTTATTTTTAATTTTATTTAAGTTTTTATAAAAATTATAAGGGGATAAACCTCAAGACATATTTCATTTGGTTTTATAAAAATTAATTCACACTTTAGTTAAATACTCATAAGAGTTTTCATTTTTATATTTGTTGCTTGAGTATTTGTTTAAGCAAAATGAGTGTTGTGTGTATTCTCTCCTCCCATCCCCTTTACAAAAGTTGGGTGATAAAAAATGATCACTCTTTAAATTTTTAATTTTGGTCTAAAATCATGGAAGGAAAGTCTCTAAGGCCCTCACCAAAATTTGAATCATTTGGGTGACCCCAAATGACCCTAAAGTCCTTCCACTTTCTTTATTTCATTATTTTTTGGCTTGTGGGTAGGATTTCATCACCTCCCCACAAGTTATCTAGGTAAGCATTAACTTAGGGATTAATATCTTGACATAATTTCAACCCTAATCCATAATGGGTTATATAAATTAAGGGAGACCTATTGGGATGCTCTTTTTAGTGGTCAAATAATCTATATTAGTGGTACTCATCCTTAGATAGTAGGGGTAACTCAGACATCACACTACACAAAGAAATTGATGGATGTATTGGGTGTGAAAAGGAAAATATATTTAAACAACAAGCTAGTTAACATGGATCTAAATGACCTAATGTACCCTAGTGTTAACCACACATATGGGACCTTTTAGAAATGAATGAAAATGAATAGTTTAGACAACTACACTTGATGTAGACATACTATTGATGCAGGTCTAATAGGCTAAAGTTATATGTCATTGTATGAAATATTGAGATAAGAGGGAGCTTAAAAACCCTAATTTTCATTCACTTTTACTTTTTTGCTTAAATAACTTAAAATACTCTCAAGAGTAAGTATATAGATAAACTTTGATAGTATGATGCCACCTTGTCAGTTTTAGGATTTGAGACATTACACTTAGGTCTTTTTTTCATTTGTCCTCTTTAGTTGCATGGTATTATGTCAAAACTATTTTTTTGTAATTCCATGTCCAAATACAAGTTATGGTTACACAACACTCCTTTTTTTGAAGAGGTGTTATGACATCCATTTAACATCTACCATCTTTGTCTTAGTTATTTATCCAACTTTATATGTGTGTGTGTGTGTGACTTGTTTGAAAGGGGATTATTTATGATGACCATTTCATTCCAAGTATTGTTCCTTATATTTTTTTGAAAAAAAAATATCATATCTTTAGATCATGATAGTGTTGTTACACTACTCACATTGTTTCAAAGATTTGTTGCCTTTTGTCTAAATCATGATCTCGAAACCATGTGTGCCTTATTGGTATATTCCTAGTATTGTCATTCCATTAATTTTTATCTAAGATTGTTTTAAATTTTAAAAAATTAACCTTCCAAATTAAGTTCATTATTATCCTTGACAAGGTTAGATTCAAACAGAGATTGATTTATCCTATGCCTTACATAATTTTGGCCTGGGTATTTACCTTTCACTTTTTGGGTTATACAACTTAGACTAGTTTCTTGCTTGATTTAAAAACTATTACTGTTCCTAAATTTTGGAAGTGGTCTATCTTACATGTGCCTAAGGTTCAATGTATTTTACCAAATGGTAAAGTGTGTGTTTAAAATTTGAATGCCTAGTTTGTGTCAAAGTGTTTCAATTTTGTTGGATTAAATCTCTTGCCTTTTTAGACCTAGTGTGTTTTAAATTATAGCTTTTGTTTCTTGTTCCAAAAAGACCTAGAAATTTCCCTTTTGTTTTATTTCAATTCTAGCTCTTGTGTCATGTTTCCAAGAGTCCTAGCAGCTTACCTTTTTATTTTATAGGTAGTTGTTTTGATCCTATATTTTGTGCCTTATTTTCAAAAGACCTAGAAACCTTTTTCATCTTCATACCTAGTTTAACATTATTTTAAACACTTTTTAGTTAAGTTTGGCATTCGATTTTATCCATCCAATTTAACATTGGTGTATGACATTTGACATTAGACTATTTTAGACCAAGTTTATCATTGACCATTTTGGAGATACAACTCCAACTTTTTAAACCAAGTTAAACCAAGTTTAGACCACTTATCTTTTAGACTTTGTTTTTAAGAGTATATAAAACTCTAGGTCATCTTCATGGAATGTTTATCATTGATTTGGATATGTCTCTTTACACTCATAGTGGATCCATGTACAATCTAGATTATGATAGTGTAGTCATGAATGATGACTTTGTTTAAGACACCAACAGTGATGATGTGGTTTATCAGATGGATCCTTATGCTCTTTACACTTCTTAATCTAGGGAACAAAGTTAAGATCCACTAGATCATTATTTGGTTCACACACCTCCATATTTAGAGCAAAACTAAGATAAAATCATGCAATATCTTGTTAGCATACCATCGGTTGTAGAATACGTTCAAAAAAAAATGTATTATTGTTAATGACTAAAACTTTCATTCATGACAAATAACCTCCTATAGGAAGCTTTATAGATGTGGGACTAAAATTTCTATCTATGAAGTGACCTCTAGGATTTTAGAAGTCAATTCTTTGAATAATTGGGGAGGAAAAGAAGGAAATGAAAATAAAGCTAAAATAAAACTATCTAAGATGATGCATCAAAATTCTTAATGTATCTATTCCTAATATTGCATAATATAGATTGGACCCTTTAAAACATTGCTATGGTGGTACCACATGGTACCATCAAAAAGAGCTTATACTTAGCTAAAAATTAAAAGGGGAATATAGGGGAAAAGTGGGGGCTAATACTTAATCCACCTATCCCTTCAATAATGTCCATGATGAAAAGCCAACCACCCAAAAAATTCAAAATGTGGATTCAATCCACAAATCTAGTGACTTGTAGGGGAATCCACCTATGGATGAAAAAAGCCAAAATTTCTAGTGATGTAGAATAGAAAAAGTAAAACTATAAAAATTAAGGCCTGCAAAACTTATAAATTCTAAAGAGTGTCTCTCAAAGGCATCCACTCTTCCTTTAAAGGCTAAAAATTTCCATTCCAAAGCCTCAAAGGATTTGACCAGATCAATTATCTCCTTGAAGGAGAAGCTACTCATTCCCTGTACAACCACCTACATCTAAAATCTGAGATGTGCAAGAGGATACATAATAGTCTCCACTTCAGAGATGTTTTTTACTTGACCCATGGATGTAAATATGGTCTAGTCATTCTAATTTGTGATCAGTAAATTTTTTATCTAGTCCTCTAAAAAGACCCTATTATTTATGAGGAATGGACAGGGAAGTCCTAATAGGACCAATTATTCAATGTGTCCCTTCATGACCTAAACCACTTGTTCTAAGGCATTTAAAAATTCCTTGAATTTCAATATGGCCTTGATGTAGCTCAATAATTCATTGACCTTGACCGCTACCTACCTTTTATTGGCCACCCCCACTTCTTGGATCATCTCATCTATTTCACTATATAGCTTCTAGAGTAAGAGCCATAAATCTTGGACCTTTGGGGATATGAAGGTGAGGAATTGATCCACATATGTGCTTACCTATGAATTTAAACATTATGAATCTGTAATAAATTAAAGTACTAGATTCAAGTATGACACCATGTTATTTATCCTCTCCCAACTTGAAACATGTAGTTTTTATATCATTAGGAGGATGTTGCAGTCTAAGAGTGGGTGGTGAGGTCATTCTTTAGCTATTGGATCTCCTAGTCCCTAGCCTAGGACTCTTGTTGCATTTATTGCTACATATATTACTACATGCTCATGGAGTTTGAGAGACTCTTCTGATCCTATATGAGATCTATTTTTTTAATATGCTATTCTTTGTATCCTCTTTTTCTTTTTTAAATCCCTCTGACTCAGCATTCAACTCTGCTACTCAGATTTATAGCTAGGCTCTTTGGCTAGCTTCCAATTGAAATATCTCAAAGGTGATGAAAAATTATAAGTTATATCTCATCGTCATGAGCTTCATGTTTTTGGATTTGGCCTCTGCATTTAGGTAATTGATGGCAGATCTAAATCTTGTAAGTTCTTATTCTTTCTTCTCTAGTCGATAGCCTGTCTTGAGGTAGTCCATTGTTATAGATGTATAGGTATCCTCTATTAGTTTGACCCTATCTTGTGGCCTTACCTAGTTGAGGTTCAGGCTGATGGTAAGGATTGAGTAGTATCAAAGTTTCATCTACTCTTTGGGCTTAATTACTATTAGCATCATGTGTGTAATCATCAAATATTGTTATGGGGTCAAAGAATGATTGTATGTGTGTTACCACTAGGGCCTTGGCCACTTTTCCTCTTTTTTTTTCTACCTAAGCTTCTTGGGCTTTCCTTATAGTCTCTAACTAATGGTGGAACCATTCCTATGGTTGAATTATTTCCCCCATGAAGGGGGATCCCTATGGTAATCCAAAGGGTATGGTCATTTTCTACTATGAAGTAATGAATGTTATTCCCTTGGGGATGAGTGGGTGAATGGGTAATGTGGAAGGTGATAAGGGTAGGAGGTTGTGAAAAGGGATGGTGGGTAAATTCACCATGATAGATGTAGTTGTGGTGGATGAAGGTGGAGGAGTGGAAAATGGTGAAATCATGGTGGAAATGGAGGAAAATAAAGAAGTAAAGAATGAAGAATAAGTAAAAAGGGAAAGGGGAGTAAAATTTACCTATTAACTAGTAACCAAGGGTGGCCATGTGAAGCCAAGGGGCTACTATGTGAAGCTAACTTATGCTTCCTTAGTCTCTTCTCCCTCCTCACCTCATACCCCATTTTTTATTACTCTTCTTCTTTTATGCTCAGGCTCAAGAGGAGAGCTAGAAACTTGTGCCTTAGAGCCAAATTGAGATACCCCTACTTTAGGTTGTCCTGAAGTGGCCTACTCCTAATATTAGGATATCATATATAGAGGAGGGAGATATGATGTATGCTTCAAAATTTTAAAAATTTCATCCTCTTTTCCTAAGGAGGTATCCTCTTCTTCTTCTGTTGAAACCTCTTCTTCCACCTAAGCATCCTCTTTATGATACTCATCCTAGATTATTTCAAATTGCTTGTCAATCTTCACCTCATCAAAATTGAGTTCCCTCTAGTGTATTTCCTACCTATACTTCTAATAGGCTTCCATTTTTCCCTTTCTCTAGCCCCTCTTGATGAGTTTCACTATTAGACCTTTGGTCATGAGCTTCACAAGATCAAACTTCTAGATTGGTTTGTAGAAAGACTCCCACAATTGGAGGGTGTCTAAGAGGATGTTTGATAGATCAAAATAGTATAAAATGTCATATTTTGTGGGTGAATTCTACTCTTTGAAGTATGGCCAAATCTCATTAATGAAGGGGGGTGGTCTTAAGAATGACTATGTATCCAACCAGGTCATAAATCCATTGATCATTAATTTAATCCAAACCAAGCTCTACCAATTTGAGCATAAGTAGATGATTTTGCGACCTCCTCAAAACTATTATGACCCCTCCTAAAATGGGGATATCATATAGGTCCCTCTTATTTCTTACCATACCATATACTAAATCCAACACATCGAGTTGGTGATTTAACTCTAGGGTCAAGGTCCTATCTGTGAGCATGCACAAGAGCTAGAATGGATCTTATTTGAATCCATGGACCTTAATGAAGGTAAAGTGGGCTCTAAATAACTAGTCACAAGGAATTTTATATCTATTCAACCAATCTCTCTAGTGATCTATCATCCAAAAGGTAATGTCTTCTTGAGGTTGATCAGTATCAGAGATAGGAAGTGTTCTACAATCTCATGGTAATACTACATGGCTTAAAAGATATGGGTACATGTGGATATGGGGATCACCCTATAGGGATATACTCCCATCTTGGTCAAGTTGATGGTAAATTATGGTAAAAATAACCTGTTGCTTTGGCAAAGGATCATGTAGATAAAGAAATAAGAATAACTAAAAGTATTTTAAGCCAAAAATTTATTATTTGATATTGAATGGCATCAAAAATGGCATGTATAAAGTCCATTTTATAGGCCTTATCCTTACCATTTTCAAGTTAAAGATTGTAGCCAACTAAAAACCATAGACATTGGTGTCTAATTCTAGCTCAAAGATGAATTCTAGCATTAAGAGGGTGTCTTTCATATTTTTCACCATAAAACTCAAGAGAGTGATGGGAAAAGGTATAACTTTTATGTAGTTGTTTCAAAGAGTTGAGTTTATTAACCATAGATTCTAGACACAAGTGTCCCATAGGGTCTACAACCTCTTGACATTGTAAATGTCTACACTAGGGTCATTGAGGAGCCAGAGCATCTCCCTCACCACTCCAACACTGATCACCATATTTAGGTGGTGACATATGATAATGCCAATGTTGACATTATACCTTTCTATGCATATAACAATAATCTCTAGGCATGGGTGCATGAGAGGCACCATATATTGTGGTAGTGTAGATTTCCATATTTTGAATCTAAATGACTCAGTCATTATTTCAAACTTTTTTGAGCATACAATCATGAACACCCCCATTAGATTATTCATATTTTTTACTAGTGTTAGGTCCCTATAATCTCCCTTTGAGACATTCATCACATTTGGTATTGTGGGCTTAGGATATGCATGGGTGGAAGCATATGATTTAGTCCCTATAAATTGAGGGGAAGCTCTCCATGACTACTTGGACCATGAGATCTTGATCTTCTAGGATGTCCACAATCGAATGAGGACCTAGAAGGTCTCATCTTGTAATTATCCTCAAATAACCTTCTCTTTTATTTATAAAAACACTAGATACTGGCTTCTTCTCACAATTCCACACATAATTATTCACTAAAGACTCTCTACTCATCTCATTGCTCTCAAAATCTCTTGGGGTGTTTAAATGTTTTATTTGATTAAGAGGTGGGTATTTATCAGCTAACACTCCTAGCATAATCATCATACAACTTTTTATTTTGGCACCCATAAATGAGAAGGATGACACACATGAATAAATAACCTCACATGAAATATTTATAGTGATCCTTATGAGAGATTATACAATTGGGGGTGCCTAAACATTAATAACAGGGGGAGTGGGGTAGATAATTATCTATTATATGGATTCAAAAAGTGGGGAGCCAAGGCATAGAAAATTGGTGATGGGACCCAAAAAACTTGTGCCAATGACACTTATTAGTGATGGGAAACATCATTGAAAATGTAAACTTAACTAACTATGTATAAACCAAAACTAATAAATCAGTTAAAGTGATTCAAGTGGATTCCATTAATTAAAATATCTAAGGCATTAATTTCTTCATCCACTAATTCAAACACATTGCCCTGAATACTACCAATGATGAAATAGGTCCTCCCCATAGGGAATCAAACTTTGCATGCTGATTTGGTCTCACAACCCTTTGGTCATATTTTAGAATTAAGTCTCCCAGCTTAAATCTTGGGTCAGATGCCTTTTTATCAAAGCATCTATTACCCACCTAATATATATTTATTATATCTCCAATGGCTTGTTCTCTTGCTTCCTAAAGATAGAAATTCTACTAACCTAACCTCCATTGCTCCATTTTTTTCTATTTCAAAAGTTTTTGATAACTATAAAGTGGGAATATTTGTTGAAATGGGCATAACCACTTCATACATGGATGTTTTTAGAATCTAATTAAGTGTAATTTGATTGACCTAAAAAACTATTTTCATATTATTAAGCTGATCCCTCTGTCGTTCAACACACATTCTCTTAATTAACCTTATGAGGTTCTTGTTGGTCGATTCGGCCAACCCATTCCCTTATAGGTAGTTGCTGGATGAATTATTATGGAAAATATCATTTATAAGCATAAATTCCAAAATATTTAAACCAAGGAAGGTCTTTAAATTATCAAATATGATTTTTTTTAGAAGGGCCAAACCTTGTTACTAGTTCTTTTAGGAAGTTAAAGATCACACTTTCAATCAATTCTTTCAAATGAACTACTTCAGTCCATATTGTGAAGTAGTCTATCACCATGAGTATCCATTTATGGCCTATGTTAGACATGGGATTTACAATCACAATTAAATCCAAGCCCCACTAATTAAAAGGCTCATTATCCATAATTGGTTTTAGTGGCATGGATGAATTCTTTTTTTTTGCCTATGAAAAACTGGCATTGTTGGCATTTTTCACTGCCTAATAAAAACTTGAAAATAGGGTCAGCTAATAGTATCCAACATACATGATTTTAATGATGATCATTTTCACTAAGAAATGTCTACTTTAAGGGGTAAAACTCACATCTTATAGGATTTTTCTAGCTTGGTGATTGTCAACAAATCTGAGTAGTACCCTATCAAAGTTTCTTTTAATAGGACTCCCTAGACTAGTGTATAACTAGCTCCTTGCCACATATAGAATCTCCTTTTAGCATAAGGATACCATCCAAATATTAGTCAATTTCCATAAAATAGGTTTTATCAACAACCTAAGATCCGATAGTTTTATACTGACTCACTAAAATTATTTCTAGTGTATCTTCCTCACTTGTCAGGGCATCCATGCATTGGTCCAAATACTCACAAAATACATTCTATTAGATCACCTTGGTTAGCATAAATTTAATGTCATATTATAAGATATTATTGATTCAATTAGCTCTCTTTTAGGTGATTTCTCCCTCTATGATGTATTCTCTGATGCTAGAATGCACCACATTATCATTACCTTTCTTGCTGCTATCAGGTGTCTAAATTTCTTGAGAACTTTAATGATGGTGAAAGCTTGCTTCTCAACAAAATTATACTTAGTCTCATATCTACATAAGATTCTTGAATAAAATGTAATAAGATTTTCAACTTTTCATTCATCTTTTTAATAAGTTAACATGGCTACCAAGCTATGTTCACACCCATAAACATACATGATAAAATCTTTAGAGAAGTCAAGATTGACTAGCACAGGAGTGGTGGATATTGCCTCCTTGATTTTATCAAATGATATTCTTTATTCAGTGGTCTATTTGAAATCTTGGTCTTTAATTATCATTAATGTAATTGTCCTTACCAACTTTGTGAAGTTAGATATGAATTAACTAATGAATTTTATCTTTCCTAGGAAAGATTAGACTCCGTTTTTGTTAAATGGTAAGGTTAAGTCCTTGTTGGCCTTCACTCTATCCAGATCAATAGAGATGCCTTTTTTGGATACCACATATCCTAGTAACTTGTCTTTAAGGATGCTAAAGACACAATTTTTTGGGTTGAGGGGTAACTTGAACTCTTGGCACCTTTGTAAAATACTCTCCAAATCATCAAAATGATCTTTTTTCTGAGATAACACTATAAGATCATCCAAATAGATGAGGATGATTATGTTAATCAGTCCTTAAAAATTTATATCCATGGCTTACTAGAAATTTGCTCTTACATTAGAGAGGTAGAAAGGCATTTTCACATATGTGAAGGTTCCCCACTTTATAGTGAAAGTGGTTTAGCGTTGATCCTCATCATTAACCCATACCTAGTTATAACCTAAGAACCCATCAAGTAGATAGAAAATTTATGTACCCACTACTATTTGGAGGATATATTCCATTGAAATAAGGGGATAATGATCTTTTAGAGATGTTTTGTTCAGGTCTCTAAAGTCTACACTAGTCTAATTTCCCTATTTTACTTTCTTACTAAAACTAGGTTGGATACCCAAGTCAAATACTTGATTGGGTATATAATCCTTAAATCAATTAATTTACTCAATTCCTGAACCCTGAGATAATTTATTTTTGGATTTACTAGCCTTTTCTTTTGGTGGACTGGTTTGGCTCCTTTGATCAGATCTATGGTGTGTTGGATCACCTCATGGTCATACCCCTTCGGGTCATCATAGGCCCAGGCCATAACCCCTTCATAACTTTTGTATAAAGCTACTGAGTGATCCTTATATTTTTTGGAGACTTATTTCACCACATTTAATTTTATTCCATCTCCCACATCAAGCTTAAATTAGTCATGTTTATTTGTGACAAACTTCTTTTTGTCAATTCTTACATCATCAAAATCAAATAGATTCTCTAGAGTGATCAGTCCCTTTGGAAGTTTATTAGACTTTAGTTGTATGATTTGATCTTTATAAGATTCTTCAATATTTGGATACAACTGCTCTATAAACTCACATGACTACTAAATAAACATGGTAATTTGGGTGTAATTATCAAATACATACCATTTTTTATCATTATCTAGAATAGAGGGTCTAACAATCACTCATACTACCTATTCATTGGTTTAAAAATGGGTTACTAGATCAAACAAGGAGCTAATTACTACCATTCTATCTACATTTACACTGATGGACTTGGGAATGATTTGAATATTAAATGATTCAATTTTTTTAATTAAATCCCATATTTGATGGAGATAAGACCTCATGTAAACATTCTTTATGGCTGTGACTCCTCTTACTTGATTTATTACTAGTTTATAATCTCTAAACACCTTTAATTGCATCACACCCATGAATTCAGGAAGGCTAAAGCCATAAACTAGGGCTTCATACATGAATTCATTCTTTATGTAGATAAATTAGATGTGGAAGGCCTTAAGGGTCTCTTTTCCAGATGGAGACACCAACCTGATACTAGCTCTAGAGCCAGTTTTGTATTTTGCACCATCAAAATGTAGAGTCCAAAAATTGGACTCATTTTTAGGTTCCTTACTCTGATCCTCCATTTTCTTCATGACTTTAGGGATATCTTGATCTTCATCATGGATTACATAATTCTTGAGGCCAGGGGCATCAAATTTTGTGAATGGATTATTCTTGATGAATTTATTAATGAGGTTCTCTTCCTCTGAGCTCATATTTTCCACCACTCCTTAAGCATTTCTATGTATTTCATTTCTTCTTTTGATAAAAGAGTGTAATTCACTTAAAAATTCATCATAACATCATCAACTATGTGCTCTAGATGTAGTGGCTTAGACAATACTTTCATTTTTGAGCTATATTTAGTCTTCAAGATCAAGTGAGACCAATCCAAAGATAAGTACCCACCTATCTTGGCTATGAAATATCTTGACAAACATAACCTAAAGACTAGTGGAATATCTATTAACACAATTTCTTGGGGTATTATAATACTAGGACAAGAGTACAAGGTTAGGGGAAGATCCTTAATGACACCTATATTCTAAACTTTTTTCTTATCTAACTACATTACCCCTTTATCCAAAGTTTCATATTGAAGTTATAGTGCATCTTTAATCTATTTTGGCATCACTATGGTGTTATCACTAGAATCAATCATATAATTATGCAGTAAATTATTCCCCATAATGAGAGTTAAATAAAATGTGTTGGGTTTTGTTTTACTTTCCCCTATTTTAGAATTGATGAATACAAATGACACATGGGGTTTTTCATTCTAATTGGCTTATATTCCCTTGGTTTATGCTATCTCCATAGCTAGGTTACCTAATTTAGGATTCTCTTGGTCTTACAATGCCTCTCACAACATATAGTTTTGCTCAAAGATAGATAAGACATCCTAAAGAGAAACATTGGTTGGGTCCTTATTTAGCTGCTCTACCATATTAAATGACCCTTGAGGTCAGAATTTGGGGCCCTTTATCTTGTTTTGTGTCATTTCACCCCTCTTTTGATATGCTGGGGGTGATGGTTGGCATCTTGAATTTTTTTTTTAAAGTCACTTTAGGCCTTGAAAAAGCCTCTTAGATATCAGTTGATTTTTTCTTGGATTGAGTGTAGTAGTCCAATTAGACTTATAGGGATTTCAACATGGTGATCTCATTTGCATAAACTACATATTTATCCACCACCCAAGAGAAAATTGCATGTTCTAAGGATATCTCCTCTTCTTTCTCCAAGGACATTTTTTATACTTGATCTATCAGGACAACATTTTCAATACCGAGGATTGGCATTCATAAGAAACTGAATCGATTATGTTCTCTTATCTTTACTACTTGACAATATTTTATTGTAGATTACCTCTTGTGTAATTATGGGGTGTATGTGCATCATTATATGGAAATCACCATGAATTTGAGTCATCTTCCAAGTTTTTTTTTCCAGTGACCAATTATCTATATGATTTTGGTGAGACCATTTGAAAATGATTAAGAACCAATATGATTTGACTTATGCCCTCCCTAGTACTAGTTCTGTTGATATGGAATTCTTATGCCTTAGTAAATTTGGAAATGGGGTTTTGAGGGAATATTTTTCTACCTCTTGAGGTTTATGATCTCATTTGAAAAGTTCAATAGGATGATCTTCATGTCATTCATCTCTGTAGCTAATGTGGATGAAGCATATGCACTCATTTGAGTAATAAGATATACATACGTGAGAGGAGATGCTTTATAGATGTGGGACTAAAATTTATCTATGAAGTGACATTCAATATTATAGAAGCCAAATATTCAAATAATTAGGGAGGAAAATGGGAAGAATAAAATGCAAAGAAATCTATAATAAAACTATCTAAGGTGATGCATTAGAATTATTAATGTATCCATTCCTAATATTGCATAATATAACTTGGACCATTTAAAACATTATAGACAATTTAAAATATCATATGCATGGTTTAAAATCTACAATATAAAAAAAATAAAATGCTATAAAATCAAAGAATATAAATAATAGACAATAATTGATTTCGCATAATTTAACACTGAACACCACATCCTCTTCATTATTGGGTGGAGAATAAAATACAAAGGCCTAAAGGCATAATATAGACTATTCAATATTTCCCATGAGGGGCACATACTAAGGTATTAGAATGAAATACAAAAACTAATGCTATTTCTATTCAAAACTAACTATTATAATGGTCATTCCCTAATAACAGTCATGAAAATAACCAACTATTATCTAACTTCCACCCTTACAAAATAAAGAATCCTTGAATAAATAAACATGATGGCCTTGGCATGGTGAATTTTACAAGATAAAATGAATTGAAACCTAGAACTTGTCACTCAAACTTATGATGAGGATATTGTAATTGAAAGGGAAGCTTCAGCTCATATGTGCAGATAGTCCTCAAATCCTAGATATAACATAACCTTAATGCCTTATGATTTCCTCAATTCTTAAAAGAAGTGTGCTCCTAGAATTCTTACTAGAAATGGGGCCTATTTTCCTCAGCTAATGGTGTAGTTCAAATCTCTAATAGAAACAACCCTACCTTAGATAAGTGTCATGATGATGCATGGCACAAGGAAATGCCTTTTGAAGATAGAGGTGTCTATGGGTCCCATTAATGTAAACAACCAATGGTGCACCTTTTTATTATAAAGGGACTCCCTTCACTCTTGAGGAGCATTATGAGACCACATAGACTCTTCACTTCCATTTATTTATACCTACATAGTGTGCCCCACCTATTATTCCATCAACCAATAGCACAAGTCAAGGCTCATCGAGGCTTAGCTACTTATAAAATGAGCATCAAGGTGGCACATGGCATACTAAGGAGAGATCATTCTTTTAGAAGATCTTTTATCTTTTAATTAATTGGTAGTGTGTAGAGCCACCACGTGGTGAACTGGCACTACTTTTGGGGGAGCTAAGAACTATTTTGTGAAGGATGAGCATGTGGGTGCCATGTGGTGCGAGTAGAAAAAAGTTGATACTTAGACAAAAATTAAAATGGGAATCTAGGGGAAAAGAGGGCTCCAATACTTAATCCACCTAACTCTTAAATCATGTTTATGATGAAAAACATTGTAACAAAAAACTTCAAAATATGGAATCAATATATAGTTACATTACCATGCCATCAATATATGATTCTTATTTGTTTGATCATCACTTTATTGAAAAAAGGACAAGGTTTCAGTTAGAGATGTGGAGGTAGGTTCCAAGTTTACATCAAACTTCCCCCATGAATATTTACCAAGTCTAGTTAGAATGCCTCTAAACATGCTTTATACCTAAACCATTAAACAAGCCTCTACTAGACATCCTTAAGCATTCATTTTGATGTCGTATCAAGACCCAAATATGCTTTTCAAAGCAAAATGCCTCATAAAGGACCACTTTATACAAATGCAACAAGCATATCAAACTTATTTAAATCTAGCACACAATTTTAATGTTATGACTATGTCAAATGTTCTACCCAAAGAGCTAGCTCCTTCAATAGGAGTCTTAATTGATTTGATAGGCCAAGATAATTTTGGTATAGACCCATTTTTACAAGTCACTTTAGTCAATGAGATGTACATGTAAAGATACATATAATGTAATATGAGTAGATCTATAATTTATATGAATAGCAAAGCACAGGTAAATGAAGCCAAATTAGTTGAATGCAGAGACACATGAATTACCATGGGAAAACCTCTATGAGGTAAAAAAAAACCCAACAAAATTGATTTTATTTATTAAGAAACAAAGTACCCCAATACCACTTCTCTTCTCACTTCTCCTCTCCACATTAACCTTCACAAAATTCTAAAAATTCCCTTGAATAATCTCATGAATCTAAATATGAAATAACCAATAGGGGTAAACCCTAATTTATAGGTAATTTTGAAGGGAGGTGACCATTGTCAATAATGGGTCCAACCATCCCGAAGAGTCATTATAATTAATGTTATTTATTGTTATAAGGTTTCCATCTCATGTTAACAAATAATATATTATTATTATTATTATTATTATTATTATTATTATTACTATTATTATTATTATTATTATTATTATTATTATTATTATTATTATTATTTAATAAATAACCAATATAGATTAAGGGTTAGATAATCACCACTTAGTCATTAAATGTTCTAACACTCCCCCTTAATGCTAAGTGGGGATAAAAGCCATAGTTACTATAATTTAATTATACTATGTGAAAAAAAATTAAGGATTTTAAAACCTTCATCATGCCAAAAGTCAATTTTTTTAACAAACTAAATTATAATCAATAAACTACTCAAAATTAAGTTTAGTATAGCATGATTGTGAGATTACATCTCACTATTTCTCATGAAAAATAACTAAGCATATTTTGAGCCTTTTATAACAAAAGGACCTCCATTATGAATTATGCTTTTTAAAGTATTGGGGTACAAAATTAAAAATTATACACAAAGTTTAATTAAATCACATAACTTCTACAAAAAGTGTACAATGCTTTATAATGAGAAGAAGTATGCAGAAAGAGAAGAAACACATGACTGTTAGCAAGTGGAATTGTCATGCACACTCCACCTCAATGGAAACTTTGAGAGGCCCAACATTGCATGAAAATGACAAAACCTGGTATCACGAAGTGGTTTTGTGAAGATATATTCCACTTTTTCATTTGTAGGATATAATTGTAGATTAATATCACCATTGATGACTTTCTCTCAGATAAAATGCACATGAACTTCAATATGTTTAGTTATTTAGTGATATGCACCTACATAAAAGATAAACACATCAAAAAAAGATTCATGATAGCATAATATGGTTAGCATCAGAATAACCATATACATAAAAATATGGCATATGTTTTTCTATGGTAAAACACATTTTAAAACAATCTTGAACTATTTCATTCCCAGAAGATTGATATAGACTTTTCAAATCTCCAATCTTGCTAGTCTAATTAGAAGGGGATATAACTTGGGATTGAGGAGATGGGATAGGAGATAAATATGGGATTTGAGGGACTTGAGTGGGTGGGGTATATTTAAACTCTAGGAATATAAGCATTAAGGGCCTTAGAGAAAGCTTACCAAATTGTATCAAGTTGTTATCTGCTCTTATTGTAACCTCATAGGCATTTGGCAAGGTATTACCACCTATAGACTGTATCATCACACTAATATCATAATTAAGGGATTTTAGATAGTACAAGAAGGTATATTATGGGTATGGTTGAATCAATGTAGGTATCTTAGTCCATGTCTTTTTGAATCTGAGGTTAAAATCATACATGAACTCATGTGGGTATCTTTCAATGGTAGTCAACTATTCAACTAAGGATAGGTGATCAGATTTATCTTCAAATTGCCTGCCTAAGGCTGCACCTAACTCATCCCTTGTAAAAATGGATTTAAAAATAATATTTCTATACCACTACAATGTTTTTACTTTGAAGGAAGCTACAAGTAGATTGGTAGCCACATTATCTTGAACAACATTTTGAATGGAACAAAGGTTGGCAACATTTTGGATGTGCTCAATAATAGTTATTTTATCCCATTATCTTGAGAAGAAAGGTATAATCTTAAGCATAGACATAGTAATGTCATAAAAATGGGCCAAATTTAAGGGACTACCTCTATTGAATAGAACAAACACTTGATTCTTGATGGCTATTTGGTTAATGGGGATAATATTTTTGACTAAAATTATAGAATGACCAGGAGACAAATTTTTTTTGAGGGGATAAGGACTTGTCCTATTGAATCTTGATTTTTTATAAGTAGAAGGTAGCTCAATGAATTCAAAGGGAATACATTTACTTGCTGACCTTGTAGTAACCTTTAGTATGAGAATATTGTCTGGATGATGCTATGAACTTTGAAAATTGAAGAATATTTAGCTTTTAATGATCATGTATGTCTCCTCCTATTTTAAATACTTATTCTTAACTCCAAAATTCATCTATTCTAATGAGAACTTGTCCCACCAGGTTTGACAAAAACTATTGGTGTCCTAGATTGCACCCTTAGCCTAGAGGGGGATTCTTCAGGTCCTCTTACTCAAACCTAGTTCAACATGGGAATGACTCTAGGTTATGGTCACCTAAGATTAGGTTAGACCTCTAGATAAGGTTAGCTTCCTTCTAGATCTATTACCTAAATTAACTCTTGCTTAGAAAAGTGAGAGAGATTAATAAAAATCTAGGAAAACATGTAAAATGAGGTGATACACCAGTAATTTGAACACTTATACTTGGATAAAACACACTATAAGACACATTCAAGACTAAATAATATCACTTCACTCATTTTTTATTAACCCTCACATAATTATTTCACAAAAAAATCTTTGACTAGCTATCAACCTAGCATGGGAGGGCAATTGTCCACTTCTAAACTAATCAATAGACTGTATATGCACTTAGAATGACCTATGAGAACTACTAAACACTTCATAAAGGTGAGAAAATAGATAGAGGTATGGAAATCATGAATTCACTTAACCATATCAAATGAATTCATAAGACACTTTAATTTAGCCATAGAATGGATGAATTTAGTATATTATTACATCAAATAGGTATTATAGTACAAATTTTGGTATAACCTGAGCAAGCCAAAGGCATAAGATTATTTTTCTATAAAAAATATCAGAGATTTATTTCCTAAGACTTTGTTTTAGAGATAGATATGATGTGGAAGAAGATGGGACATATATATAAAAAGGGAGGAGAGAGAGGGAGATGTGCAAGAAGAAAACATTGAATGAGGTCCAACTAGTCTCAATCAATTAGAATTAATCTAAGAATGATGAGCCATGATCTTATAAAGAAGGAAAAAAATTAAAGGATTTGTAAAATAATCAAATGCTCCACTATCTCTATCTAACTACCATGTCTCTTTCTTAGAACTCTACACCACTTTATACTTGATCTACTCATGAGGACAAAATCCTTAGATCTCAGAATTGATAGATCCATGTTTGGTCTACCTTAGGTGGTTATAAGTACCTATTTGTCAAGGAAATGGCAATGTGAAAAGATAAGACATATATCCATAATCACATATCTACCCCTATCCTAAACTTGAACATAGGTCTTACTATAGATTAAAAACTAATCTCATTTATTCATGTTATTATAGTCTTAATGTCAATGAAATGAAGCTTATCAGGTGTTTGACTTTGATTGGATAACAAGTTGTCACCTTTTTATCTATATTAGGTCTAAAAGACCTATTCTACCTCCATGGAGCTCTAATGCTGATGTTTGATCCCTATAATATCCATTTTGGTTCAACCTAGATCATCTTCAAACTTGACTCCTATGCATTTACTTACCTGGGTTAAAAAAAATCTATTGACCTCCACCAGAAGTCTCGTAGGCTCACCTTTGTTCATTGTCCATCAACTTATTGATTTGAGACTAGAACATTTATACACTTGGTGTCTTCATGCTTGATTTGATCTTTATTGACTTCTTGACCTTTTTCACACTATTGATATTTATCTGTACAAATAAATGTGAGCCATATATCTTCTACTAGTTTAATGTGCTTATGAAACTTGTCACCCATGTATTTGCTTTTAGGATCCACATACCTTTTAACCCACCACTCACCATTAATATACTTTTTCATAGCTTAAACATTCTCCATTGATTTACTTGGTAGTTACCATAGTCATGAGACTTGGCAACTACACATTTGTCTTCGAGATTCACTAACTTGTTGACTTCTTACTCACCATTGATTTGCTTTGGTATGATGGATCATGCATCACTGATCTATTTGGGATCACTGGCATTGTTATTCAATGCATGCTATTATATCTTCATTTAATCACCTAATATCTTGACACTTGTTAGCTTCACATTCATCCTCAAGAACATTTGAATTCAAATAGCTATTTCATGAGGCCTAAATTTGATGTTTGCACACACATACCACTTTATAAGTTCAACTTTGAAATCTTATATCTTGAGATAGATAACTCATCAAGATAATAAATTTGTAGAAGATGATTATGTGACCAAAATCATCATGTCCATGCATTATTTTAGCTTTGGTCAACCTCTCAAGTGCATATATCAAATGTGTAACTAGACTGATCTATTCATTCCTACATGATGTGTCTGATGGTTTGGATCTTTAAGATCACCAAATTCACACTTTAAGCTTGGTTAAAGTGTTTCAAAATATTGAAAATGCTATATGATCTCCTCTTGAAGTCCATATTCTCCTTGTGATATTGGATCACTCTTCAATCAAGACCCCACTCAACTTCTCCTTTGAGATATAGGTAAAGTTTTATATGTAGGCCAAATTTGGCCAATAGGTCCCCTTGCCCTCTTCTACCATTGGACCTAATATGAAAATTTTGATTTTAGATCCAAATTTGAATGTTGTTCTAGCCAAGGCTAAACCATCTCATCCTACTATTAAAAAGACTTATATTACATTAAACCAACTGAGTAAAACCTCTTCGCATATTTCTATTTTAGATTTATTGTGTACATCTAAAGTCTATAAAACTATTTTGAATGACTTTTTACAACAATCTACTAATACCCAAGATATTAATATTGACTAGTTTGATACACTTTTAGGGGTATCTTCATTTTGAAATGTTATGTTTGACCTAAAAGACATGTCCACTCTCGATCCTAGCCATAATAACCCTTGGTATATTGAGGTCATCATTGAAAACCATAAAATCAAGTGAGTTCTTATAGACAATGGTTCAGGGTTAAACATAGTGTCCCTCAAATTAGTACAGAGATTCAATTACACTATAAAGGACATTTAATCAGAGATGATCACCATAAAGGATTATGATAATGCCAAAAGGGAGTCTTTTGGTAATATTTGTTTTCCAGACATTATTGGGTCTATGTGCCATCACATTTTATTACATATTATGGATATTGAGTTGCCTTATAACATATTTCTTGGTCATCCTTGGATTCATGAAGTATAAGCTGTCCTATCCACTTTAAATCAATTCCTTAAGTTTATCCACGATGTGATTGAGGTCACCATACCAACTAATTTATAGCCTTATGAGTATTTCAAACATCTGGAGGCTAAATTTCATAATTATAACTATTGTCCTGGTTCTAGGTTATTTTAAAAAATAACAAGGAAATAGTTTCACATCTACTAAAATCCAATTATATCAACCCTATTGATCTTGATTCTACTTTGGCTGATCCATTACTAGAAATTCTTACAAAATAAGTTATTATAGAAGACATGGGCATTTCCACATAAAATATTAAGGATGCCTTCCATATCAATAAATTTCCCAAGTCTACCAAATCATTTGGTAAACCCAAACCTTCCAAAAACCCTAATAGACCCAAATTGATTTGGAAAAAAAATAAAGAGCCATAGAAACCATCGATGGTATTTGTACTTGCTACTTCTCCAAATTAAGATCAAGAAACTTTCATTGAATGAGACTGATTATATTCTAATGAAATCACTAATTATTTTTAAAATCCAAAATATCCTATCAATAATAAAATTATGGATAATTTTGATTATATAGGAAGAGGCCTTGGCCTATAAGCACAAGCAATCCTAGAACATTTATTAGTTGATAAACTTAACATGAATCAAGGTCTCATATTTATACCACCTAGGGGTTACCTCATGACTTTAGATAATGATTCTTCTAAATAGACTAATGATGAGACTCTTGATAGTGATGTAACATCCCATTATAGCCTTTTTGATGATCTTGTTGACATGTAATTATTTGATTCAAATGTCATTATGACCTTAACACCCCATTGTTCCCTATGTCTTTGCCATTCTAAACTCATTGATTGGGACTAGTAAAATTTGGTCATATGCTTTGATGAATTATAGAATGAAGAATCTATTATAGAATATATGAGCCTCAGAGATGTATTGGTAATTGGTGATCATAAACAAGGCTTTGATTTTTCTTTGGATCCTTCTACCTGCTTTGGAGAGCAAGTAAACTTTATTGGTCATGAAAACGATAAAACATCAAGTTCTTTGGGTGAAAAACTCTTTGAGGCACTTATTGGTCAAGGAAATAGTAAATAAAAAGACAAGACCTTGATTGAAAATCTATTTTAGGCACTCTTGGATGGGAATGTTTTCTCATCCCCAAAGGATGCTCATAGTCTATCAAGTCCTAACTCTATATCTAGTACTAGCATCATGTCAGAACAACAAGTCTTTGAGCATCTCGCTCTTGAATTTCTTGAGATATTTTATGATTGGTCATTATCTTGAATTGGTAGATTTAGATTCATCACATTATCCATCTTTCAGATGGACAATAAGAAAATGTAGTAGAATAAGAAGATCATGATCACACATTACCTATTATTCTAGAAGATGGTTCTACACTCCTTGTATAAAACATTGTTGAAGTGAACCTAGGAACATATGATGATCCCAAAATTATTTACCTTAGATCTTCCCTCACTAATGAGGAGCGAGATCACATTATATCCATTTTGAAGGATTTTACTGACATTTTTACATGGTCATAATCTAACATGCTAGGCTTAGACCCTAACTTGGTTGTGCATCAATGTGTTGTTCATCTATATGCCAAGCTAGTAAAATAGAAATTGAGGAAGATGCATCTATGCATTACTCTACTAGTAAAAGCTAAACTAGAGAAATTATTATGATTAGGCTTCATTAGACCACTGGACTATTTTGAATGGATATCAAACATAATTCTAATCAAAAAAATCCACGTGGTATATGCCTTTATACAAATTTTAGAGATGTCAACAAAGCATACCCCAAAGATGATTTTCCTCTACCCAACATTGACATGATTATCGATTATACTATTTAGTACAAGATGTTATCCCTCATGGATAAATTTTATGGATATAATTAGATCAAGAAAGCTTAAGAAGACTAGCATAATATTGTGTTCATCATATCATGGGGAACATTTTTTTATGAAATAATGCCATTTGGCTCAAAGACTACTAGAGCCACTTATCAATGTGTTATGACTTTCATCTTCCATGGCATGATACACAATATTGTTGAGGACTATGTTGATGACATCCTAGCTAAATCAAAAACACATGATGGGCATCTTAATGTTTTACAAAGAATCTTTGAAAGACTTCATGAGTACAAGTTTCATTTGAATCCTAAGAAGTGTGTCTTTGGAATATTTTTAGGAAAATTACTAGGGTTTATTGTATCACAAAGAGGGATCAGATTCAACCCTACTAAATTCAAGGATATTATTTAAATGCCTCCATATTCAAATCTTAAATAGCTCTAAAGCATACAAGGAAAGATCATGTCTATTCATAGGTTAATTTGATAATTGGTAGATAAGTGATACCCATTTACACATCTCTTTAAGAAAGGGATCATGTTTTAATGGAATCAAGAGTGTAAATTAGCATTTGTGAAGATCACAATATCCAACCCTACTAGTTTTGAGACTGCCAACACCTAGAAAACCATTGCTTCTTTACATTTCAGTAATTAAGAATGCACTAGGTGCACTTTTGGTCTAAAATGATGATCAAGGTAAGGTACATGTATTTTATTATTTAAACCACACACTGGTGTCTTATGAACATAATTATATACCTATTAAAAATATGTGATTAGTTATGATGTTTTCTTCCCAAAAGCTATGACACTCTATGTTGAACATCAAAACCATTGTTATTTCTAAAGTAGATCCTCTCAAATTATCATTATCCAAAGTATCTTTCATAGGTCACATGAACAAATGGGTCATGCACTTGAGCCAATTTGATTTTGACTATCAAAATTAAAAATCTATCAAGGGGTATGTTATTGTTGATCAACTTTTAGAGGCCCCTATTATGGGCACTTAACCACTCAAATTCAACTTTCTAGATGATTCTATTATGGAAATTTAAGAATTAAAAAATGAACATGAACAATGGAAGATATATTTTGATGGTTCCTTCACTTCTCATGGTTTTAGAGATGGCATTTTATTTATTACACTACAAGGGGAATTGTTTCCCAAAGCATTTCATATCAATTTTTAATCATCCAATACTATGGTTGAGTATGAGGCACTTATTGCAGGACTTCATCTTGGAGTAGACTAGGATATCTAGTACTTAATGATCTATGGGGATTCCAACTTGATTACCAATCAGACCATAGATTAGTATCAAACTAGTGATGACAAGATTGTATCGTATAATCATATTATGGATAATCTCTAGACTCATTTTAAATATATGTAGTTTGAACGAGTGTCATAGGTCAAAAATAGATCTATCAATGCAATGGTAAAAATTAGGTCCATGATACATATTGATAGTATTTATAAAAAGTATTAGTTTCTCATTGAGAATATTCTATAGCCTACTCATGTCTTACTAGATTTAGAAAGAGTATGTGTTATTTCTAGTCCCAATCCCTCACCTGAATTGCCTTTGTTCCAAGATATTTACAATTATTTTCACAACCATGTTTTCCCACCTAACCTTCCCAATAATCATTAAAATCTTTTCCTTCACTACATATCTCATTATAACCTCCTTGGTAACATTTTTTATCATAAAGTTATGATGGAATTCTAATTCATTATTTATATTCAGGAGAATCTAATTTAGAGCTTAAGGAGGTTCATGAAGGAATGTGTGGGACCCACACCAATGTGTAGTGTTAGCTAAAATCCTCCTTATGATAGGTTACTATTAGCCCAAAATGGAGATAGATGATTTCAATTATGAAAGGAAGTGTTTTCCTTATCAACAACATGTAAATTTAATACACACACATTCCTTACCTCTATAACCAATCACAACACCATGGTTGTTTTCTACATAGGGCCTTGATCTCATCAGGAAAATAAACCCCAAATACTATGATGGACATAAAAATATTATCACGACTACCAAGTATTTTACTAAGTGGATTGATGCCATTCCTTTCACTTATGTCACTAGGAAGCAAATTTCCAAGTTTATACATTACCATATCATTTGTCGATATGGTATGCCATCCTGAATTATATTTGATAATGGTGGATCATTTATGAATAGATATGTTAAAGAGATTTGTGAAAAATTCAAAATCAAGCACAATAAATCCACACCATATAACCCCCAAGGTAATGTACAAGCTAAGGAATTAATTAAAACCATTGTGGTCATACTTATGAATATTGTTAATGACGCTAGCCGTAGTTAACACTTGTAAATTTTTTTTTCCCTTTAGGTTTATTTAACTAGTCATCGAACCCCTACAAGATCCAATACATAATCCCTTATTTATGGCATATAATCTATTATCTTGATTGAGATTGAGATGCCTTCATTATGTGTATCTTTGGATAATATTTAATATGATGAAGATTATAGAGTCTCAAAGTTGCATGAACTAGAACTCCTTGATGGCAAGCATTTGGCTACCCTTCACAACTTGAAATCCTATTAGAACATATTATGTAAAATCTATAATAAGTGTATTATCCCTTAAGATTTTTAAATTGGTGATTTGGTCTTGAAAAATAACTAGAAGAACATAAATATTAAACACAAGAAAAAGCATAAGTTCTAACCCAATTGGCTAGGCCCATATGTTATCACAACAAATTATGGATTAGGGGAATATCAGATGCCTCTTCTAGGTCATATCCCATGAACATTGTACATCTCAATAGGTTCTATTCTTGATATCCATTTGAGCCATTTTATACAAGACCCTTACTTGGGGGAAACTTGTGTTGAAGTTATTTTATCCCATTATTATATCCTAGACCATCCTAGTTTGGACCATATTTATTTTGACCTACCCTAGACCATTCTCATGAGAACCATATTATTTTTTGACTCTGAATAATTAAATATTTGGATCATTGGCACTCTAGATTATTTATATTCTAATTTGACTCTTTTTTATCCCATCCTAGACTATTCTCTTTTGGACCCTATTTATTCTGGACCGTTCTATTTAGAACCACATTATTTTTTATATTCCAGGCCATTGTAACCTAGATAATTTTATCCATTCCCTAATTATGATCTTGATTATGACTCATAGGCATTATAGATACATTCAATTCTAGTTCTACAAAGTATTTTAGCTTGGAAAGTATTTTTCATCTTCCTTCTATATGCAAATGAACACAACTTCATTAGTACATGGTTTTTACCTACTTAATGCTTCTTCAAATTTATCTAGAACTACATATTGTTATATTATTCTTTTAATGTTATTTGGTAGGCATTGTTACCTTAATAGGATCTTTATCTCACTGATTGTTGAGCATGGATCATTGTAGTTGGTTTAGCTATTATTTAAACTCTTACATGTGGATGTGCATCTCCTCATCTAGGTAGTTCCCTAAACCTTTTGTTAATATTTGATTTCTTTATCCCAAAAATTCAAAAACATTAGAAAATGATCAAAAAAAAGAGCAAAAATATTGTCTTACATTATTATTTATTCTGATCTCCATGCTCTTGCCATTTTTCAAGTAATCATTTGAATGCTTTCATTGTTTTTTGAGCCCATTTTCCTTATTAATAACATAAATCATATTTTATTATCATCACTTTAATTCTATCCCATTTCCTAGGAGAACTACATTTGACCTAAATTTCATGTTGGACCTCAAGTCCATAAAGCTATATAGGTAGCATCCACTTGTCTTGTACATCTGGAGTTAGCTCGACCACCCCTTTCCTTTTTCTTAATTTTTCCCCCTTTTGTTGTCTTTTTGTTTCCCTATCACTTGGAGGAATCTTTGTGTCCATTGTTCTTCTTACGTTGTTATAGAAATTAATGCCTCTAATATTTTTACACAAAAATCTATTTTCTACTCACACTAACTTTGTTTGTGTGTGTTTATTTTATTTTTATTTTTGTCTTGATTGCTTCCTTGTCTCTCCTTTTCTTTTTCAAAGTTTTTGTTCATTTTTGTTCCTTTTCTTGTTATTTCTTCATGTTCTTGGTCTTTTATGTTCCTATTTTTTATTGTTCCTTTAATTTATCTTCCCAGTACTTCTTGATTATATGCATGGATCTTGATTATTAATATATTATTTTTATGTGGATTATTAAGTTATTCTTAATTTGATTTTATACATTATTATTCTTACTTAAATCTTGATTGTTCATATATTAATTTTTAGTTAGGTTAAACTTGCGTATTTATTATTATCTTTTTTTTCTTGTTTTTTGTTTAAATGTAAATATTTTTAACTTTGGTATATGTATTTATTATCATTATCTATATTTATAAGTATTCACATTTAAACCATCTCATCACAATTGAAATGCCATGTCATTATAGCTTGCTCATACTTATGATGCATAATTTAATTTTCATATAGTAAGAAGATAGTGTTTTAGATCTAAGTCTCACTATCAATATAGCTCTGAAGGTCAGATCTCAAGTGAAATAATGAAATAAACACCAATATATTATGCACAAGAATTTGTGCAAGATGTGCATCTCTTGACATAACTATGATTCTAATCCAATAATGGTCCATTTTTCTTCTATTTTTCATTTCTCGATCCATTTTCTCCCCTTTTTGGGTGACCTACATTGGCTTGAGGTCCATCTAGACTATGTAGGCAGCACTTATATACATGATGTATCTCAGGTCATCTCAACAACCCTTTATTCTTCTATTCATCTCTTTCATCACTTTGTGCATCCCCATATGCTTGGTTTCTTATGGCTTCTATAGTCATTAGACCATCACATATATGTTTACACCCACTAATATTTAACCTATACATTAGGTTATATATTTGAGTTATTATTTCTATTTTACCCTACTAGGGCATAACATTTTGACTAATCACCAAATTAAATCAGCCTTACTAGGTCATAATTAACTATCAGTGATAAAAAATCAGACCTATTGTGGAAAAATTCCTTTATCAAATGATCAAATATTATCTATTGGATCAAATTATTATTTAATTTATATATATAAAATATCTCCTATTTCTTCTAATTCCAAAATTTATGAACTTTTTCCCTCATTCTATAAATTTTGAGGTGTGAATTGTTTCAAGATTGATCAGTTCCTAAGTGCGCAGCTTGCACCTTTTAGGTGTGTTCAAAGTGTGTCACTTATATTTTTGTATTGTATCCTTCCAAATTCCCCTTGTAATTAGGGCCTATTATTTTCTAATTATATTTTTATAATTTATTATAAATGCGTGCAAGCATTAGTTTGTCTAGATTTAATAGAAATCCATGTGTTAATAAGTCACTTTCTCACTCTTTTTTAGAGTCCATCCTTTTCTTTCATCATCATATGTCCTCTCAAGGGGGGATCATGGTTAATTTCCTTCAAAATTATTATTGACAAATATTTTATTTGATAATATGTTGCTTTACCTAAATGTCTTGTTTTGCTTTCTCAAATAGGGGAAAAATCTAGACATCCAATTCCTAACACCATTGTGTTAAAATTGTCAATCTTACTTGAAATGAACTCAAATGCATAATTTGAGCTAAAATCACTAAATAATTCAATATTTTTATATAAAAGTGTTGATTTAGGCTAATATATACCTAAATGGGGCAATGCATTTTATGTGATTATTAACTTTTCTTGAATCATTTCAAGTCAAAATGGCAAAAATGTAATTTGATGCTCTGAACCAATAAATTATTATAATTCAAAATAACATGACATGTGCATGTGTTATTTTTTGTTGAAAATTTCCTAAATGGGATATTGTTCCATACACAACTGACACCTTCTTCTAATTATACTTTAGTAAAATTATGACCTAGTAACTTGACATTCTGACTAGTTCGATTAAGTGAGCACCCAAATTTCTAAAGAATTGCGTGAAATTTAATTAACCTCACTTAGTAAAATTAATCCAAATTAAGAGCTTAAGTGGAAAATACATGGAATTTAATGGATATTTTTTAATTGGAAATTAATTTTTAATATCTACATCATCAATTGACATCATTTATGGGGTGGCATCTACAAGCCATAAATGGAACAAATATCAAGTTTAAGGCCTCCCAAGCCTCTTTAATGCCCATTCCTTCCAAATATTTATGAGGGTAATTATGGAATAAGCCTCCAATATTTAATTAATTCATGACCACACATATTTATCTCAATATGGATATTCATGGTTGATTCTAACAAATTCTAAAAATCTATAAATAGGAGGGCCAAGACTACCATTTTCAATCTCTTTTGGTTTAAACTTATTATGTAGAATTATCTCCACAAGACATTTTTATAGAGTGTTATTATGCTTAATTTTAAATAGGATAGATTCAATATAGGCATAACATTAATCAAATATCATGAGCCTTGTTTCATTGGTGCACTTGGGATGATATAGGAGTGAAACATTTATCTTTGAAAAAGACTTGAGCACCAAATTAAGAGGAAAATCATGTTTTGAGATACATTTAGAGGTGGGATTATCTTGGGAAGGCTTGATGAATATTCCTTCTTTCTATAGATCTTAATTTCCCTTTGTAAAACCTCATTGAAGGAGTTGGCTTAGGTAGTTATGTTCTTTATGAATTTCTTGAGTTTTCTTGACTAATGCTTGATATAACTCACTTTGGATTCCATCTCTACTAATATGTCTCAAGTTGAAATATGGGTATAATAATAGTACAAATGTATAAAACGTTACCACAAATATATATTTGAAGCATATAACTATGAAATATAGTGAATTTGAAATCAGTGTAAGTGTAGAGAACATGTTTCTATAACATGTTGCCACTAAATCTATATCTTAAAACTGGTATAAATATGGAGAGTAAGTTTCCATAATATTCCCCCACTATAATTTGAAGATGTTGAATACTGAATAATTATGGAGGCCATGCCTTTTTAACATGCCCCCATTATAATTTTTAATTATGAAAACATGGAAGCCATGCCTTTATGACATGCCCCCAATAATATTTCCCCCATTTGAGGTGAGGGGAAATATAATATGATAGTTACCTTACCTCAATGGAATAAGATAATTGTATGAGTTGTGTATGGGTCATATATCATATAGGAGGAACATGTCTAGGTAGATATAACATTAAAACACATAGTATGTGTTCACATAAATTCATAAGAAATGTGATATAGATAATGGTAACATATAGAGAGTAACAGTACAAGATTAGCAAGTAATTAAGCACACACATAAGTAAATTCAAAATTAAAGTAATAGGAAATGGTCTAAGGATACCTTTGACAATGGTCATGTTTAAATTCCATCTAATCAAAGGGAAATGACTTAGTAAAATGTCCACAAAACATATAATGACATATTCAAATGTCCAAATAGGTAAATAAAGGTATGAGGGCCACAATCAATAGAGAATATTAAAATCTTCAAATAATAAATACAATGCAAGATAATAGAAAGCAAGGAACACACTCAATAAAGTGTATAAGATTGAAAATTAGGATAAATATAAGCAACCAACAAGATCCTAGCATACTAGTTCCTAAATATATGTGTTTGTGAAATTTCAAATACGTAGCATATCAAGTACACTATGAAAGGTATAAGCATGGATAGATGCATGTGTAAGTATATATAAGCTCAAACATGATAATGGAAAATGATCATCAAATAATATAACCTAGGGTGTATTGTGATCAAAGAATAAATTACTTGCAACATACTTATTATGTTAGTGGATGTAAGGCCCAACATATATATGTGAATATATCACATATCTAGGTATGCATGTGTCACACTCAAATAAATCATGAAACATTTGTGTATATATGAAAGGAATGATATGATATCTACTAACATGGAGTAAAAACCATATTCATAATAAATAGTACAAACATACTAAAAATTTTTGGTATTTTTTAATTTCTTGAATATTTTTATATTTTTTTGGCATATTTGATTTTTTTGAATATTTCAAGAAGAAAGTAAAATATAGATAATTATCCCATATAAAAGATGTTCAACTAGAAGTTATATGAAATCTAAATATGGTATATAAAACTATTGGTTTTTTAACATTTTATTTATATGCATTGATTGTCATTTATGTCAAGGTGATCTTAGTACATAATGCATTAATGACAAAATGATAAGTTCCAAGTGGATTTGAGAGTGCATATCATGTGTGAAGGTCATTGGGATGATAGATAATGTTGTTGATTTTATGTTCCTATTTCATAGGTCATATTATATTTCAAGAGTGTTTGGTTTAATTTTTTAGGTGATACGAATACTTAGGAATGCTCGTGTGCTTGTCTAGATCATCCTTGTTCACTTATCAAATCAGTATGAGTAGGAAGATTATTGGAAATAAAATTCACACATGTGAAGGTATCAATAGTAGTTTTCTATATGGATGGATTAACCTATGAGAGGAGATCATTTGTTCCAAGTTTTAAGTCTTGACATGATGTATAGCAAAAGTTATGGCAGTGCAAAGTTGGTCTCCCAAGCAAATTTCACTAGTTTCCATAGTCAAATTTGCAATATCAAGTGACCTTTATACAAAGGAAAACTAGTCAGTAGTATTTTGTTTATAAATTTTTATAATGGATTAATTTTATGGTGGTGTAAAAATAAAATTGGTATAGGAATTCAAGGGATATCCGAGAAAATTTGTTAGGAGGTTTGAATGGTCATAAAATTCCATTTATTTCACACGAGAGTTTTCTATTATTGATTATGTTTTTTTTAATAAACTAGGGTGAAAAAAATGATTGTAGAGGACAAATTATTGAGAAAATATTATTGGTATAAAAATAAAAAATGAATTATACTCCATATATATCATTCTCAAAGTGATTTAAAGTTTTAACTATCCATACAAGTGAAGTTATTTTAGGTCAAAGTTGACTTTTGTTGACTATAATTATTGCAAGTTTGAGTAAGATTATCACATGATCCAGAGGACTATTAGAGTCACTATTTTCATTAATAAAAGGCTAGATATAGATATCATAGCCAATGGAGCCCACTTTTATGATGGAGGGGGACTCTACCACTAAGTATGGTAAAAGTGTTTTATTAATTCCATAATTACACTATTTTTACCATATAATTATTCCTATGCTTCTATTTGTGGCATGTGGTAGGATGAGGAGCAATTAGAGAGGCCCATGTGGTGGATCTTCAGGACACCATGTGGACTACCACCACATCTTATCCATTTACAAGTGGCAACCCAACTCACAATATAACCCAACTCGCCATATAACCCAACTCATTGTGCAACCCAACTTGAGTCTAACTCAACTCAATAACAACTTGAGTTCCAAACCAAATTATGTTTATGAAAGATAAATAATTACCAATACATGAAATGAATCTTTGGTAACCATTCATATTCTAATTCCATGTATATTTTATAACCAAGATTAGTGTGGATGTTAAGTCCAAATAAAAAGTGGTTGGCACATGGCCTAAGCCATGAAATACATATTAATGTTTTGCCTATTTTAAGGCATTATTAGATTCTTATTGTGAGTATATGGGATTAAATCACCTAAAAAAAATGCTAAGATTAGAATATTAGGAAAATAGATAAAACCATGGGATTGCAATAGCAAATGAAGGGGCCATGAATGCATGGTTTAATTTAAAAAATTATAGGCCAAAATAGGCCCCAGGATGATGGAGGAATTATCACATAGGAGGTCAAGCTCAAGATGGGCGTAGACATTTTTTTTCTCTATTTGGCTATGGAGCAGTGGTTGGAAATGGCTTGGTATCCATTATCACATATGTAAGTTGATGCCTTCACCATTGAAGATAATCATTGGTGTCCCTATTATAAGGATCTATTGGCCAAGACTAAGCTTTGAATGGAAAAGGGACAAACCCATTTTAGAAGCCCACAAGATGGGTAGTAGTCGCCAGACCCAAATGAAGGAATTTATTCCATTTATGATGATGGTTGTAGGTTAAACAATGATTGGGGCAGAGTTCATACTTGAAAAAGTAACTTGGTAGTGGGTGCATTTGGAAAAATGGATTATTGATATACCCAAAGGCAAGGTTGAGCCCAAAAATCAAGACCGTATGATCAATAAAGTTTGTAAGGATGAGATAGTTCAATTTGAACCAAAATCAAGCCTTTGAGAGATGGAAAAGAATTGTTTCATTAATAGATTATAGACTTGATCTGTTGATGTAAATATGGATTACAAGTATCTGTATTTTAATCAAAGGAATGTTGGTTCTTGTTATCTACAATCATAGGAAGGATGTTGTCTTCGACTTTGTTTTGAAGGTATTTCTTCTCATATGTATGTGTCAGAATATGAATGCTGAATTATGTATTGGTGCAGACCTAAATCTTCATTTTGTGTTCTTTTTTTATTTATTTTTATCATAAAAGACATACATCAATATACATGCCAGACAGTCCTGAATGGAGGATGGGTAGATGTCTAAATTGGCAAAAGCATGGGTTGTAAGATAGGTGATTATATAACAGAGACAATCCCCAGATAAAATAGGATTTGATACAATTGTTTAAAGGCTTGTACAACCATAGGTGATGTTGAAGATTGCATGCTACATGGTAGTTTAGAAAATCCATTGAGTCATGACAAAAGGAGATATATTTCATCTATTTATTCTATGGGACAACTACATGCACTCAGACTGAGGAAGAATGGAAGAAAGGTAATGAGTCTCTAGTTTTCTTTATATACACATTTTGGGAATTGTAGACTATAAAAAAACTGAGATATATAAATGGTCATGTAATAAAAAATAGAGAGATATAAAAATCTATTATTGCTAAACCTTCTATGTTGTAGATTTTGTTAATGAGGTTGCATATTTTATTTGCAGTGTGTTGATAGACACACAAGACCCGATCCTAGAGTCTAATCATTTCTTATATCTAATTGTAATAGATAAGTAAAATATGTATTATGGCTCTATACTAATATATAACCTATGATTTGATTATTTTTATTACCTCTATTTATTTTTGATCTGGAGGAATGTAGATAGTCACAAGGGTATTATTGGAGTTATAGGCTGTCAGAATGTATGTTGTTCCCCAAATCCATCACTTGTTTTTGTGGATAATAGGCTGATTATTTTGGTCCTATAGGCCAAAATGGTCTCTTTCTTTATTTCAAAATGTTTTGAGAAGTTAAGTTTTTCAAATATTTAAGCCTTTTCAGCTAAGGAAGTTGCAGGTTCAACAGGTAGGCTTTCTTCAAAGGAAGTTTAAAACACTCAAGGCATTTCCTTAGTGTTTTAAGGATGGTTCAATGCAAAGTTTTTATCAAAAGACTTAATGTGAGGGCTTCAAACAAATATAATGAACCACTTTTAATTGTTGAACCATTGAACCCTGCCTCTGCAAAGTTCAATGGGTTCAAAGGTTCAAAGTCTTCAACGGACTTAAAGAAAAGAAGGCTTCAAAGAGTGAAGGTTGAACTGTTGAACCATTGAACCTTGAACCAAAATGTTTCAATGAGTTCAATAAGTTCAAAAGACTTAGAGAATAAAATGATTCAAAGAAAGAGAATGAATCGTTGAACCATTGGACTTTGAACTGAAATGGTTCAAAGGTTAAAAGGGTTCAAAGAAGCTTAAAGTGTAGAAAGGAAGCTTCAAGTGAATGGAAGAAGTAGGAGAAGTTCAACAAGGAGTTCAATAAAAGCATTCGATGAATGATTGAACCAAAGAGCTAAGTGAAAAGACAAGCTGATTAAACTGCCTGAACCATTGAACTGAAGCACTTCAAAGATTCAAAGGTTCAAGGTTCAATGTAGTTTAAGTGATTGAGTGACCAATGACATCCTCATGGATATCAAATTTAGGGTAATATAATATCTATTTATATTCAAATATGGTGTGGAACCTAAAGATAAACTCAGGGAATAGCTGAAGAAGATAGCCTGAGAGCTCAGATTGCAAGGAAAAAGACAAAACATGGCAAGGAAAGAGAGAAAAACTATAGGAAATCTAGAAATATCTACAGGAGAGTTATTTTGAGTAGGTGGAATAGTCCACTAGGTGGACATCAAAGAGTGTGAACATTCAATGGGGTAGTCTATTTGTCTTCATTAAGTGAAGGTGAATGGACAACCGTGTAAGCATCATAAAGAAGACCAAGAAACCCATGATTAGAAAAGGATGTTTGATATAATTTAGAATGCCAAATTTAAGGCTGATGACCTATTCTAGCATGGCTCTTTCATGGAAATGCATTCAAGGCATTGAATGCAGCATGGGCCATTTCCATGAAACAAAGCACCCAAGTCTTTTTGGAAATGCTATATATAGTAATCTCTCTTATTATTTTAAAAGGATCTCTCTGTTATAGAAGTAAAACTCTGCCCAAATTGAAAGGCATTACTGAGACTTTGAGCTCAGATTGTTAATCATATTTTGTTATATGAATGAGAAAGCAAGTTACTTTCAGAATTTATGCTATAATAACTTGTGTTATTTAGGGGATTGATCTTATGTCTGTTTCCTAGATGCACTCTTGTTCATTTAATTAAATAAGTAGAACTAGTGGAAGTAATCAGGAAGGTGTCCTGAAGCTGACTGTGGAAAGACTTTTTGCTACCACAATTGTCTTTAGTGTGTTTGTTTTTCTATTTTTATGTAAAGGATTTTGGGATGACTTTGTGCCCCCATTGTCCTTCATATATTTTACTCTTTGGCAGTTGAGTTGGAGACTTTGCACTACACTCCATCTTGTTGGCTACTACGCCCTATTACTTTTACTATCCAAGAAGGAATCTGGTTGTTGACTGAATATTACTTCTAAAAGAAGAGAAGTACCTTCACCAATCACCCCAAATTTCTCCTTTGATATGTGAACATCATCTCTAAAAAAAGAGAGATAGATGGTGTTATCCTACCCTTGACTGTTATTTTCAGCTTATATATATAGTATATAGTATTCTATAATTTTAGGGAACCTCCCCTTGATGAGAGGAGAGATTTGTCCCATCTTGATGTGGTAAACCCACACATTTTGGCTGATAAATCTCCTTATGTTGTCGTTTGAAACAACTATTTTTCCCATAAGTTAGATAGTGACAAAATATTCACACAATAGTTTTTGGAAACTCCACTAGGGATGAACAAGTAGTTTAAATCCTCAAGCTTCAAATTGAAGCAGCTTCAATTCTTTTCCATATCCATTTTACACTCTAGCAGACCCACTGTACATGTGAAGCTAGAGAGCTCAAGGTATTGTTGACTCTGTATTTGAGATTGTGTAGCAAAGTAACTTTGATCTTTCCCCTCCACAAACTCACCTTTAGCAAATTAGGAGTTTTCCTCCTAAAAATATCAGGTCCCCAATACCAGGCAAAGCTGCTCTTTCCTCTACTATCAGAGCTTTGTCCATATGAATCCCATAGAGATTTATTATCCCTCCTTTTAACAACCATATTATGGTAGCCCAAGGTCCTTGGGGTAACTCTTTTGGTCCTCTCAATCTAGCCCCACCTTTACATGAAGTACCTCGTAGTTCAAGAAAGATTTTCCCCAAATTCTATGGTGATGAGAAGGTTCATTTTGATGAGCATATTGTTGCCATCTCCATAAGATGTGGTGTGATAGGTGTGGAATATGAAGATATAATAGTTAGGCTATTCATAAAAAATCTACAAGGTGCTACTACAGACTAGTTTTATCCTCTATAGGCCTAGATCGTGACTAACTAAAACACCCTCAAAGCCAAGTTTGAAGCTAGATTCAAGCCTGCAAAAGATGTGCATGCCCTATTAGCTCAGCTCACACAAATGAAGAAAGAGCCTCATGAACCTATGAGGGACTTCATAGCTAAGTTTGACAAGCTAAGGAACATGATTCCTACCATTGTATAGCCAATAGCTAATAATCTCAAGTGCTTCTTCATCAACTCTCAACTACCTAAAGTAAGTTTTCTATTGAGATGTGCTGGCCACATAGACCTTACCGTAGCCCAAGATTTGGCCACTGAGGTAGAATATGATCTCATCTTGGTAGAGAAGATAAGAAGAGATCCTAACAGAATTAAACCTTCTTCATCTACTAAGTATTCACCCACAGGCACCACCAATCCTATGGTGTAAAAGCTAGAAAATGAGTTACTAGCTCTCAGAAAGCAAATGGCATAAGGGATGTCTGCTCCTCCGTATTGAGATATACCAAGGAGGACTTTTCCTAATCAGTCATATCAAGGCAATGCTACTAGAAATCAAGGGTAGCCAAATGATCTTCCTCCCCCATAAGGGAAACTTACCATTGAGATAGCTCCAACCAACTCAATAGCTGGATACCTTGAAACTAAATCAAATTTTTCTTTCCAATCTAAGTTGAACCTAGAAAATGGAGCTGATCTCTTTGCAAAAGACCAAGATGAATTAGCTAGTGACTCCAACATTAGTTTCTTGAATTACTAGGATGAACCCAAAAGTAAAGGTGAAGCATTCAATGGATCATATGATGTATTCATCCGGTCCTAGAACCAGTCAGCTCAACCAGCAATTTCAATTGTTAAGCAAGGAACCACTCTGCCTTTTCAATCAAATGACCCTGTGATTGCTAAAAAGGTAAGTACCTCAACTATTCCTTCATCTTCTAATTTAAATTTGTAGATCAATCTTACACCCCCAAGAAACTAGAAGGATGAACTTTCTTCTTCAATCATAAGTCCTTTCCAGTCATTTGACATAGTTGACCATGTCAAGAAGACCAAAATTCAAATGACTGAGTTTGAATTCTTGCAATCCAATCCTAAGCAATTGGATAGATTAGTGGAATGTGTGAAGGATAAAGTCATCCCTATAGGACAAGAAATTCCAAAAGTAACTCCTAGTCCCCCCAAGAACACATCCACTTGGAATAACCTTGTCATTACTCTTCCAGTTACCCTTGGGAAGACAGAACCATTTTATGTCTCCCTATTGATAAATGGACATCAGCTAAATAATTGCCTCATAGACTCAAGTGCATATGAAAATATCATGCCCACCAAAGTGGTTGAATCTCTTGGCCTCATGCTAACCAAGACTTTTGGGAGATTTTTCTCCATAGAAAATAAATAAGTACCTTTTTGGGACAAATCAAGGATGCCTAGTTTGCATTTGCCACATTTATAAAAAAGAGAATCAAGATGATAATCGAAGGGGTTGATGTCCTAGCCTCATACAACATCCTTCATAGGAAATTTTTTTGCAAAAATGTTGGTGGTGAGCTAAGCATGGACCTATCTGAGGCAAGGATCCCTGTCAAAGGCATCATGCAGAGGCTACTCCCTAAAAAGGAATCAACGTATATTGTTACCCAAATGTCAGCCCCTGAAGCTCAAATTCTATTTGAGTCTTTAGGAATGGGTAATTACTTCTTATCCATGGAGGAAGTTCATGTGGCATCTATTTTTTTTTTGAATGTGACAGTCTAACAATCGATTCAGCCAAAATAGTAGAAGGCTTAATAGAGCACAGTGTAAGTGTAAAAGAATCCTCCCCTCTAAATGAAGGAAAATCTAAGGAAAAATTAGTTTCTGATGATGTCTAGATTTTATAATTTGATGGAAGTTGTTCTTCTACCAATTTTGGAGATGGGATTGTGTTGATATCTCCTAAAGGAGATATGTTTCCTTGTTCATATAAGTTACAGTTCAGCAACACCAACAACACTATTGAATATGAATCACTGCTGCTCAAATTAAAGGATGCTCATGATAGTGTTAAGATTATTCACGCTAAAAGAGATGTTGAATTGGTCGTTTACTAGGTGAGGACCCTGTATCAAATTAAAAATGAGAGATTGCACCATTATCATAATCTAGTTTGGGATCAAATCAAAAGCTTTGATGCTTTCAATATCTCTAAAGTGCCCAAATAGTTTAATGACCGAGCTGATGCATTAGCTATTTCTGTAACCCTCATGGTTCCTCACCCAAATTTTAAAGGAGATAGGTACACTATCAAACTGGTCTTTCGACCAAGTGTGCTCGATAATGCCAATCATTAGTAGGTGTTCAACAATGACAACTAAATCATTTCCTTTCTAAAATAAAAAGATAGCTTTGAACAACTTCATTTCAAATTTAGTGAGTCTCAAAAATGAAAAATAGCCCCTGAAACAAACTCAGATGTAGGTAAAGAATTTTTGCAATTGAAAGGGAATAAAATTCCCAAAGAATTGGTTTCCCTTGAGAAACTGTTTAATAATCACAACAGTTTCATCAAGTAGCAACAAAAAGATTCAAGCTCCTTCCAAGAGTTTGATCAAATAAATTTGGGTACTAAGGAAAATCCCAAGATGGTTAACATCGAGAAGTGTTGCACTCTAGAAGAGAAGTTCAAGTTTACTACTCTACTCCACTAGTACATAGATGTTCTGGCGTACTCCTATGATGACCTGAAGTCACTCAGGCTTGAAGAAATTTTCCATGAAATTCCTCTCAAGAGTGATTCATTGCATCACAAGTAGAAATCTAGGTAGTACAACCCCAAGGTATTAGGTGATATTCTATCTAAGATTCAAAAAATGTTAAAATCCAGGATAATTTTTCTAATCCATCATTCCACATGGATTGTGAACATAGTCCCTGAGAGAAAAAAGAATGGCAAAATTCACCTTTGCATGGATTTCAAAAACTTGAATCAATTCTCTCTAAAAGAAAACTACCCTCTACCCATCATGGATCAAGTCCTTTAAATGGTGACTAGCTCAAAAATGTTATCAATGTTGGATGGTTTCTCAGGGTACAATTAAGTAGAAGTCAGTGAAGTAGACCAATATAAGACTACCTTCACTACACCTTGGGGCACCTTTACATATCAAAGAATGCCTTTTGGCTTGATAAATGCTAGTGCCACCTTCCAAAGAGCAATGGACCTTGATTTTAGAGATGAGATGGGTAAGTTCATTATGGTATACCTTGATGATTTGATAGTCTTTTCCAAGCATCATCCTGATCATGTGCACCATCTGCAACAAGTGATGGAATGATGTAGGTAGAATGGTATTTATCTAAATCCCAAGAAGTCAATTTTTAGAGTTACAAAATGGAAACTTCTTAGTCACACTGCATCCTAAGAAGGCATAAATATTGACTCAAAAAGATTCAAATCCATCCAAGAGCTTACTCTACCCACTAGTAAGACTGCAGTTCACTCTTTCTTTAGAAAAGTGAACTTTCTACGAAGGTTCATCCCTGAATTCATAGAGAAAACTCACCACATTATGGACATGATGAAGGGAAAGGCCACTTTCAACTAGATTGAAGAAGGCAAATTAGCATCTCAAGACATTAAGACAGCCATCACCCATGCCCCAATTCTAGTTTGTCTAGATTACACCAAAGGCTTCATAATGTATAGTTATGCTTCCAAACACACACTTTCAACAATTTTGGTTTAGCAGAATAAAGAGGGTGTGAAATCTCCCATATATTTCATGAGTTTTTCTCTCAAAAATCATGAGATAAAGTACTCAAACATGGAAAAACATGATTTTGTAGTGGTAAAGGTCGTAAAGCACTTCTATTTTTACATCCTAAACTCACACATGGTTTCCATGGTTATTGATACAATAGTTAAGTCCATATTAACTTAGCAGGAGTTTGGAACCAAAAGGGACAATTAGATTAATAAAATCTAGGAGTTTGATCTGGTTATCAAACTAACAAAGCTTGTGTGGGAAAGTGGCCTCTGCTAATTAATTATTGATAACATACCAGAAGAAATAGGGCATGAAGAAATAGAAGTTAAAGACACACCAATAGTCCTCTTTGTCACCATTATCAATGAGTGGTATTTGAATATTGCTCATTCCCTTACCTATGGTGAGTGTCCTACTCACCTGTCTCATAAAGAAAGGAGGACTGTTAAATTGAAAGCTGCCAACTTTGTCTTGTGGGACAGTGGTCTATATAAGAGGAACCTTGATGCAGTTTTCCTTTACTACGTGGACAAAGTGCAACATAAAAAACTCCTAGAATCCTTCCCTAATTTGGCTTGTGGAGGAAATTTTTCTATGCCTATAACTACCCATAAGATTTTATGAGCCAGGTATTATTGGCCTACCCTATTTCAAGATGCATACAAATGGGTACGTAAATGTGAACTATGTCAGTAGTTTGTTAGAAGACCTAAACTGGCTACATTACCTCTCAAACCAGTAGTAATTGAAGAGCCCTTTTAGCATGGGGAATTGATTTCATTGGTGTTATAAACTCATCTTCCAGTGTTGGACATGATTATGTCCTCACAGCCACAAATTACTTCACCAAATGGGTGGAAACTATTCCAGCCAAGCATGCTACTTTAGAAGTAGTATGCAATTTCCTTAAAGAAAAAATCATTTTCAGGTTTAGATTCCTAGCCAAGATTATGACTGATAATGTAGCCTATTTATCTTCTCATGAGATTACCCAGTTCTATTTTTGTTATGGGATCACCCTCTCCCACTCTTCTGACTATTTTACATAAGGAAATGGTCAAGCAGAATCGAGCAACAAGAATCTGGTGACCATTATTAGGAAGATAGTAGATGACAATCAAAGAACCTGGCATAAAGCATTATTTGATGCTTTATGGGTAGACAAAATTATGCCCAAAAGGGTGATAGGTATGTCACCTTTCTAGCTTCTATATGGTTTGAACACAGAGATACCAATCACCCTAGAATTACCATCACTAAAATTAGAAAAGGCATTCAAAGATCAGACATATGAAAGCTCCATCAACAAGAGGATTATGTGCTTGATTGAACTTAATGAGCAATGAACCATGGTGGTGGACCAAATTGTTATGCATCAAAGCCTGGTAAAAAGACTCTTTGACTAGAAAGTAAAAACCCATGAATTTTAGATTGGAGATCAAGTTCTGTTATGGGACAAGAGGAGAGAACCAAAAGGAATGCATGGAAAATTTGATTCCTTGTGGAGAGGCCCATTTGCTATTCATCAGCTCAATGTTCAAAATAGTTTCTTGTTGAAGTATTAAAATGGCACGCACTTTTCTCTACCTCATAATGGGTAGAATCTAAAACACTTCAATTCTTGAAGTATTAGATAAGTTCTGGTCATACATATGTATAATTTTTATATAGTCTCAAGTTTTTATTTTGCATTGTTCATTTTATTTTTAGCACATTTATTTTTGGGTGGCATGTCTCTGTAGCCTAATGGCATAGATGAAGGCACTGAGATTCTAGTTTTTACCCACTTTGATTGCTTCAATTTAAATCGATGGAAGTTCCCCAACTGGAGCTAGCTATTGTTCCCAAAATCTATCACTTGTTTTTATGGACAACAGGCTAATTATTTTGGTCCTACAGGTCAAAATGGTCTCTTTCTTTCTTTCAAAATGTTCTAAGAAGTTAAGTTTTTAAAATATTCAAGCCTTTTTAGCTAATGAAGTCACAAGTTCAATAGGTGGGCTTTCTTCAAAAGAAGTTTAAAACACTCAAGGCATTTCGTTAGTGTTTTGAGGATGGTTCAATGCAAAGGTTTGATCAAAAGACTTAACATGTGGGCTTCAAACAAACAGAATGAACCACTTTGAACCATTGATCCATTGAACCCCACCTCTATAAGGTTTAAAGGTTTAATGGGTTCAAAGGTTCGAAGACTTCAACAGACTTAAAGGCTTCGAAGAGTGAAGGTTGAACTGTTGAACCGTTGAACCTTGAATCAAAATGGTTCAACGAGTTCAAAGGTTCAATGAGTTCAATAAGTTCAAAAGACTTAAAGAATAAAAGGATTCAAAGAAAGAGAATGAGCTATTGAACCGTTGGACTTTGAACTGAAATGGTTCAAAGGTTCAAAGGTTCAAAGGGTTAAAAGAAGTTCAAAGTGTAGAAAAGAAGCTTCGAGCAAATGGAAGAATTAGAAAAAGTTCAATAAGGAGTTTAACCAAAGGGTTTAAAGAACAATTGAATTAAAGAGCTGAGTGAATAGACAAGGCAATTGAACCACTTGAACTATTGAACCATTGAACCAAAGCACTTCAAAGATTCAAAGGTTCAAGGTTTAAAGTAGTTTAAGTGATTGAGTGACCAATGACGTCCCCGTGGATGTCAAATTCAAGGTAATTAAATATCTATTTATTTTCAAATATGGTGTAGAACTTAAAGACAAACTCAGCGAATAGCTGAAGAAGATAGCCTGAGAGCTCAGATTGCAAGGGAAAAGACAAAACGTGGCAAGGAAAGAGAGAACAACTACAAGAAATCTAGAAATATCTATAGGAGAGTTATTTACAATAGGTGGAATAGTCCACCAGGTGGACATCAAAGAGCATGAACATTCAATGGTGCGGTCTATTTTTCTTCATTAAGTGAAGGTGAATGGACAGCCGTGTAAGCATCATAAAGAAGACCAGGCAACCCATGCTTAGAAAAGGATGTTTGATATGATTTAGAATGCCAAAGTTAATGCTGATGACCTATTCTAGCATGGCTCTTTCATGGAAATGCATTCAAGGCATTGAATGCAGCATGGGCCATTTCCATGAAACAAAGCACCCAAGTCTTTTTGGGAATGGTATATATTATAATCTCTCTTATTGTTTTAAAAAGATGTCTTTATTGTAGAAGCAAAACTCTACCCAAATTGAAAGGCATTACTGAGACTTTGAGCTCAAATCGTTAATCATATTTTGTTATATGAATGAGAAAGTAGGTTACTTTCACACATTGTGATGTAATAACTTGTGTTATTTAGGGGATTATTCTTATGTCTATTTCCTAGATGCAATCTTATTCATTTAATTAAATAAGTAGAACTAGTGGAAGTAATCAGGAAGGTGTCCTGAAGCTGATTGTGGAGAGACTTTGTGCTACCACAATTATCTTTAGTGTGTTTTTTTTCTATTTCTATGTAAAGGATTTTGGGATGACTTTGTGCCCCCATTATCCTTCATATATTTTACTCTTTGGTAGTTGAGGTGGAGACTTTGCGCTACACTCCATCTTGTTGGCTATTGTGCCATATTACTTTTACTATCCAAGAAGGAATATGGTTATTGACTGAATATTAGTTTTGAAAGAAGAGAAGTACCTTCACTAATAGCCCCAGATTTCCCTTTTGATCTGTGAACATCATCTCTGAAAAAAGAGAGATGGATGGTGTTGTCCTACCCCTGAGTGTTATTTTCAGCTTATATATATATATAGTATTCTATAGTTTTAGGGAACCTCCCCTTGATGAGAGGAGAGATTTGTCCCATCCTAGTGTGGTAGACCCACATGTTTTGGCTGATAAATCTCCTTATATTGTGGTTGAAACACCTATTTTTTCCATCAGTTAGCTGGTGACAAAATATTCACCCAACAAGGTAGACACTCCTTAATCGAGATATACCTGTTTAAGAGTTTATAGATACACTCAAATGGAGAATTGCCTGAATATATGAAGAAGAATGAACATATTCTATAGATAGAGGAAATATGTTTTCTAAATGAATTAGAGTCATAAAAGTCTATTTTAGCATCAAATTATAGGTTCCTTAAATCCATTTATGATGTAAGTTAAAAAGTGTATATTTGCATCATTTTTATAATGGATCAGATTGTAGTTAAGCAATCTTGGAGATGTATCCCAAATTATGGGTGAACTCTGTTATCACTTTTGGTGTCATTTTTCCTTTCAATTATTCTATGTTTCACTTTTAATTCCATCATAAAAAGATTTGAGGTGCTAAGATTGAATTACAAGAAAATTTAATATGACAACAAATAAGAAGTTATATATAAGAAATGAGTTTATAAAGTTATATTAATTTTAATCAATCCTAAATTTCCATACCAATTTTATTTAACTATGGAATTTAGATAGTATCTATTTAAATAAACTATTTACCTGGTTTATGGAACAAATTTGGTATCAAAGCAAATGATTGCAAGACCTTGCCTTAGTTATGATATAATTCTATTTGGAGTTTTTAAATATCATATTTTGGTTTTGATTCTTGTATTTGAGTTGACCATACAAGGAGGCTAGTGGAAAGGGAAATTAGAAGGTCTTCCAATTCATTAGAAGAAGATAATCTTTTGACAGCCAGGATTCTAAAACCACAAGCCCTATAGGATCAACGTAGATGAAAAACACAACACTTTGACACTTGAGGTGTGAGATGGTTTTGTGAAATAAACCACCTTTCCTCTTTAGGAAGCATTTAGATAAAATTCAAGGCATTTTTAGTAATGCATCTCCAAGAGGAATCAGTTGTAGTTTGATTACCAGTCTTACACAAAGGGTAGAGTGAGGTATGGTTATGATCTAATTTCATATTGGTATTGACATAATGTTTTGGTCTAATTATCCAATTGTGTAACCTAATTATTTTAGATTATTAATTATATTAGGTATGAATATGTCCTTGATGATAGGAACAAGTGAAAACTCTAGTATCATGGTAAGATATGGAAATGGTAAAAAGGCAACGTTCAGTATTGGACAAGTTTTTGCATTTTGAGTTTTGAGTTTTTTTAAATTGGTTTATAGATTGGTATATTCATAGCTTTGTTGAGAGTTATAGGAAGAAAATATGATGATATTTAAGACACCAATATGAAATAGCTAGTACTCAACAGGTGTATTTCATAGTCTTGTAAAGAGGTATGAATTTTTTTCAAAGTAACTATTTGCACAATTTTAGTTGCAATTAGGGTAACCTTTGTGTGGGGTACTTTGGATTTAAAATATACTTGTATTATAATTGTTTTTGAAATCCTTTTGAATTTTTAATGGATCATCTAACTCTTGGTAAAATAGAGTTGAAAATATGAAACCACTACTATTCAATTGAATAAAGCCATGAAGAGGGAACAACCCTTATGGATTATATGGTTTAATTGGATAGTTTTGGATAAGCATGACTATGATATTATTTAATATGCTTATCTTTTACTTCAAAAACTTTATTCAAGGAATTCCTAAATGGATCTAGGAAGGAAATATATAAACCTTATGTTTAGAAGATTTTGTTATCTCCTTTTTCAAGTTTTCCATTGTGATAAGATTTTGGAAACTAATTCAGCTCGATGAGTTGTGGAGGTATGAATCAGGGAGTAATCAAATGGTGAAGGAAAACTTGAGATAGAATTAAAATACTTGTTTATTCTCACTTTTAAATGATATTTTATTATAGTTACTTGTATATTTTTGATTTTTTGAATAAGATCTTGTTATGGAAATTCTCCAAGATAAACTTGGATTTTGATAGGTATAGGGAAAGATTAGAGGGATAAAATGGTTAATTTTGTTTTTTTTAGTTCCCTTAATTACCCTCAAGTAATGATTATTTTACATTAGTCACCTTAGGAAAGACAAAATCTATTTCATGTTTTTATAATTGAAATTATATACATCTAAGTCCCATATTAATATGGGCAATGTTTGTATTTCAATCTTTTTTTATAGACATGTATGTTTCTCCGTCATGTCATGTAGGTGTATTTTTAGAAGACCCATAGATGGACAAATATTATAAAATGTAAGTATACATATGTGTAAATTGTTTTTAAATCCTTAGGTGTATGTAGCATAATGAATTCCCTTATGAGATAACAAGGATAATACCTTAACCTTCATATAGTGCAAGGGTTAAGAGAAGCCACTAGAAATTATGACTATTTTGGGTAGTAGGTCATTTGTCAGAGAATGGATACAGAGTTTATTTTACTTTGCATATACATGTAATTATAGTTGGATAGTTGACTTTTTGTAGATTTTTGTTTGTTGGTGTGATGCAGAAAGTCATGTAATAGGTTTAGTTGGATCCTAAGTAATTTTGAGGACAAAATCCTCTTTATGGGAAGGTTTGATTTGGAGGACTATTAGAGTCACTATTTTTTTTTAGTAAAAGTATAGATATATAGGCCATAACTAGTTGATCCCACTTTTATGATGGAGGGGGACTCTACCACCATGTATGGTAATAGTGTTTTATTAATTCCATAATTACACTATTTTTACCATACAATTATTTATGTGCTTCTAGTTGTGACATGTGATAGGATGAGGAGTAATTGGAGAGGACCACATGGTGGGTCCTCAAGCCACCACATGGCTTGCCACCACATCTTATCCATTTACAAGTGACAACCCAACTCGCAATTCAACCTAGCTCATTGTACAACCCAATTAACCATTCAACTGAACTCACCATACAACTCAACTCACTGTGTAACCCACGCTGAGTCCAACTCAACTCAATAGCAACTTGAGTTCTAAACCAAGTTATGTGTATGGAAGATAGATAATTGTTAATACATGTAATGAATCTTTAGTAACCATTCATATGCCAATTCCACACAAACTCTATAACCAATTTTGGTGTGGACGTTAAATCCAAACAAAAAGTGGTTGGGATGTGGTGTAAGACATGAAATACATATTAACATTTTTCCAATTTTAAGGTGTTATTGGATTCTTATCCTAAGTATATGGGTTTAAATTACCAAGAAATGTATTACTACACCAAGATTAGAAGATTAGAGAGATAGCTAAAACCATGGGATTAGAATAGCAGATGAAGGGGCCATGAATGCATGGCTTATTAAAAAAAATTATAGGCTAGAATAAAACCCAAAATCATGGAGGCATTTATCACACAAGATTTTGAGCTTGAGATGGGCATAGACATTTTTAGTTTCCATTTGGATATGGAGTGGTGGTCAAAAATGGCATAGTATCCATTATCCCAGATGTATATCAATGCCTTCACCATTAAAGACAATCATTGGTATCCATATGATAAAGACCTTTTAGTTGATATTGAGCTTCAAATAAAAGAGGGAGAAATCCATTTTAGAATCCCATGAGTTGGGTAGTAGTCAGCAGACTTGAATGAAGGCGTTTATTCCATTAATGATGATGGTTGTAGGTCAAATGATGGTTGGCATAGAGTTCATGCTTGAAAAAGTAACCTGATAATGGGTGCATTTGGAATAATGGATGCTTGTTATTTCTAAAGGTAAGCTCAAGCCAAAAAATCATGACTATAAAATCGATAAAGTTTTTAGGGCCAAGATAGTTTAGGTTAAACCAAACTCAAGATTTTGAGAGATGGTGAAGAATTGTTTCATTAATAGATTGTAGACTTGAACCATTGATATAAAGATAGATTACAAGTATCCAAATTTAAATCAAAGGAATGTTGGTTCTTGTTATCTACAATTATAGGAAAGATGTTGTCTTTGAATTTGTTTTGAAGGTCTTTCTTATCATGTTATTGTTCCTAAAATCTATCACTTATTTTTTTGGACAACATGCCGACCATTTTGGTCTTGCAGGCCAAAATGCTCTCTTTCTTTATAAAAAAATGTTTTGAGTAATTAATTTTTTCAAATAAATCAAGCCTTTTTAGCTAAGGAAATCATAGGTTCAACAGGTGAGCTTTCTCAAAGGGAAGTTCAAAATACTTAAGGCATTTCCTAAGTGTTTTGAGGATGGTTTAACACTAAGGTTCAATCAAAAGACTTAACGGTGGGGTTCAAAGAATTGGAATGAACCATTAAACCATTGAACCCCACCTCTAAAAGGTTCAAAGGTTCAACAAGTTCAAAGGTTCAACGACTTCGACATACTCAAAGAATAAAAGGATTCAAAGAGTTAGAATGAATCATTGAACCATTGAACCTTAAAATGAAAGGGTTCAAAGGTTCAATGAGTTCAATAGACTCGAATAAAAAGATCCAAAGAGTTAGAATGAACCATTGAACCATTGAACCCCACCTCTAAAAAGTTTAAAGGTTCAATGAGTTCAAAGGTTCAAAGAGTTTAAAGTTTGAGCAGAAGCTTTTAGCGAATGGATGAAGTAGAAGATTATAGAAAATGGTTCAATTGAAGAAGAAAACTAAGTGAATGCAGCCCTTTACAAAACATTGAAATGTTGAACCATTGAACCATTGAACCATTGAACCAAAAGAGTTCAAGGTTTAAGGTTCAAAGTGGTTCAAGTGATTGGTGACGTCCCCACAAACATAAAATTTAGGGTGATGGAATAACCATTTATTTTAAAAAGAACATAGTCTTGAGAACAAACTCAGTGACTAACCAAGACAGGAGCCGAAGGAGCTAGATGAAAGTGAGAAGATAGCCCTAAGAGCTCAAATCACTAGGAAGAGACAAAATGTAGCCAGGAAATAGGGAATGACTACAAAAAATATAGAAATATCTATAGACGAGTTATTCCATTAGGTAGAATAGTCCACTAGGTGGACCTTACAGAACACAAACATTTAATGGTGTGGCCAATTTTTCTTCATTAAGTAAAGGTGAATGGACAGCCATGTAATCATCATAAAGAAGACTAGGCAACCCATGCTTAGGAGGATAAATTTGAGATGATTTAGAGTGCCAAAGTTAAGGCCAATGACATGTTCTAGCATGGCCCCTTCACAGAATTTCCAATGCATTCAATACATTCAATGCAGCATGGGCCATTTTCATGAAAACAAGCACCCAAGTCTTCCTTTGAATGATATATATTGTAATCTCTCATTTTGGATAAAGGAGATCTCTCTATTATTAGAAGCGAAGCTCTGCCCAAATTGAAAGGCATTCCTAAGACTTTAAGCTTAGACTGTTAATCATATTTTGTTAAGTGAATGAGAAAGCAAGTGACCTTTCAGACTTTGTGTTGAAATAGCTTGTGTTATCTAGGAAATCATTCTTATGTCTTTTTCCTAGATATAGTCTTGCTCATTTAATCAAACAAGTAGAATAAGTGGAAATAAGATGGAAGATGTCTTGAAGCTAATTGTGGGAGACTTTGTGCTACCATAATTGTCTTTAGTCTATGTTTTGTGTAAAGGATATTAGAGAGACTTTGAGTTCCCCTTATCCTTCATAATCTTTCACTCTGTTATAGTTTTAGGTGGAGACTTTGGGCTACACTTCATTCTATGATGTCTTTGTCATCATTAGTATGAGAAACAATGAAAGACTTTGTGCTTTCATGGGTTTCTTATGGATCTAGTTACTACCCAAGAAGGATTCCTACTGTTTGTTGAACATCATTTTTAGAAAGAAGAGAATTGCCTTCAATAATTACACTAGAATTCTCCTATGTTCTATGAACATCATCTCTAAAAAAAGAGAGATGGATGGTATGATTTCACCCCTGAGTCTATTTTTAGCTTATATTAGTATACTATAGTTTATAGGGAACCTCCCCTTTCTGAGAGGAGAGATTTGTCTCATTCTAATTGTGGTCACCACACCCATTTTACCATATAAATGTCCTTATGTTGTGGTTGATGTAACCATTTTGCCATTAGTCAGTTGATGACAAAATATTCACCCAACACATGTATATGCATCAAAATATGAATGGAAAATTATGTATTGGTACAAACCTAAGTATATGTTTTATGCTCTTATTTTTAATTGATTTTTGTCATAAAAGACATACATCAATATACACACTAGATAGTCCTGAATGGAGGATAGATAGCCATCTAAATTAAAAAAATATGGGTTCTAAGATATGTGATTATAAAAAAAAGACAATCTTCAAAAAAAATAGGATTCAATACAATTGTTTGAAGGCTTGTTCAACCATATGTGATGTTGAAGATTGCATATTGCATGTTATTTTAGAAAATCCATTGAGTCATAGCAAAAAAGAGATATGTTTCATCTATTTATTCTGTGGGATAACTACATGCACTTAGATTGAGATAGAATGGAAGGAAGGTGGTGAGTCTCTAGTTTTATTTATATACACATTTTAGGAATTGTAGATTATACACAGACTTGAGCTACATAAAAGGTCATGTAATAATACATAGAGAGATATAAAACTCTATTATTGTTGACCCTTCTATGTTTTATAGTTTGTTAATGGGATTGTAGAGTTTATTTTTAGTGTGTTGATAGACATACCTAACTTGATCCCAAAGTCAAATCATTTCTTCTATCCAATGGTGATAGATAATGAAAATATGTGTTATGGCTCTATATTGATACAAAGACCTGTTATTGGATTATTTCTATTACCTCTATTTATTTTTATCTGGAGGAATGTAGATATTCATAGGGTTATTATTAGAGTTACAAATTGTCAGAAGGTAGACACTCCTTAATAAATATATTCCCATTTAAGATTTTATAAATACACTCAAATGGATAATTAATCAAATATATAGATAAGGATGAACAGATGCTATAAATAGAGGAAAGACATTTTTTGAATGAATCAGAGTCTTAAAAGTCCATTTCAACATCAAATTATAGGCTCCTTAAATCCATTTATGATGTAAGTTGAAAAGTGTATATTTGCATCATTTTTATAATGGATTTAATTTTAGTTAAACAATATTGGAGATGTATCTCATATGATGGGTGAACTCTGTTATCACTTCTAGTGCCATTTTTCGTTTCAATTATTCTATATTTTGCTTTTAATTTAATCAGAAAAAGAATTAATGAGGCACTAAGATTGAATTATGAGAAAATTTAATATGACAACAAATCATAAGTTATATGCATTAATTGATTTTATAAATTTATATTAATTTTGGTCAATCCTAGATTTTTGTACCAATTCTATTTAACTAGGGAATTGAGATATATCAGTATCCATTTAAAGAAACTATTTACTCAGTTTACAGATCATTATAGGGGTGTTTATGAGACTTTAGGGGATGACTACAGGTTTATTATGGATTGGATGATGTTCCTAAGGTATTTATATTTCCATAAATATTTGGATTCTAAATGGAAAGTTTGTATTTAGTTAGTTTGAGCCTCTTTTGTGAAGACAATGTTTTTGGGCTAATTAAGCCTAATAGGTCTTTAAGACCTAATGGAGGTTTTAGAATATAAGAAAATGATTTTATGTTTATTAAGAATTGAAAATGATCATAGATAATTAATTTAAAGTTATTTAAGTGTTTTGGGTCATTGATAAGGTCCATTTGGACCATAGTGGCGTAAAGTGTTGCATGAAGATAGATTAAAAGAGGTTTCATAAGGTGAGTGAGTGACTTGAAAGTGTTGTATGACTTGTTAAACATAAATATGGTGTCAAGGAATTTTTTTTAAATTGTTTAAAATGGTTCCATCTTTAGTTAATGGATATTATTATCTAAGTGTAACGTGTGGCCTAATGGAGGGCTAATTGCTTAGGTCTTGCTTAAGCCTAGTGTGTTATTTTGAGCCATTTGCAATATGGCCGACCTAATGAGTTGATGTATATTATATGTAATTTGTACTAAGTTATATTTTTATGTTAATACAAGTGGTATATAATCCTTATGGGTTAATTAAATTGGTGTGTCTGACCAAGATTGATTGGAGAAAGAATCATGTTTATGTAGTAGGTTATTTTGGCCTCATTGTGCTAGTTAGAGAATTGGGGTGTGAAACAAATTATATATGAATTTTAAGAAGAGTAGTAGGATATGAAAACTATCATAAAATCATGTTGAATATGTGAAAATTTTCTAACATTATTTTTTTCAGGTCATGAGCAAGTAAGAATATTTGTTTCAAGGCTATTAGGCCTATTTTGCTTTGGTGACCTAGTATATAGGTCTTGATAATTAAAGAGTGAAGTGAATGGTATGAGAGTTTTAAAAAGAGTGTAAGGGAACTAAAATAATAATAATAACATATTGAAAATTTCATGAAGATCAGATAATGGTGTTGGTGGTAAGCTAATTTGATTGCTTATTTCAAAGCTAGATAGGTATATTTGTCTAGTTGAGTGATATAGAAGAGGAAGAGTCTTGTATGAGGTAGAAAGGTAGGTTTTTAGGTGTTATAAAAATATAATTACATTAATATTTGTTTAATATATAAAATTAGAGGTGGATATTAGTTTGGATTTGATTGAGTTGGTGCTTGATCATTAAGGGGTTGTAGCATCCTTGCTAGTTGGTGTTAGGTAAAGGTCAAGTAGGGGTTTGACTAGATTGATGGGTGGTTTCTCTTTGATAAATTGGTGTTGATATAAATTGAATAAATATATTTATAGGATAGTATTAAAAATCTTGTCTCAAGTGGGTTTTCTCCCCCATGAGGACTTCCCACATAATTCATGTGGTATGTGCTTTGATCTTACATTATTTTCTTTGTTCATTGTAATGAATAGTTTATATGCTTCATGAATGATTATGTTGAATGGTTAAAAGTTTTAAGAATTGGAATTGAAGTTGATTTTATCTTATCACTAATTAACCCCCCATTTTAGTTATTATACTTCCAATAATTGGTATCAGAGTAGGTCCTTTAGGAAGGCTTGACAACTAGAAGGTGGTCCTTGAAGCACAAAATGGCTAAGCAACTAAGGAAAGAAAATCAATATTTGAGGTCTATGGCTAAGGCTTATGAGGATAATATTTTTACCTTAAAGAGTGATAAGGTTATGATGGCTAAATATGTTGAGAAGGCTATTAAGGATCTCAAATTTTAGTTAGAAGATGCTAATGTAAGGGTGATTTATATGGAGGCTCTTAAGGAAAAGGTATGTATCTATAATTATAATATATCCTTAGAAATTAAAAAGGATAAGGTGACTATTCATGATCCTAAAAATCAGTTAGAGTCTAAAAATTTGAGTTTGAGGGTAAAGAAGGATGAGTGTGATCAATTCAAAACTGAGCTAGGATCCTTGAATGTTGAGCATGAGAGCTAGTGGTCAAAATGAGCAAGTTTGAGCATGAGAAGCCAGTAGTCAAAATGAGAAAGTTTGAGAAAGAGAAATAAATTCAAGTAAATAAGGATGATAGCATGAAAAATAAGGTGAGAAGACTAGCAAGGCATCTCAATGACATGATGTTTTTCAATTCATCTCATAATCAATGTTATGCTTGCAATTAGTTTGGTCACATTGTAAGAGATTGAAAAAGGAGAAGTAACTTGTCAAAAGGAGATAATAACCATCATCAAGAAAAAGTTATAAATGGTATTATTTGTTTAAAATTTCATAGAGTTAGTCATAATGTAAAATATTGTAAAAATAGGTTGCATGAAAGGCAAAACAAGGTGTATAGAGATCCTAGTGTGAAAGGAAGAGGTCATACATGAATATGGAGACCTAAGACTATTAAAAGAGATTAGATTGAGACCAAGGATGAATTATTTGATGATAATATTAGTCAATATGGTTTTTTTGTTGTGGTAGCTATGATGGTAAGACAAGAATACTATTTATCATGGTATGTTGACAAGGGAATCAAAGAGAAGATGGATGAGCCAATCAAGCCTATGAGGAGGCTTAGGAAATACAATAAAACTAGTGAGAGTATGGAGGATTGGGAATCTCCTAGGTTTCAAGTGTTCTAAGTGCCTTGATATGTGAGGTGTCTCTATTAGGATTCATAGAGGCATTACTCAATCATTTAAAGCATCATGGAATGGTGTTACAAGGTTGATAAGTGCAGTACTAGTCAATGGGTCAAGGTACATTCTTTGTCTTGATATGCATATAGTTGAGTATGGATTCTTTCAATTCATTTCAAGCTTATCAAAGATGTGTTATATGTACAATCATTGAGAGTGGGGGTCAATTAGTGATGAAATATATTTCAACTTCAATTCTAATCCTTTCAAACCCTTATTCAATTACCACAAGCATTCATAAAATATACAAGTCATTCATAACAATGAAAAATAGATAATGAAATATCATACACTCAACACAATATCTATGTGAGAAACCCTCTTGGATAATAAAACCCACTCTCAAGCTTGCGAACACATAGACTAATTATCCTATAAGGTATTATAAACATGAGACTTTAGTGGAAGACCCATTCCACAAGGAGCACATGCCCTAAGATGGTCAAGTCCTTCTAATTAGAATTTAGTGAAACACCAATTCCAAAAAGAGCACCTACCCTTAGGATGGTCAAGCCCTTCTGACCAAGAATTTAGTGAAACACCTATTTCACAAACAGGACCTTCCCTTAAGATGCTCAATTATTTATAACCTAGATTTTGAGAAGCCTCCCAATACATATGATATAAACATCTCCTAAATGTTGATTGCCTACCAATCTGATTGAGATAAAATCTATATCATCCCCTTTCACTTCTTCACATTGCCACAAACATCCAAAACCACCTTTTTGATCATTTTACACTTGTTAGTAAAAACTTTGTCATAACCTAAAAAACATGACCAAATGGTCATACACATAGTCGACACTCTAATTTTACTCTCAAATTATCCACCAATCTTACATAGATATCATTTATCCTTTGCTCACACTCAAGGCATCCAAAACATCCTTTTAGATCACTCTAGACCTCTTAATTCATCCTCAATCTTAAAACCTAAAAAATACTATTTTAACGTCAAAAATATGACCTACAGATCAAACACATAGTCATAAATCTACTCTACTACATAACCCATCCACTAGGTACACACCCTTCCTTCTTTCCTTTTCTCTTCAACTCACACACACCTCTTCTCTTTAGTCTATAAATTACCACATTTGATTTCATATTTTATACAGTCTTTATGATTATTATATTCTTATTCAAAATTTAGACTTGCCTTAAACCTTATGGCTTCTATCATACAAATTCTTATCTCAATACCATTCTCATAAGTCATCTATATCATCCATGGGTCACCCTCAAGTAGCTACACCTTTCAATTAGGCCTTAGTAACCCTTATAGGTCTCATGTAGACCTATTCACCCATTTAGCACTCCATTAAGAAATTTAAAAACAAAGGTACACTTCCAAAATCATAGGTATATTCTAAATGACCCCTTCAACATCCTCAATTTATCAAAAACATCACAACACTCCTCTGCATATGCTCAATCTACTCAAACATTACCCTTGTACACAAGAACATCATGAATGAATAGATAGTTAACTTCTAAGCATTTGTTCAAATAGGATATGGATTGGTCAAACCTCCAAAATTGATATAGATGATCCTTAAGTAGTATAAAACACTATCTAATATCTAAGTCACCTTGAAACATCCAAATACCATCAAATCAAACTCAATTATCCTTCTTAGTCACTTATAAACCATGGTAAAAGACACAGTCAACTTTGGAGCTCAATATATGCAACTGTATATATATTCAAACCTCTAACCAATTATTTTGGATGTGCCTTACAGTACTTTACAACTTTTCATTTTACATCACCTTTGAATTCATCTTAGATCAAAATATATGGCTCAAACAGTGTAGAGTGGTTTTTCCTTTTGCTAAATTCAAATGCCAACAGTCATAGTTAAACATCAAACACTTTGCTATCATCTCATGTCCTTGCATTGCTTGAATTAATATGCATCATTGATCTCCTTGAAAGTAGCTTGATATTTAACTATGCGAAATGTCTATCATTTTAACCTCATCTCCTACTCCCTAGCAACTTTGACCAAATACACACCATCAATTTATGTGGATTAGCCTGATCTTTACCTTTGTTAATTGTCAAACATCGAGCACTTATCATCATCTCATTACTTCTTGATAATTTGGAAAAGAGCACTTATATCAATCTTTCTTGGATATATCAATCTAATCTTGGAAATTTCATGTGTGTGAAATATAATTCCATTAAACTGATTACTCAACACTTCTTGAACTTAGACATTAAAATTAGATTCATTTCATATCATCGATCTGTGATGTGATTAAACGTGCACCATTACATATCCCTTACAAATTTGGCTAAGTATGGGAAAACATTTCAAACTATTTGGGAAGCCAAATTTTCATAGTTATATCTTTTTCTCTTGTCACCCACATGACCTAAAACTTGGGACTAATGTGATCACACCCATATAATCAACTCCCCTTGAATCATCCATACATGACAATGGTGATGTCATCAAACAACCTACTTATATTTTTCTATCATAGAACCAACTATGCCAAAATGAGCATAATGAAGAACCATATGAATATCATACACTTCCATAATTTATCCAATCATCCTTGACCTTTGATAAGACCCCTCATACATTCTCAATACTTCAGACCCATCCGTAATCATACCAAAACTAAATATCAACCAATCCTACTTCAAGAATACTAGGACAAGCACACTACACACTTTTTCATTGACACTTAGACTATAAATACACTTCATAAACTCAATTTGACACCTCCATGACATCACTAAAATCTCTCAAACAATCTTCCCCTTTGTCATTGATGTCAACATGCATCATACACCTCTCCTTCCTTCTCTCTCTTCAGGTACTCTCATAATAAGAACCTTCTCCCCCTTTGACACAATGATAAAGTGGGTACATACTGATCCTAAGGATCTAAAAATACCATCAACAAGATATGACCACCTTAGAAATATGATATAAACTCCTCCTTACCTTGATCTTACCTCTTCTTACCTTGAAAACTTCCTCTTTCTACATGCCAACATTATCTTCAACCAAACACTACAACCAATGAATAAATAACACACAAAAGCACTAAAATATGATGTAACTCACCAAAAAACATCTGATAGGTACTCCCTTTAATATCTTTGATCCATTTCACCTCTTGAGCATCTTTAGATCTTCACACACCACCAAGAACACCACATAGGCTTACAAGCCTAATATCTCAAGCCATCTCAAGGACCACCAATAGAACTTAATGCCACTTAAAAAATAGGAAATATGATATAAACCAACATAAAAAATCACCTTGAAACACTCATTCTATGATATTTTGGATAAATTGAGTAAAAACATTGATCTTCACACTAGGCCTATCTAGACTCTTTATAGCCCTACTTGGAACTTACAAAGCACACAACTTTCAACAAACATACTTTCAAGACCTGAAAATTCATATCTAGATCACTATCATATGGACCCCTTAGGTACACCAATTTTGATCACCTAGCTCATCCTTTATAATATACTTACTTCACAAACCTACTAGCCAATTAGGCCTCCATCTTGATAAAATCATGAATAATTTGAAAACCACAAACCTTCAGATGTATGTGAATCTTAATTTGATAACCCTTTTGTCTCATTCAACATATTAATAATACTTAAATCTCAATTGATAGGGAAAACCACTTTTCTACCATAGCCCAAAACTCTAGAATCTTAAAACAAATAGGGTCAACAAACCTCCTTCTGGTCAACACCCACCTCTAAAACTTCTTGTACACCTAGAGAAAACCATCATACACTTCTAGACCAATATTTGAGCCTTCACACCTTTGAAAACATTGAGTTACTATAACATGGCTTTGATCTGCAATAAGAAAGATAAACCCAAGTGCACACAAAAACCTCCAAAAGGCATAAATAGGATCATCAAGACACAAAACCACTTAGAACACATCACAAAGAAGTTCATAGACATTTTTTAGCACCAAAATATTCTTGACATTCCATCAATCTCATTATTCCACCTAAAAACACCCATTTTGATCCTATAGATAGTGTATACATAGTAAAAACACCTAATGACATCACTCTAACCTCATCAAATCACTTCTCCTATCTTAACACACTAACTCCAACTCGAAACACTCATCTCTTGCATTCTAATAACTTTTTAAGATCACCATAAAAACACTTACTTATCCACTAAAATGATTCTCTTAAAAAGCATAGATAGAGATCTCTTACTTCACATGGTTCCTTAGAACAATGTGAAACCAAGAGTTTCCCACAACTCCTCATATTCCTTCTCTTCCTTGGTCATCTAATACTAATAGTTCTTCTTCTTCTTCTTCTTTTTAGGCTTAAAAGAAACAATTTTTTCATCCACTAAAACATTATCCTTCTCTTCTAATACTATATTGACAACACATGGGGATATAATAGATTCATGACATACCTTTTTAGTTTAAGAATCTTCCTTGCAATTCAAAACCTCCATCTCTAGGTATTGATAATTGATGTTCTTTTCATGAAACATGATTCGCAATAGTAGGATGTTCACTTGAATCCATACACACCTCAAAACTAGCCTCAACTAGAACCTTGGTATTCTCCTTGAGCTTGGTTTCTTCATTGATAACATGAGAAAACAATGAGAGCTCTTGGCACTCTCTAATTTATGTATCATTCTCCAACATAACAAATAGATTACTTGGACATATAGATTCATCATGACTCACACTAACCACCTTTAGTTTCCATGAGTTAACTTGTCTTCTTTCTTGTACTCTAGGATCCTAATTAAACCTATTATATCTTGTAATCCTTTGCTTGTAGAATCTAGTAATGTCACCTCTCTATTGATAGTTGAAGCACACTATACCTTTTTTAAGAAGCTTATCCTACCTTTATTGATTAGAACAAAATCTTGAAATATGTCCATTATTTTGATAATTGAAACAAACTAATCTTTTTGAATAAGACTCACCTTTTGACTAATGACCCCCATCATAGTTCCATGCAAACTCATTTCTAATAGGTCTCTTGCATTCTCTATCTCTATGCCCAAACTGATTACATGTGTAAAAATAACCATTAAAACTTGCATAACTCATGGCATTTGGTTTTTTGATCTAATTTATCTTCATTATACCATCATCTTCATTCCTTTATTGATTATTGACCTTTAAGGTCTAATTTACATTAGTCTTAATCTTGTCTTGAGTTGCATTTTATAGTTTTTCTTTATATCCAAGACCAGTTCTATCACTTGCATGCTTTTGATCACTCAGAATCTTGTCTAGATCACTTGAGATTTTTTCAAATCATAAAAATGACTTCATCTTACTATATGTATTCTCTAACTTATCTTTTAATCACTCATTTTTAATTACATACCTTGAACATTCATCTTCCTTAGCTTTCAGGCTTGTAGATATGATTTTCAATTAACACTTAAGATGCTTGACTATATCTTCATGATCCTTGGTATCTTCATTCATTCTTGCTTCAAACACACTGAATTTCTCTTCATGGTCTTTGATTTGAGACTTCATATTCTTTTCAATATTTTTCTTAATCTTTAGTTCTTCAAGAGCATTCATCAATTTAGTCTCATAGTCCACCTCATCTTTATCATCATCTGAATCACTCCAAGTATATTTATTTTGATATGATCAACTTCCTTCCTCAGCCATGAGAAAGGTCTTTATCTTCAATAGGACCATCATCTTCATGATCATACTCTGAGTCACTCGCTTCACTCTCATCTAATGAGCTACAATATTTATTGGTGTAGAGACTCTTCTTGTTCTTGAAGGACTTCTTATTATTATTATTATACTTTTTGAATCATTTCTTCTTTTTATCAGACTTGCATGTCTTTTTGTCTTCATCCTAGTCATCACTATACTCCTAATCATCATTATTATTATACTTATGATGGAAATTATTAACAAAATGTCTTACCTCTCCATAATTGAAGCATTTGAAGGGTAGTTTACCCTTATACTTTCTTGACCCTATTTTCAATTTCCTTATAAACAAAGCAATTAGTTCATCTTCATCAATATCAAATGTGTCATCTTCCTTGAGTTTCTTACCTTGGAACTTCTTCTTTGGATTCATTTCTATCTTGAGTATTTTTTCCTTCTTTGGCTGTATATCATCATTTATTCTCATCTCATAGGCAATAATGATGCCATGCAATTCATCCATCTTCAACTAAGTAAGATCATGACTTTTTTCTACAATAGATACTTTAGAATCAAAATTATGAGAGAGAGACCTTTATACCTTATAAACTATAGTATCTTCTTAAAAATTCTCTCTAATACCTCTGATGATGTTCACAATCTCATTGACTCTCTATAGAAAGGATGCCATAGAATCTTCTTCCTTCATCTTAAGACTCTCAAATTCTTTTTGGTGAGTCTACAACATTGCCAACTTAAACTTTGAATATCCTTCATAAATAGTCTTTAATTTATCCCACATTTCCTTAGTAGATATATAATGAATTACCTTGGTGTATTCAGTTTCTAAAAGACCACAAGTGATAACATTCATTACTTTATAATTGTTCTCAAATAACTTCTTATCTGCACAACTAGATGGAAGAATAGTAGGTATAGAATAATCATCCACAATAAATTGCCATGTCACAAACCTTATGGAAATTATTTAAGTCCTCATCCTCACACTCCAAAAATCATAATTAGATCCATTAAACATTAGTGCTTGCTTAGTAGAAAAACCTCCTTGCATTTGATGGCTACCCATATTGTACCTTGGATCTCCTTTAAGCTATCAAGCCTTTACCAAAGGACCTACTCTGATACCAATTTTTAGAGGTACAATAATTTAGAGGGGATGAATTAGTGATGCATGATATTTTAACTTCAATTCCAATCCTTTCAAACCCTTATTCAATTACCATAAGCATTTATAAAATATACAAGTCACTCATGACAATGAACAATAGATAATACAAGGTCATACACAACAAAAGATCTATGTGGAAAACCATCTTGGGGAATAAAACCACTCTCAAGCCTATAAAAAATGGACTAATTCTCCTATAATTTATTACAAACATGAGACTTTAGTGCAACACCCATTCCACAAGAAACACCTACCCCTAAAATGGTCAAGTCCTTTTAACCTAGATGTTGAGAACCCTCCCAAAACCTATGATATGAACATCTCCTAAACACTAATTTCCATCCAATTTCATGGAGATACAATGTATATTATCCACCTTCACTTATTCACGCAACCATAAACATCCAAAAACACCTTTTGGATCACTCTACACTTCTCAACAACAACTCTATCATAACCTCAAAAACATGACCAAATGGTCATACACACATTCCATACTTTGAACTACCTCTCAAATCAATGACCAAGCTTACATAGATATCAGCTATCCTTTACTCACACTTAAGGCATGTAAAATATCCTTTTGGATCACTTTAGACCTCTTCACTCATTCTCAATCTTAAAACTTATAAAAGCACTATTATGACATTGGAAATATGACCTATAGGTCATACACATAATCATTAATTTTCTCTACTCTATAACCCATCCACTGGGCACACGCCTTTCTTTCTTTCCTTTTCTCTTCAACTCACACACACCTCTTCTCTTTAGTTTAGAAATCACCACATTTGATTTCACCTTTTATAAAGCCTTCATGATTATTATATTCTTAGTCAGCCTTTAGACTTGATTTAATCCTTAAGGCTTTTATCATATGAATACATATCTAAATACCATTCTCATATGTTGGCCATAAAATTAATGGGTCACCCTTAAGTAGCTACACCTTTCAAGTAGGCCTTAGTAGCCCTTATAGGTCTCATGCAAACCTATTCACCCATTTATCACTCCAACAAGCAATTTAGAAATAAAGAACCAGTTCTAAAAGCATGGGTCCACTCCAAATGACCCCTTTGACATCTTAAAATGATAATAGACATCACAAAAATCTTTTAAATATGTTAAATCTACTCAAACATTAGCCTTGTAGATAAGAACACCATAAATAAATAAACAATCAACTTCTAAGAAAATATTAATATAGAATATGAATTGGTCAAACCTCAAAAATCCATATCTATTATATTTAAATAGTCTAAAACATTAGCCAATAAGTAAGTTACCTTGAAACATCTAAATATCATTAGAACAAATTCAATTATCCTTTTGGGGTCACTTATAGAACATCATCAAACACATATTCAATGGTGGAGCTCAATATCTATAATTGTAAGGATATTCAAACCCTCTAACCAATTTTTTTAGATGTAACTTGGATTCCTTTACAACTTTGCCTTTTACATCACCTTTTAATTTATCTTAGATCAAAATTTATGGCTCAAACACTGTAGACTAGTTTTTCCTTTTTCTAAATTAAAATGCCAATGGTCACAATTAAACATTGAACACTTTTCTATCATCTCGTGTCCTCACATCACTTGAATGAATATTCATCATTGATCTCCTTAAAAATTATCATAATATTTAACTATGCTAAACATTTATCATTTGACCTCATCTTTTGATCCTTGACAACTTTGACCAAATATGCATCATTAATCTTCGTGGATTAGCCTAATATTTACCTTTGATTAATATTAATCATCGATCACTTATCAAATTCTCATTACTTCCTAACAATTTCGAACAAATATGATCCATAAATATCCTCAAGAGTAGCCTAGTCTTTAACCTCATGTAAATTTGGCTAAGTATGGGAACCATTGCAATTTTCCTAGAAGGCCAACTTTGAACCTTAATAACTTTTGTTGCGCTCAATCTTATGTCTTGAAATTTCAGTCATATGATCTTCTTTCATAAGTGAATCCATCCATATATCAAGATTTTTCTAAAATTTCATGCATGTGAAATATAATTCCATCAAACTACTTACTTGGCTCCTCTTGAACTTAGACATTAAGCTAAGATTCATTTTGTGTCTTGGATCTTTTATGCAATTAAATGCATACCATTAGATCTGCCTTGCAAATTTGGCTAAGTATGGGAAAATATTGCAAACTACCTAGGAAGATAACTTTACACAATTATATATTTTTCTCCTCTCACCTGCATGACCTAAAACTTAGAAAATACCAACTTGGGACTAATGTGATCACACACATATGACCAACTCCCCCTAACTCATCCATATGTGGTAATGGTGATGTCATCAAATTGCCTAATCAGATTTTTATGTCACAGAACCAACTATGCCAAGATGAACATAATAAAGAACCAAATGAATACCATACACTTAAAAAATCTCTAAAATTATACTTGACCTCTAATATGACCCCTCACATATGCTGAATACTTCATACCCATCCCTAATCATGCCAAAATTGAAAATCAACCAAGCCTACTTCGAGCATACTAGTACAAACACACTGCACACTTTGTCATTAACACTTAGACTATCAAGACACTTCATCCAATCATATAGACACCTTCATGACATCATTGAAAACTCTCCAACAAGATGTATATCACATATTCAAATCTATGAGAATAGATTTGAAGATTTGAAGTTGTTTATGGAAGAATATCTTACTTTGAGTGTCCTCGATTGGCATAAGGGTTCTAATGTAATAAACCATTGACATGGTGTATCTTGGGTTATATAGTAAGTTGGATGACCAAACTTGGTGATCTAGTATTAAATGATTATATAAAAGTATTCAATTAGGTTATGTTGTACTAGAGGTAGGCTCTTGGTGTAAAGGTATGATAATTTCAAGTTATGTATCTTTATTTGCAATATATCTCTTTAAAGTGACCTAGGAGAGGAGTATCTTTTCTTGTACAAGAGAGATGTCCTTGAAAGGCCAAGAATTGGAAGATAAGTTTAGATTGTAGTAGAAGGAATGTATGAATTCATTCAGATTTCATCCATAGATGGCCTAATGAGGTAGTTTGTTCAAATTGGTATCTTGAAGATCTCTTATAAGCATGGATTTGGGTAAGTTTAGTTATTTTTCATATGAGAAGGTTTATTGAACATGTTCTTATTTTTAAAATCAGTTGTGATTACTTTATACTTATAATAAGGTTTGTATACCATTTAAAGAGGTCATTTGGCCAAAGAATATCAACATTTTTTTCAGTTGTCTCATGAAAGGATGTTGGATAGTTTTGGTAACCTATGTGTGGATAAAGATGGATTCATTCAAAGTATGTTCTTGTAAGAGAGTTTGCTTGTGTATTTTAGCAATCTTTCAATTTTTTTTAGGTGGAATTTAGAGTTATGGGAGGTAAATAAGGTTTTTTAGGAGTATGTGAAGTTTGAGCATGTTTTCTATATGCTAATAATCAAAGAGTAATTCAGATAGAGGTATGTTCTCTTTAATTGATAATATGCAAGGTATGCATAGAGTGAGGAGGAAAATTTATGAGATGTTTCAATTACAAAGAGATTTTATGTTTGATTATGGTTTTATAACAAGTTATATGAGATGATGATTATTTTAAGGAGAGATTTATATCTCTATGAGCAGTTTGACAGGTCCAAGGATCAAGTTGGCATGTTGAGGAAGAGACCCTTTGTCATTAATGTCAAAGGGGGAAGAATGGAGTTGTTCACTTTGGGAGAGATCATTCTAAAAAGTGTTTTTCATAAATGAAAAATGGGTAGATTTTTTATCATGTTATTGAGATACATTTATTGGCATTGATGTCAAGGTGATCTTAGTACATAATGCATTAATGATAAAGTGATAAGTTCCAAGTGGATTTGAGAGTGCATATCATGTTTGAATGTCTCTAGGATGATAGAATTTTTTTTTTTATATTATGTTCATATTTTAGAGGTCATATGAGGTGTCAAGAGTGATTTTAATTTTGGAGTTTATAATAAGATGTTGGAATGTTTGTGTACTTGTCTAGATCATCATTGTTCACTTGTCAAATTAGGCTGAGTAGGCAAATTGATGACATCAAAATTCTTACATATGAAGGTCTTAGGAGTAGTTTGGTATATGGATGCATTCCCGTATGAAAGGATATCATGTGTTCTAATTTAAAATTATTTACATGATGTATATAAAAATTTATGGTATTACAAAGTTGGTTTCTCAAGCAGATTTCAATAGTTTCCATACTTAGCCAAATTTGTAATATCAAGTGACCTTTACACAAAAGAAAACCAGTCAGTAGTCTTTTCTTTATAACTTTTGATAATGGATGAATTTTATGGTGGTGTAAAAATAAAATTGGTATAGGACTTAAATGGATATCTATTAAAATTGATTAGGATTTTTGAATGGTCTTACAATTATATAAATTAGGGTGCAAAGAAATGATTGTAGAGGATAAAGTAACTATTAAATAGTGTTAGTATAAAAATAAAAAATTAATTATACTCTATATAGATCATTATAAAATTGATTTGGAGTTTTTACTATCTATACAGGTGAAGTTATTTTCGGTCAAATTTGACTTTTGTTAACTGTAATTATTACAAGTTTGAGTAGGCTTTTTAAAGGGTTGTTTATGAGCCTTTGGAGGATTAACCAAGGTGTATTATGGATCTTATTATGTTAATTTTACATCCATATGTGTATTATACATGTAAAGTTTATATTCAGTTAGTTTGAGCCTCTTTTTGTGAAGATAGTATTTTTGGGCTAATTAAGCTGAATGGGTGTTTAAGACCTAATGGAGGTTTTAGAGTATGAACAAATGATTTGATGTTTCTTAAGAATTTAAATGATAATATATAATTTAGGTAAATTTATTTAAGTGTTTTGAGTCATTCATAAGGTTCATCTAGAACATAGTGGCTTAAACTATTATATGAAGGTGAATTAGGTCTCCATGGGACCTATTGAAGGCTTGAGGGCTAAAAGAGGTTTCAGAAGGTGACAAAGTAACTTGAAAGTGTTTTATGACTTGTTAAACATAAATATGGCATGTATTGCATTGTTTTAATTTTTTTTTAAATGGTTTAATATTTGGTTAAGGGCTATTGGTGTCTAAGTGTAAGATGTGGCCTAATGGAGGGCTAATTTCTTAGGTCTTGCTTAAGCCTAGTGTGTTGTTTTGAGACATTTGAAGTATGGACGACCTAATAAGTTGATGTATATTACATGTAATGTGTCCTAAGATATATTTTCATTTTTATCCAAGTGGGATAGAATCATTAATGGTTAATTAAAGTGTTGTGACGGACCAAGGTTGATTGGAGAAGTAATCATGTTTATGTAGTAGGCTATTTTGGCCTCATTGTGCTAGTTAGAGAATTGGGGTGTGAAACAAATTATATATGAATTTTTATAAGGGTAAGAGGATATGAAAAATATAATAAAATCATGTTGAATATGTGATAATTTTATAACATTATTTTTTGTAGGTCATGAGCAAGTAAGAAGATTTGTTTCAAGGCTATTAGGCCTATTTTAATTTGGTGACCTATTATAAAGGTTTTTATAATTAAAGAGTGAAGAGAATGATATGATATTTTTAAGAAGTGTGTAAGGGAATGAAAATAATAATAACATGTTGAACATGTCATGAGGATCATATGATGGTTTTGGTGGTGAGCTAATTAGATTACATGTTTCAAAGTTAGATAGGTCTATTTGTCTAGTTGAGTGATGTAGAAGAGGAAGAGGCTTCTATGAGGTAGAAAGTTAGGTTTGTAGGTGTTATAAAAATAGAAGAACATAATAAAGTGTGTAATAAATTATATCATAGGTGAAGATCATTTTGGAGGTGATTGAATTGGTTCTTGATCATCTAGGGGGTTGTAGCCTCCTTAATAGTTGGTGCTAGCTAAAGGTCAAGTGGGTGCTTGACTAAATTGAGGGGTAGGTGCTCCTTGATCAGTTGATGCTGATATAAATTGAATAAATATATTTATAATATAGTATTATTAATCTTGTTTCAATTATTTTTTTTCCCCCATGAGGATTTCCCACATAATTCATGTGTTATGTGCTTTGATCTTACATTTTTTTCTTTATTTATTGCAATGAATGGTTTATATGCTTAATGAATGATTATAATGAATGGTTAAGAGTTTGAATAATTGGAATTGAATTTGATTCATGTGAATCACTAATTCACCCCCCTCTTAGTGATTATGCTTCCAATAGTGGTATCATTAAAGATCATATATATGTGTCATATATTAAATCTAAGAACTGGTAACACTATGTATCCCTCATAGGAGTACGAGGTTTTGAAATAGAAGTAGAAGATATATTGGATCATGGAACCCATTTTTGATTTCTCTTATATTTTTTTGGAGTATCATTAGGAGGAACATGTTTAGTTGATATATAGTATTTAAACATCTAGAATTTATCTAATGATCTCAAGATGAGAATGAGAATCTTCAAGGATTAAAAGATGCATAACCTTTCCTAAAAAATATGTTCCATATGTGTGCATAGAAGAATAAAAATGTTTATCATGATATTTTGTTAAGTTTTTACTTTGTATATTTGGTTTTAATTTATCTACATTTGGTTCCTCATTTTCCTATGATGGATTCAATCGATAGGTATTAGGTCTTATAGGTATGAATAGATTATGTGGTAAGTTACCAAATGGATCAAAATATATTTTTTTAATTTTTCATCTAAAGATTATTTACCATATATATGAGTAGTGAATTTGGCCTAATATGAAGAAAGGATTGTTTCCTCATTTATATCCATATTTTAAACATTATATTTTTCAAGTGTCTCTTGTGTTTTGACCTATTTTATTATAAATCCTATATTAAATTTTCAATGTGCCCATTATTTTTTTAAAAAATTACCTTTGATATGTGTGATTTATTCTTTTAATTATTTTCATTTATAGTTTCTTTATCTTTTGCATTGACAAATTATATCTTTGAATTATGTGCATCAATATTTCTACTATATCCCAAGCCTTCTCGATCATTATGATTAGATGTAGAGATAGGATAATTGATGCCTTGTACATGTTTTCCCAATCCTTGACCTTGATAACCAAAGTGTTTTAGATATTTTTGTCCAAAATCATATTGTTTTGAAATTTGAGTATCATTATGTAGATATTTGTATTCTTTTCTTGGAATAACTATTTCATTTTCAATTGTTGTTTCTCTAAGTTATATTTTGGTTCCCATATTTTTATTTTTGTACTTGTGATTTTGGAGAGGTATTAATATATGAGTGTATATCTTGATTGTTGAATCAATAATAGGATCACCACTATCTTTGAGACTTTGTAAATTTTTATTAAATGCAAAACAATAATTTGTATGATACCCATGCATCCTATGATATCCACATCAATATTTAGATCTCCTTAGAGGATGTAGAGGAGGTAGTTGGGTCGATTTGTTTCAAATCATTTCTCTTAGGGTTTGACTTGGACTTTTAATAGCCTTTTGATAAATTTTTGAATTAATTATTTTATATGTATTCTATTGTAGATTTTCATTTGGATATGAAACCATATTGGGTATAATATTACTAGATGAAGATGCAATCACATGATTAAAACTAGAATATTTTGGATTTTTCTTGTATGTAGTTTGATTTTTTTAACTCTTTTATTAACTTTATCATAGTGGTGATTTGATCCATTAGGGTTTCACCAACAAAAACTCTAGGTATTTCAGTTTGAATATACATACACACAACATCTAGAGGAGAGGTGGGAGGTGGAGAGATTTAAGGAAGGAAATATGTATTACCTTCATTTGAAACTATAGGATGGGCCAACTTACCCTTTGTAAAAATGATAGCATGGACCTAGTTAGAGGGATGGTAGTTATCACCCTCATTAGGGTTAGGAGGAGAAAGAAGTTCATTTTGACCCATTTTAAATGTTTTAAATATGGATATGATAATATGATAAGAGAGACAACAAAAATTTGGGTAACCATCCATCATGATAATGAAATTTATAACTTAATAATTATTGCATTTTGAAACCTTAAAAGGCTAAGTTTACAAAGGAAGACTCAGTGGTTAGGTTCACCAAATGTTTAATGCTAAATTTACATATGTGTGGTTATCTACAGTTAAAGGTCATTAGATTAGCTTTTATAAAAGGATGGTGAACTATCCTAATGAATAGGCTAATTAATAGGAAAATTAGACAAATAGTATTTTGAATTTATACAACTGAGATTACTAAAAATAGTAAAGTATAATTATTGATAGATATTGTAATAAATTGATAAAAATATACTTAGCTAGTTTTAATGTGTACATGTAGGTCTATTATAGAACACGCTAGAAGTATACTAGAAGATGATCCAATAACAATCATCAGATTCTGGAAATGTTCTTTCTATGGCCGTGGATGCTTGTATTAGATCTTAATAGTTACAGTGATGTAGATGTCTAACTTTAATGTAGAGTGTCCTATAATATTGAATAGATATATATGTAACCAATTGGATATTTTTTGGTTTTTGTTTCTTTTCTCCTAGTTCCTTTAGATTATGCATACATGATCTATAAAATAGCTAGATTTCTTACTCTAAAAATTTTACTTATTGGATCCTTATAGATGGATTAGTTTTAATACCAAAATTTAATTCAAGAAATATAATAAAATAAAAATAATGCAATGAAAGTAATAATAAATACTACACACAAATTGATAATGGAGTTTAGCAAAAGTCTATCTTTGGGTTCTTTAAATTACAGACTGATTCATTATAAAAATCTATTTTCAAGTAAAAATTTAAAACTTACAAAACTATAATAAATCTATCATGAACTCAAAGTTCCAATTGGTCCTAAAAAGACATATATTGGTGTTAGAATGCTTTCATAATGTTCCACATGACCTCCTTAATTAACATCTTCTTGTTAACTTCTCTTCTATTGCATGGCCTCTAATAGCCTCTACATAGAGCTAAGTCAGAATAGGTATAAGTCATCCGCTCCATAAAATGATCTTTCTCTATGGCCTCCAAGTAGTTCTAACTCCTCCAATATATTTATTATTATAATAATCAGCATAATAACACCCTAAGACTAATATAGAAGTAGAGCTTTTGTAGTTTTGTATAATGCTCCTCTAGTGTTCTAAAAAAACCCTATGCTCTTTTCCCAAGATTTGAGAAATAAACACTAGAATTAGGATTTATAAGCCTTTATAAAGCAATAATAATAGTTATAAAAATCCAAAAAAAAATTAATGCACTTGGAATGCCTTCACAATATTTCTTGATTCTTGAAAATTCAAATTAATCTCGAATGCCTTTGCATGAATTAGGCTTGAGTGTGAATTCCTAGAATTCCAATCAAGTTCTCTTTCCTCAAATGAACCTCCACCCCCTTTATATACTTGTGGAGGGTCTATTTTTTGAGGTTTAGATAGTAATCCATTTATAATATTTGTGGGATTTAACATTATCCCCCTAATTATCTCATAAATATGGGATTCACCATTATCTATGCCTTTAAATAAGGCTCATATGTGGGATGGAGGGAAATAATAATTTATTTATTTCTTTAATTGCTCCATATTTTGAATAGTCTATGCCATTTTTTACCTATAAATTTTTCCACATGTCCCATGCTAATTTATCCACTTGTCAGCATTTAATTGGTTCATGTTACCATGTCATCACTTTTACTAGGTTTGACCATAACTTTGATAAGGCCATAACTTTCACATACAAACTCAAAATTGGTCCATTTAAAATGCATTGAAAATATTATGATGAGTTATACACCATGGAACTAGTTAATAAATGTTTCTAGAGCATTAATTTTAATAATTTGACTAGATTTGACTATTTGTTGATCAAAGTTTGACCAATGATAACTGGAGCATATTATTTCCATTTTTTGTATTCCAACAATTGCCAAAAAAGTCTTGATGATATTTACACAATGTACCACATTTAAATAAAACTAGGGAACATCTAAAAATATCCTTTAGATCAAGCCTCCTTATTGAGAAGGCTTTTGTTCTCCTAAAAGATGAAACATTCATTTTACTAGTACTAGATTTGGTTCTTTGTAATGCCTCATAGAGATCTCTATAGTGGACTTTGTTGCCCTACAAACTACTATTCTAGTATGAGTAGGCTAATCCATTCCTTTCCTATGTAAAATCATCAATTCACTATAATCAAAACATCATATAATATGATCAGTTTAAAAAGGTCATCTCAATGTCAAAGAGAAAAGTGTTTGACTAAGTTGATGATCTTCTAGTGAATAAGCTATCTTGTATAACATCGGGAGAGAATAAATTTTTTGTATCATTGGTTTTATTCCCAAAACAGTGAACTACCTATAACTACAAAATATCACCTAGTATAATTACAGATAAAATATTTCCCATGTATGGGTCTTAAACTACATCTTACACATTCTATCATCAGATGAAATTTCATAACAACTACTTCAATTACAAGTATCAAGTAAGTATACTAAACATGTCCTAAACAACCTACATATACTACTATCAAATTCACCTTATAGTTAATTAAAATGTGAGAAAAACCAAGCATGATAAACCTATCACAATATTATCCTCATTTAGTTACTCCAAAAATATTCAAAGCTAAAACATTAGCTAATTTTCCTTTTATCAATCATTAGAAATCCCAAAGACACTTTGAAAAATGGAATGCTAATCTACAATTCCAGCTATGTAAACATAAAGCTAAGGAAATTCTTACCAACCCATTTTATCATATTGTCCCATTTAGGTGGTTTTATTTTCTCAGTAAATACCTAGGTTGACTCATCAACTGGTGGTGGATTAAGAACTTCATTTACCTTTACAATATGCCTATATTCCATCTTCATCTTATTCTTTTGAAATGTATGAAGTCTCCAACACTTCTCAACCTAATGTCCATTCACATGACAATGAGCACAAAAGTTCCTCTTGGCCTCCTTCTTGGATGAGGAATCACATTTACCATTTCTTTCCTCTAAATGATGAGATTGGTCTTTAGCACCTACCTTATTTCTAATGAAAGGCATCAACTTCTTCAGCAATGACCTTATCTTCCAACAACTGATAATAGAATGACTACTTAAATAACAAAACATACATTGGAAAGCATTCCACATTTTATGTGTGTCCTAGCCATATTGTTTAAACTAAAATAAAACATCAAAAGTTCTATAATTACCAATATATTTAGTGCTATAATTTGTGTAAGTATGAGGAGGTGTTATTGCATTTCCTCTTTTCTTTGCTTTCTTACACACTTTCTCCTCATCCTACTATGATGAATTGTTCCTCTACATGGAATAATTCTATTGTATTAGTGGTGTAAGTAATTGGTTATAAAAAGCTTGTCTTCTTTTAGTGGATTTAGAACTCTCTCCAATTTCTATTTGCTCACTAGCGTAACCCAAACCTTCAAAATGAGGTTGATCCTCTACCTATATTGGGTTAATCAAACCTTTTCCATTATTACCAAGGCCTTTTCTATCATATCCCATTTTAAACAATAGTTTTTAGACAATATCGCTGGTGTGTTTCTCAAAGTCACCAAAAACTACATCTAAAACTAACTAGGAGGAAGTGCTACATGGTGAACATACAGTGCAATTGTCTGTTATGGTCTCTGCATCTATGGTGGAAGGTAAATTATTCTATTCATGACTCTGAAAATATGCCAAGATCTCATCCTTGGTTTGTAAATCAAATTTTAAGTGTTTGACCTCCTCTTCTAAGGAGTGAAACTTGGATCTTAGGAAAGTATTATCATCCTAGATCTATTAATTAAATACTTCAAACTCTTCAAGCATTTTGATGCATCAAGGCTTTACCCATGGTTTCTTACTCTTGCAAACAACTTGTAACTCTAAAACCTACACACTACACTAGAATATTAAACAAGTCCAAAATGTTTAAAATTGATTGAAACTAATATCAATAGGCTATGTAATGAGAAGCAAACCCTACATTTGAACTACTCTGATACCAAAATGATTTATAAAATAGGTATATTTCATATTATGAAAATTTTACTTATTGGATCCTTATAGATGGATTAGTTTTAATTCTAAAATTCAACTCTAAAAATATAATCAATTGAAAATAATGCAATGAAAACAATAATGAACACTACACATAAGTTGATAATGGAGTTCGGTAGATGCTTATGTCTTTAGGTTCTCTAAATGACTAACTGATTCATTATAAAAATCCATTTTCAAGTAAAATTTTAAAACTTACAAAACTATAATGAATACATCATGAACTCAAGTGCCAATCAATCTTGGAGAGACCCAGACTAGTCTTGGAAGGGTTACATAATGTTTTAGCATGGCCTCCCTACTTCACACCTTCCTATTAACTTATCCTCTACTGCATGACATCCAAGATGATCTACATAGAGCTAAGTCAGAATAGGTGTAAGTCATTATCTCCATAAAATAAATCTTCTATGTGGCCTCCAAGTAGTGTTAACTCTTTCAATAGAGCTATTATTACAATACTTGGTTTAATAATACCCTATGAATAATATAGAATAAAAGCTTGTGTAGTCCCTATAATGTTCCTCCAATGATCCAAAAAAATGTCTTTACTCTTTTCCTGAGCTTTGAGTATAAACATCATAATTAGGCTTATAATCCTTTTCAAAGTAATAGTAATAGTAAGAAAAATATAAATTTCTTTTAATTCAGTTGGAATACCTTCACAATCTTGCTTAAGGCTTACAAATTTGAATTAAGCTCGAATGCCTTTGCATTAATTAGGCTTGAGTGTCTTGACTATCTTGAGTTTGAATTCCTAGAATTCTAGTCAAATTATCCTTCCTCAAATGAACCTCCACCCCCTTTATATACTTGTGGAGGGTCCCCTTTTTTAGGTTTGGATAGTAATCCCTTGGCAAGATTTATGGGATTTAACATTATCCCCCCACTTATCCCATATATATGGGATTTACCACTACTTATGCCTTTAAATAAGGCTCATATGTAGGTTAGAGGGAAATGATAATTTATTTATTTAAATGCTCCACATTTTTACTAGTCTATACCATGTGTTACCTATAAATTTGTACACATCTCCCATGTTAATTTGTCCATGTGTCAGCATTTAATTGGTCCAAGTTGCCATGTCATTACTTTTACGAGGTTTGATCATAACTTTAATTGGCCATAAATTTTTCATACATATTTGAATTGGTCCATTTAAAATGTTAATAAAGCTTGTGATGAGTTCTATGCCATAAAGTTGATTCAAAAATATTTCAAGACCATTAATTTTTCTAGTTTGACTAGATTTGACTATCTATTAACCAAAATTTGACCACTAATAACTAGAACCTACAATGTCTATTTTTTACATTCCAACAGTTGACAAAAAGCTCTTGATGATCTCTACATAATAGATCACATTTAAATAAAACTAGAGAACATCTTAAAATATCCTCTAGATCAATCCATGTTATTGTTCTTTGTCAAATGATTGAACCCTAGCTTATTCACCCTTAGAGTGATTGTGTAAAAAATGGGTTAGTGAGCTTATTTCAACATTAACAGTGGATTTCTATTTAAAAAAATGGGTAAGGATGATGTGTTGCACAAAGAAGCCTTGGAGCATGAGAAACCATAATTATTGGAAAAATCACACCAGGGAATTATAGGGTGATATTTTGTAGGAAAATATACTATGAGAAAGTGTTTTAACTATTTAGGACTTAGTCCATGTAAATCCTATATTTTTAAAGATATAATTATAACAATAACCTAGAATGAAAACTAAAAATAATTGATTTGACAAGCCTTTCCTAAAATAAAATATATATAGAGAAAGAGCACTTATCTAGAGTAAAATAGGCATTTATGTGGATTAAAAGGTTGAAAAAGGCTAGATAGTCAAACCCTTTTTATTCTATGACTATAACTAGAAGTTATCTTCAAATAGTATCACCCTTATGTGGATAGTAGCACCATATGGTGCTAGTGTCTAAATATGGCACTAGTGTCCCTCTTAGAGGAGCTGTCCAGAATTTTGAAGGAAGTTGTGGTAGGATTTAGGGGACCTATAGGTGGTTTTGTGTCTTTTTGAACCTCACCTATGTCACTATTTTCATTGAATATATTTTAAAACCCTAATGATTACCTACACACATGAAACAATAACCAAAATGTAAAAGAAAGTGAAAAAACTAGGTTGTGGGATATTATGATCACACAAAGAAGAGACGTTATTGTCCCATACACTACCTACATTAACCCAAATGTTATGGATCTTATATCACATTTATTTCACCCTTAAGGAATGTGCATAATCAATGTGCATGATATGATAAAATGACTTTCTCTAAGGCCCTTTTTTGATCAAGCATGCAATGTCTAAATTTAATACATGAGTAATATGCAGAGTATTAAGTTGTACTATTAAATAATTTATGTAAATATGTGCCAAAATAGTAAGTGATAGATGTAAAATTCCTTTTGTGCCTCTTTATATATAACTATATTTGATTTAAATGTAAGTCCTTATTTTTTGGTTGACAAGTCATAAAAGAGGGATAAAACATAAGATAAGGCTTAAGGTAGGGTTAGGACCCAAAACATAGGATAAAATGACCATCATACACTAGATCCATGATTAGACACTAGTGCCACATGGAATTACTATCTTGATAATGGTATTAGTGTCTTGAGGCATAAAAATAATGCTAAGACTAGGAAGGATAGGCTAGGGGGCCTATGACTGGGAGGAGGTGACTCAAGATCATTGGGGGTGAAACAAATAGGGAAGATAAGACATAATAAAGATCAAAAGACCCAAAATGACTAGGTGAACAAGGGTTATATTCATCACTAAGACCTTCATGTGAAAGAGCAAAAAAATATAGTATTTTTAGTCGCTTGATCAAATTAGGGTGTATACATTGTCCCCCCTTTTTTTGGTAATGAAATGGAATTAAAGTACTAGAGTAAAATAAAAAGAGAAATGTGTACCTATGCTTACCTATGTAGATGTGTTTTGGACCTATCTCACTTCTTGGCCAGATAAGTGGAAAGGAGCTAGAGTGAAATATGTGAAAAAGGAATCCATAATGTGGGTATCCTTTGTACTGAATCTAAATAGTGAATTAAATCATGAGGAACAAAATCCTATTTTCCCCCACCTTGATATCTAGACTAAATCTTAGTATGTAAACTTAATATGTGGAGAAATAAGGTATGTTTGCCCCTAATCTGACATGTGTACTAAATCTGAGTATGTAAATTAAAATGTGGAGGAATAAAGGATGATTTTCCCCACTCTAATATGTGTACTAAACCTAAGTATGTAAACTAAATATGACATGAAACAAGTCTTACTTTCCCCAACTCTAATATGTGTACCAAATTTGAGTATGTAAACTAAATATGTGGAGAAACAAGGCATGTGTGCCCCCACTATGATGTGTGTATTAAATCTAAGTGTGTAAATTAGGTCTGGTGGAAGGATATGGATCAACCACTATAGATGGTCATGTGACCCAAACTGGTGAAAACTTGGGGGCATCCTAGTGACATCTTGGTCATGATTTGAGTATAACCTAGCAACATGAAACTAGAGATCAAGGATGTGCACTCTACATCATGTCCCCAATCCTGATATTTGAGTAATGTAATTGTGTATCTAAACATCTATATATCTAATTCAAACCATATATCTATGTAAACCTATATATCTAATTCAAATTATATATCTAATTTAAACTATATATCTATGTAAACATGTATATCTGTGTCAAACACGGGTATCTGAATATATGTATCTAAGTAAACCTATGTGTCTGAATATTTGTATGTGAGTGAACCTATGTGTTTGAATACATATATTTCAGTAGACATGTGTGTTTGAATATTTTTATCTAAGTGAACATGTGTGTTTGAATATATGTATCTAAGTGAACTTGTGTGTCTGAATATTTGTATCTAAGTAGACCCATGTGTCTGAATGTATGCATCTGAGTGAACTTGTGTGTCTAAATATGTGTATATCTAAAGTAATTTGTGTGTATTTACCCCCTTTTAGTGAGATATTTGAGATTGAATTAAGGGTGTCTAGCCAAAATTGGTAACTATTGAATGTGCTTGTATCAAGTAGTGGGGTTGATGTTGTTTTAATTTTGAATATTTTGTCTATTGTGACAAAGTCAATTTTTAAAATTGGTAATAGGATATACGTTTGGTCTATATTGATTTTATTTTGGTAATATCATTTTTTTCATTTTTTTAGAGTTAAATGTGATCAAGATATTGGTTTAACCAATATAGAGTGAGGTACATTGAGGTCAAATTTCATGTACAAAAAATGGCTTGCAAATTAGAGTTACAATTCTCTAGATATTGTGTTGACAAGAAGTTGGTATTAGTTAGTTAAATTGGTGCATAAGGTCATCCTTAATAAGGTGGAATTTTATAAATGTGACTTAAATAGTTTTTTTGATTAGTTTGATAATTCATTTGAATCATTGAATTGATAGTTATTGTTTACTTTGAGTTAGAGAGTATGCTAAAGAGATGAGGAACAACTTTGACCTAGTATGAGGAGGTGGAGGTACTTATCTAGGCCAATGAGGAGGTTACCCTGGTAAGGAACCTATAATGTTTATTATTTTTATCATTCATAGTACAATTTTTTACTATTATATTATAGATTTTATAGTTTATGGCATTTTTTAAAAATGTGGCAATTATATCCTGATATTGGCGCTAGGGTCCAGGACATGACACTAGTGTCTTAGATATGTCACTATTATCCAGTGTTATTATCTTATATGTAGTGATAGTGTCTATTAGGACAAGTTTATGATGATTTTTACTATTTATTAGTTTTTTATGATGGTTTTTATCTATTTATATTATTTTGTGTTGTTAATGTCATATTTGGTTTTATTTTCATAGATTGATATGCATGCATGAGAGAGTTATGGAGTGGTCAGATGATGGAGACCTTATAGGGTCTGCACCTAATAGATTTCAAGATGGTCATGTAGAGAGAGCTATTATAAGTCATGTGGCATCCTTAGATTTAATGCCCATAGATAAACACATGATGACTACACTATGTGAGAGGTGGGATGCAGATACTTGCATGTTTTGGTTACCTTCTAGGGAGATGATCATCACCCTAGAGGATGTGTATAGGATCCTATAGTTACATATTACTAGGAAAAGAGTCATATTATAGGAGGATACTAGTGACTAATATATATAATAGGTTGCTAGGTATTTTTATGTTATGGATGTAGGGACTCATCATATAAGGAGCCATAGTGATATATTATTGTCATTGATTATCACAGTAGATGTTCTATGGTTGAAGAAGTTCTAAGTGATTTTATTGGTTTATTTTATGGCTATAGATGGGATTGGGGTATCAATATCCTAAAATATTCATGAGATATTATAGGACATAGACGATCATAGTACCATATATTCATGGGGTCACACTATGTTGGCTCACTTGTACGAAGATTTGTATCATTTTATATAGGAGATGTGTGTCAAAGGTATTGTATCTTCTACACTATTACAATATTGGGCATATGATCATGTAGCATTGATACTAGTGTTACCTCTTTGAGGTTATTAGGCCTATCCATATTCATTTATAAAAAGGTGGACTAGGATGACATGCATGCCTAATAACATCACAATGTAGTATCGGTGGGTGTTAGATAGGTTGATAGTCAGAGAATATATTTTTAGGACCTAATAAGGATATGAAGGATGACCTGAGGGTGATTATCATCTTAAATGGGTTTAAGTGATTTATTGGTTGCATGATTGTTGGTTTAATTTATATGATAGGTTCTAGTATGATTAGGTGACATAATAGTTTAGTGTTACTCAGGATGTGCCCTAGTGTTAGTGGTCTAGTTGAGGAGTTCTTAGGCTCTATTGAGGATTTGTGGTAGGCCTAGACCATCACAATAGAGTTATCCTTGATTCTATTGACAAAACAAGATTTAATGTTTGACATACCAGATGTGGATGATGTGAGAGCTATCGATGCATATATATACTAGTGGAGAGATCATATATGGGCACCTCTATTTTCAAGAGGTGGGATTGTTATATAATATGTACTATATGTGGATCCCCTTAGGTATGTTAATGGTAAGTTTTTATTATATGTTTATATATTCTATGTGGTTGGTTACTTATTGACCTGGTTAAGTATTTGATGCATTATGTGGGTATGTACAGGTTTAAGTGATGATAAGTATTAAGAGACTACGATCGAGTCTTCACTCCACTTATTGACACATCATATTCCCAATGATGTCATGTATGATATATTGGTGGAGAGGGCCACATATGTTGCTTTTGTTCATTCCCATTTATTTTATTGATCTATGATAATTATTGTGGAGTATAGGTGAGAAATTGTAAATAGGGATGAGGCACATGTGGAGTTGTATAGATAGACCATTCCTGCACCTGATTCTATGGGTAGATCAAGTATATAGATAGTGGATGATTACATACATCTACAATAAGAGCATGAAAAGTGTATGGTCAATCTAAGTATGTTTTATGAGAGAGAGATTAGATGCAATCATCGATCAAGCTGATGGAGGGATAGTTTGGCCTTCAATTCTAGTTTGGATATGTCTAAGAGTGAGAGGGTGTTTGTCCTAGTGGCCATGTCTATATTATTGAGTGATGTACAATATTTTTATTGAAATTATGTTATAATTTATATATATGGATGTTTTTTATCATATGGGCACTATGTATATTGGTATATCAATCTGGGTATATTGTGCATGTTTACATGTGTTTAATTATTTTGATTGTGTTATACGGTGATACTGGTATATGGTATTTGTCTAATTAATGGTAATGAATTTTTTTATCTATTTATAAAATTTTAAGTATACATGTGTAGTGAAATAGGAATGTTATTTATTGGTATAGGTTTTACAAGTGTTTCTTAGGATATTTACATGTAGATCATATAATTACAGTATGCACTATTTGAACCTGGGTGACATAGTGAACAAATGACCATACTAATCATGTTATGTTAGTGTAGAAGTAAACTCTAAAATTGAAATTATGTGTGATACACTACTAGTGGCTAGGTGTGTAGAATTTGTAGCAAAGAGCTTGATTGGATATCATGATGAAACTATGGTCTAATATATGTGATCTCTATAAAATATCCTTACTAGTTTTTAGATTATGTTATGATGTCTATGATCTCTTATAAATATCTTTATTGGTGGTTGAATTTAGACTATACTCTGATCTCTATGATTATTTCAAAATATTTTGATTGGTGTGAGGATTGAGACTATGCTCCAATCTTTATGATTATTTCCAAATATCTTGATTGATGTTTGAACTAAGACTATGCTCTAATCTATTTGATTGTTTCCAAATATCTTAATTATTATGAAAATTGAGGTTGTGCTCTAATATTTGTGAACTAGTTTCCATATCTACTAAATCTATGGTACATGAGATTTTTCATAAATAGGTGTCCTAAAAAATACATGGCTCATACAATGAGCAACCAATGTATCCTTAAAGGGAACATCTTGGGATAACTCTATCGTAGAAGAGTGTGATCTAGGAGACTGAGATCTTGGTGCCCCTTATGTGAATTCTATAATGCTCGATTAACATACTGATGCAATCTCAAAGTGCATAATAGAGATTATCTAAATGTCCATTTATCTTATGAAAATTATAACATGGCTTATTTTTTATTTTTTATTAGTAGGAGGAAGTGTGACCTTCTCCTTATCTAATAATGTAATCAAGATGTCACAAGGTATATCCCTATCTAAATACTATATAAGCCATCTATGTTTGTTTCTTTTATATTCACTATAGGAGGTGTTTTGTGAAGTGGCTCTTTTCCATTATTGAGTATTTTTATTGGTTGTTTTTGTTCCACTAGTTTCTTAATTAGGAGTAGAGTAGGTTATTGTACCATGTTAGATTATTGTGATTATGAGATATCTAAATCTAAATCTATCTTTGAATGTTTCGCTACTAGTCCTAAATTTTTCTCTAATACCAAAATTGTGTAACATAGACATCTGAATGATTTGGATGTCTCATAAACTAATTTCTAATTAATAGGAAAAATGAGGCCTCTAGAAAAAATTGATTGTACCTCTCATCTAGTAAATCAATTGATGCATGCATGTTTTAAATCTTAGAATGTATTCATTTATTATTTTTGACTGGTCCTTGTGTAGTGAAGGCAACCTCTCATATGTGACTTGAGATCCCATGTTCTAAATATAATTCATGATAAATACCTCTGCTAACTCATTATATTTTTATAGTGAACCACTATGGAGTAAATGATGAAACCACTCTATTTCCTAGCCCTCTAGAGTCTAAATAGATAACTATAATAGAATAAAATTTATAGTGACATGTTCCATAGCTTTCCTATAATCTTTGAGATGCAAGCATTGTTCTCCATGTCCATCAAACTTTGATAATGTAGGAATATTTAACTTTGATGTCAATGTTGCATTGAAAATTCTATGGAGGATGGGATTATTATGAATGGCATTAGAATCCTCCCATGATTGATATGATTTAATTTCTAATGTAAGATGGTTTAATTATTATTTTAAAGCACCCACATCATTTATCAATGATATTAACTCTTTTTAATGTATATTAGCATCATCAAGAGGTTCATTTTATTCTTGAATTTTGTTATTTATCTTCACCATTTGTATATTGCATTGGTAATCATTTTTATGTAGGATTGATTTGCTCTTTGTAACCTTTAGAGGTGTGATATATTTGACTTGATGATAGGGAAATGAGCTATCACCCTCATTTAGGTTAGGTTGATAAATAGGTTCTATTGTAATAAGGGGGGTTGAGGGAGATTCATTTGTATCTCTTATTTTGTTAATTTTTAAAGAAGTATCACATACTAATAGACTTGAAGGTACTTTATTATCAGGAGATTGTAAGTTATGTAAATTATGAACATATTAATGTGTGTGTGTGTGTGCATGCATGCATGTGTGTGTGCGTGTGTGTGTGCATGTGTGCGTGTTCACATGTGTGTGTGTGTGCACGTGCATGCATACATGCGTGTGTGCGCACGCGTGCATGTGTGCGCACGTGTGCATGTTTGTGCGTGTGTGTGTGTGTGTGTGTGTGTGTGTGTGTGTGTGTGTGTGTGTGTGTGTGTGTGTGTGTGTGTGTGTGTGTGTGTGTGTGTGTGTGTGTGTGTGTGTGTGTGTGTGTGTGTGTGTGTGTGTGTTTAAACATGTAACCTAGCATTATTTTAAACAAGCAAAATAAGTGAAGTCGGAGGTTAACTATAAGGCGTATACTCTATGTCTTCTTTACCATAATCATAGTAATTGTCATTATTCCAGGGTTCATCAAAATTAGAGTTTAATTCAATTGTATAATTAAGAGTAGAAGAAGTATCATTCACATGCTCACTAAGAGAGAGAGTAAGAGAAGATTTTAACTTTTTACTACTATGCAATGTATCATCATGTGTGTATGTAATGCAATTAATTTCTTCCCTATATATGTGTGGAGTGAATGAATTATTATTATTTTCAATCTTGTAATTAATGGTAGAAGAATTATAAATCATGTTTTCATTTTACATATTATGACATGTAGGAGAAGAGCTAGAGACATTTGAATTATCAATATGTTGTAAAGAATCATTGTATTGATCTTGGAATGTAAAATAATGTGATAAAATAATTTCATCTACCTTATTTTGTGCATTGGTAAAAGGTGTAAAATCATTTGTACATGTTTTTTCAAATTTAATTGAAATGGGAAAAGAAGAGGAAATAATCTTGTTTACTTTGGTTGAATCATGTAAAAGTGGATTTTGTGTATTGAACTTATATTGATTTAATTTGAATAAGGAGGTAGTGAAATTAGTTGAGAAGCTAGGATCACATTAGAAAAAATCACTGCCAACAAGAGTTTTTTTGGCATTATATTATTAATTTGATTTTTAGGTGTAAGAAAAGAGGGAGAGGAAAGAGAAGAAGATCTATCTAGTAGATCCTCATCAATATTTTCATTGTTAAGTTTATAATAATCCTTAAATCCATCAATATAATAATAGTCTTCATCATCATCATCATCATCATTATAAATCATTATCATGTTCTAATGTACAATATTGAAAATTTATCCATTCATTATTATAATTGTGAGAAAAAATCAAAATTTAATCAACTAGTTGAGGGGTAGGCTTCTTCTTGGATGCCATTTTAAAATTACCAAATAAAATAATTTAAATAATTAATATAAAACACACAAGGGGTAGAATGTAATATAAAATAATTATATGTGTGAATGTGATAAATATTTAACCCAAAGTGTAGAAGAAATTGGAATTGTAATTAAAAGTATAATTGCTACTATTTGGATGTATAGGGACCTAGTTTGTGGATCTAGGGTTTGAATGATGGATATTTTACAAAAAATTAAATTACATTAAATTTATGAAATGATAATATAGGATTAATTTGAATGATCTAGGTCATGTCAAAAATTAGGAAAAAATATAAGTTTACAACCCTAATATAGTGCACAAAAATTAGAAGAAGGTAAACCCTAGGCAAAACTAGGGTTTTAAGAAATATTCAAAGTAAGATAGGATCACCAAATATTTCAAACATTTAGGAATAAGTACATGTAAATCCTAGGTTTTTAAAGAGATAAGTATAGTAGTAACCTATAATGAAAATTGGAAATAATTGATATGACAAGCCTTTTTTAAAATAGAAAATATATAGAGAAAGAGCACTTATCTAGAGTAAAATAAGTATTTATGTGGCTCAGGAGGATAAAACATGTTGAGAAATAGTCATACCCCTTTCATTTTATGATTTTACCTAAAATATGGTTTTATACATTATTTCCCTCATGTGGATATAAGTATCTTTGGTCACTAATGCCCCTCTTTGAGTAGCTATCTAGAACTTTTAGGGAAGATATAAGAGGATTTAGGGGACCTGTAGGTGGTTCTATGTCTTTTTTAAGCTTTCATGTGTCACTATTTTCACTAAATATCTTTTAAAACCCTAATGAGTACCTTCACACATGAAAAAACAACTAGATCAAATGAAAAAAAGTTAAAAAATTGGGTTATGGGATATTATGATCACAAGGACTATAACCCTTATTGTCCTAGTTATTTCCTACAATAACCTCAACTCTAGGGGTCTCAAATCATATGTAGTTCTCTCTTAGGTAATGTGCATAATCAATGCACATAGTATGATAGAATGACTTTTGGTTATGCCCTTATTTGATCAAGCATGCAATGTTTTATTGTAATATATAAGTAGTATGTAGAGTATTGAGTTATACTATTGACTGATTTTATGTAATTATGTGCCAAAATAACAAGTACTAGATGTAAAATGCCTTGTGAGGCCCTTTGTATATAAGGAACTTTTATTTGAATGTAATACCTTGTTCATTGGCTGATAATCATAAAAGAGGAATAAAAACATAAAATAAGGCTCAAGATAGGGTGAGGACCTAAAACATGGGATAAAATTACTATCAAACACTAGATCCATAATTGGACACTAGCACAACATGGCACAACTATCTTGTTGATGGCACTAGTGTTTTGAGGCCTAAAACTAGAGTTAAGACTAGGTAATACAAGATAGGGCCCCTTGTGAATCAGAGGAGGTGACTTAGGACCACTATGGGTGCAAAAAATAGGTAAAATAAGACATAAGAAATATCAAAAGACCCAAAATGGCCATGAAAACAAGGGCTATATTCATCACTAATACCTTCATGTGAAAGAATAATAAAATACATAGTGCTTATGGTTACTTAACCAAATTAGGGTGCATACAAGAAGATATTATAAAATGGTATGTGGTGGCCTACCCTACTCTTAGATGTATACAGATATGTAAACTATTTTCTCAAATAATAATAAAGTCAAATCAAAGGGATGAAATGCATTTGAATATAATTTTAGTAATATAACCTTTTTATTAATGGGGAATTAAATTTATAGGATGTATTAATCCACCAAGAAATAAAATTCATGTTATGTATATAGTTATTCTGATGGTTTACTTCACTAAATGGGTAGAATCTACTATGAAACCAAGCTATATCACAAGAGACGAAACCAAGTTTTTATGTGAGAACATCATTTCTAGGTTTAGATGTCTATTAAATATGGTTCATGAAAGAGGAGTATACTTCATCAAATATGATCAAGACTTTGATGGAATGATCCCTAATATTGCACCACAAGAGCACAACATATCATCCTCAAGCAAATGGTTATATAAAAGCATCCAATAAAGTACCTGATAAGATACTTCCAAAAATATGTAATGTGTAGAGAGATGATTAGGAGGATTGAATTTTTGGTATACTATGGGAATATATGATTAATAATAATCATGCAATAAGGTTCACTTATTTCTATTTGATCTATGGAATATAAGTAGTTATGGATATGTAATATATAGTTTCAAGTCTTCAAACCACATTAATAATATGATTAGGAGTTTAGGATTCACTTAAGGAAAGGTTGTTAGATCTAACTCATATGGATATAACTATGTATATAGTGATTTAGACACATGAAATAAATAATCAAAGTCAAAAATAATGGCATGATTGAAATATGTGTTTTAAAGAGTTTTATCCATAGTAGACAATATAATTATATGATCGAAGATTTTAGGCACATTAAGCAAAGTTCACATTCGATGGAAAGGACTATACATCATCCATAAATTATCACAAGGAACAATAGTACTAAGGGACCTTCAAAAAACCATTCTTTTGGGGTGTGTAAATGGATTTAGGCTTAAGCATTACCACCAATGATCTATATTAATCTCATGTTGAAAATTGAGCAAGTGATGGGTAGTACTAGGTCATTAGGGGTTTTGTTTCATTTATTATTTTATTATCTTTTTTTAGGTTTGTAGTGTAGCTATGTATAGTATCATTTGTATATTGCAAGACACCATAACATAGCTTAAAAAATAAATGTTGTAAAGTATTAAACAAAATCAGTAAAACAATGGATCAATGTGAAGATAAGTCAACATGAGGTCAACACAGGGTCAATCAATTAAGTCCAGGAGGGAAGCATTGATAAAAAAGGGTACAGAGGACAATTAAAAAATGGTCTCTCATAAAATATTTAATGACAAGTCATTCAAAGATTGCATCTTTTCCAAATTTGATCAATGTGTCATATTTAACTAATATGGCATAAAGGAAATCCATTAGAGGAGAAAATATGGCATGTCACATTAAATAACTCTATAAGCTAAAACATTGAAACTTTTTAGCGAAGTGATAAGGTCACATCACAACAACTGATTACATTCAAATCAAGTTCATAATGGAATGAAGACAACTCAACATAATTTAATGTTAATATTTAGATGAGTGGAGTGAAGGAAAATTATATAAAGAAGGGTATATAGAATGAATTTCCATTAAAATATATTATGAACAAGAGCCATTTCTAAGTTTATATTGATTCATTCACCTAAGAGTATAATTTTTAGCATCATAAATTTAATTTTTATCCATATACTAAGGGCCTATCAAATAATAACTATGGATCATTCATAACTCTTCATTCCATTACGAGACACACAAAAATAATAAATGTGGATTAGCCTTACACTAAGACAAACACAACACCATGACCTAGATAAATTTAATTTTATTAATACAACAAACACCAATATTTCTATTGTAGATGAATCCACAAAAACATAATTAGGATCCCATTCTATTCAACACCCTCAATGAGAATATGATGTGGAATGACTCATTAAACTCCCTAAATTTGGCCAATTAGATGAAGCGATGATGACATTATTAAGTCACTTCAATGAAGGTACATTACATGTATCAAAATATGTGACAATATTCATCAACTTTACAATAATGGTGAGGGTAATAAGACTTCCATCATGAGGTAAATCCCTCATGTCATATAAAACCAAGGCCCATCCCATTCATGCAGATACTAAGGAAAAGTATTCTAGACAATTTATAGGGATCCCTATTGAATCAATGGTTATTGATACCATGCAATTGATTTATGAATGTATTACCAAGCATTTTTGGTAGACCACTAAAATTTACAAGACAAGTTACTAAAAGGGTCATCGATATTACTTATCAAATGCTATGGATGAATTATAACTTCAATTAGACTAAGTTACTAGTCTATAAACTTATCACAAAAAATTAAAAGGTTGTCAATGGAACATTGCAAGATTTCCAACACCAGTTCCTAGTATTACTTTTTTTTCACACAATTTAAGTCTCCTTATGGTACTATCACACCTAATGTTAAATTTTGGCATGTGATTACCTTCTCCAATATTGAATGGACCAAGACAGGTCATTACTATGATTAGTTAGGCTAGTTCGATGCATTATGGGTGAAGGTTCAAAGTCTCATCATTTTTCACCCTTGAGTGTTCAAAGATGTCATTCAACTATTGGCACAATATACATCCATCACAAAGCTACATGATGGGATTAAAATACATGCCTATGAATTTCCCAAGGCAACAATCACTTTATTTCCCTTTTTCATCACCATGTTATATGTGTAGGTATAAGTCTTGTAATAAAAATATCTCAATTCCATAACCATCCAACTTTTGTAATCTATGTCTCCTAATGTTTAGCAATCATTACCACAATATCCCCTAATGCAACCACAATTTAAATCACATGCACCTCTATAGACCTCTATAAGTTCATCACAAACTTATATAAGAAAAAGGAAAGTGTAGATGCAAAAGATAATACCACCTTTATATACAAGGGAAAGTGAAGTTGATCTACAAATCAATCCTAACTTAGAAAAGATAAATAATACTTACCCTTCTATTTGTTAAATTTAAAAAATCAAGATCATGACCAAGATGGATCTACTAAACCTAACAAATGGATCCCTTACCATAATAATAACACTAGAGAAGGTCACAAAGATTCTAGTAAAGTAACACCATGTGATAACCCTAGCTAGGTCCTATGTTTTTATTATTCATAAAGTAAAGTAAAATCTAACCTAGTACTCACCAAAGCTTGTGGAATGAAATGATATTACTAAACATAAAAGTAAACATGAATATAATATATCTATTCAAGTCAATGTAGAGGAAATATTAATACATGGAGAAACAATCATATAAACTAAAAAATGAAAATATATCTATTTTAACAAGAAGGATCAAGATTTAGGAATACTTACCTTTGAAAACAAACCCACATACCCTCAATCTCTCCCTGGGACAAGGTTATTTTAAAGAGGCTTTTTTGGTATGTAAGGATAACAAGGATAGGTCATCTCTAGGCTACACTACTTCTCCAATGCATCCAAAAGACTTCTCCATAAGATAAGATTCATATTTATAAGTGTATTATTAAAACCCTAAGTAATGATCCTAAAGTATAATGGTGGATAGGAATATGCATAATATATTATGTTCTTCTTCTTATCTCTCTAATAAATCATGAAAAGGATGTGTATATATAGCTAAATTTAACCCTAAACACTTCTAAAAGTTTAGTGAATAGTGTTGGCCTAGTTAACCCTATATTGTTAATTGATAAAAATAAATTTATTTCTTGGTTTGGGTTAACCAAGGCTGACCTAGACCCATAATATGCTAATATATTTTAAGTACAAGGTTGACCTAGGCTGACATTGTTTGGTAAATATCAAAAAGAGTTTTTAGCTTAGATAGGGGTTGTTTAAGGTGGTAAATTTCTTGGAGTGTGTAAGATAGGTGTCAAACCTTAGGTAAGTGTATAGGAGAGGTTTGTGTTGATTTCAAGTGGAATTATATGGAATATTAATATTGTAAAGCACCAATGGTCTACCCATCTCTTTCCTAGTTTACCCTTTAAGGTGTGAACATAGAGAGATTGAGACTTAATGGGTTACTTGAAGAGATAAAGCATTAGTAATTGATAAATTTTTAAAATATTATGTATATACATATGCCCAAATTGAAGCTCATCATGTGTCACGTAGGTGTAACATGGGATGGTTCTTTAGGAAAAGAATATTCCAACACACAAAATTGAAGCTAAATAAATTATAGTAAGAAATGAATAAGATAAGTAAAAGGACACAATTTAATAATACATACCTTTACTTACATTAGTTATCTAGAAGAGGAAGGAAGTGAAATAAATTTGAAGGTGTCCAATGTAGAGAACATTAGGTGGACCTATAAAAAGTAGTGAAAAAATATTTCTTTTACAAAATATACATGTAATATGTGAAAAGATTCTCTATGATGTCAGGATTCCATAACATCTTATAGTTCATAGAAAGAGCTACTAGAAACAAAGTTATCATCAAAAATCGAATTTCATTGTAAATAATTGATAGGTAAATAATTTTTAATAGTAAATATAAATAGGGTGAAAATTAATTCATTTGATATTTTACTATTCTAAGAAAATATTGGTCTAAGAGACCTAGTTGAGCTTAGATAACAACCATGATGAGGAGATGATAACTATAATGTGGAGGATGCCTAACGGCCACGTTAAGTGCATATCAGGTTAAGGAAACATTAAATTAATTTTTTGAGAAATTTTAATTGAAATTAAGATAAATATAGAAATTTAAATGTTAGTAAAATTATAGATACCAAAAATGACCCTAGGAAATTTCAAGGTAGACTAGGGGTAGAATGAAGTACTGGGTAGGAAACAATCAGACCAATAAATGCCTAAGGAATTTATGGTAACTGGTCAAAAAGTCACTATAGACTAAGGACAGAGTTAGCCCTATCAATTTATATTATAAGGTGAGAGAAAACTAGGGGCTTGATGATGTAGTAGTGAGCTGATGTAGTATTGTTGAAGGTGGCTAACTATATATCAGTGGGTTGATCTAGTTAGAAATATGGAAATGGTCAACATGGTATACTCTAGCTAATGTAATTCATACTATGTGGCTGATATAGTTGGTTGAATGAGGTCAAATGTATATCATAAGGCCAATGGATTTTGATAAAACTAAGAAAGGGTTAATTTGGTATCAAATAGGTGATTTCATCTAGAAGAATGGGTTGATTAATTAACAGAAGGCTGATGTAGTATGAAAAAAGTGTGATAGGGCCAATTTAATATTAAATAGGATAATTATGTAGGAAAAAGGGGGAAAATATAAAAATAAATCAAACAAGCTAATGAAGTAGTTAATTGGTAGTTTTTTTATAATATTTAAGAACGTATTTTATTATTATGACATGGATATCTAATACATTGTTTGTTGTTTGATATTTTGTAGAGGTGTCAAATATTTTGGCATCTAGTGGATGTGTCCTCGATACAAAATTTGGTGGAGTGTTTGTTGTATGTGGATAGAGCTTGACTAGTTGACCTTGTTTTGGAGGTATCATGGCAGTGAGATGGATCCTAATAAGTGTTGATCTCATTGGGATCATGAGAATGGTTGACCAACAGTTTCTAATAAGAGGTGGAAGAGGATACTATAGATGTGGAAATCACCTTAGAGGATGTTCATTCCTTGCTTAAACTTCCTATTAATGGGATGCTAGTGATATGTGATACACCAGAGTTAGAAATTGAGAGATGAGCCCTATCTTAGTGGGTGACATGCTTGGATGGAAATATCTTAGTTTATGCACTAGCTTATTTGATGTTTATATTGCATCCATTCTGGATATCCAAAAGTTCATGATAGGTCTTGTGATATCATGAGTGCTATGTCATAAGTCATATGGCAAGGTATCATTGTATGATATTGCCTTCTAATAGTCCATCCTAGATCATGGTGTATTGTATAATCTTAGTTATATCATTTGGGTCTATCTCATGCATAGTATGAATGAGATGTTAACTTGAGGGTATAAGACAATAGGATCCATCCTGCTACTAAATACATCTCTTTATGAGATATTACCTATCTACCAACTAGTTGGGTTGTCCCATGTATTCAATGATAGGTTACCTCAGGTTGTATAGTGGAGGTAAGACTATGTAGTGTTTGTCATGCCCCATGTTATATATTTGTAAAATATTACATGAGGGTAGATTGTGTGGTATCCAAACACTCACATTGTTACTATATGGATGAGTTGGGCCACTATTACTAATAGTTTGGCATGTGTGTGGATCATGGGCCATTATACTTCATGGGTGGAGCCACATCCAATGGCTCATGTACCTAGATATTTGGTGTTACCACATCCATTGTACCCCTCTAATAGTGCTTGATTATTGGGCACAACACTTTTGAGAGCCAAGAGGGAGAAGAGGAGTAGGGGTGTTGATTGAGATATCTATGATTAGGCTTCAATGAGTGATACCATGGAACAAGTAGGCATAACATTAGGAGATAGTGAATCCTAGAGGGGATTATTCTATATATGTAGATGTAGGATATGTGGGAGAATAATAGAGGTGATAGTGGTTGCCACAAGTTCATCAAAGATAGATACACCATCAACAAGAGGATACATAGGCATTGATAGTAACACATGGGGAACTTATAGCATATCCAAGACATATTTGGTATATACATAAGCCACAAAGGAGGAGGGGGTCATGATGATCTTGGGTGGTAACTCCCAATTTTTCAATTGTCCATAGGCAGTCTATAGAGGAGGTGATTAGTGGGAAAGTAGATAGGGAGACCATGGTTAGTGATACCCACACTGGTGATAAATGTTTTGATTTAGTTTAAGTTTTTGATATAGAATATTATTTTAATTATTACTTATGATAGATGATTTTATATATATACATGAGATCTAATGCATATTTGGTTTTTAGTTTTGTAGATATTATTTTTGTAGAGGAGATTAGATGGGGATCCCAGATTATGGTTGTGTACCATGATATTTTGGATGGGATGTTGTCACATTATGATACTTACACTTTGGTAAATCCTATGGTACCATATTCCCCAATTCATGTTAAATGGTTTAGACTAATGGGAATTGTTGCATGATATCTTCAAGCATGAAGTGATGGTTTATAACCACCCATAGGGGTAGGAGATAAAGAGGCTTAGGCCTGATAGGCTTTAGCATAGGGGAAAATTATGCACATGGAAATTATTATATATCTAGGATAGGTAAAAGCCTAAGTGCCTAGCTTATAGGGTCATATTGATGGGTTGAGATCATAGACCACCTATTTATAGAACACCATTCATAGGGTTCAGTCATAAACATCCATGGGTACCATGGTTAGGCCACATGATAGGCATGACGAAACACAACCTTAGAGCTATAGCTATTATATTTTTTACTTGTATTATATTAAACTCATGTTATATATATTGATATGTACATGTCATTTATCTATGATTTGTACTTGTATGTTGATGAGTGTATGAATATATTTCCTTTATAGCACATGTATTTTTATTTTGATGTATATGTTATGGTGAATATACGATGTCTGTTTTCTTTTCTAGCATAATGTGATACACATGAATAGTTAAAAATAAAAGGCAAAAATGATATATAAAAGTATAAATAATCAAAACAAATGTGATACACACTATATCATGATGAGAAATGTGTAAAAATAAAAGATGAAAATACATAATAAACCAAAATGTTAAAAAAAAGGTAATAAATGCTTTCAACCATGTAAAATGATTTTCACTAAATTAAAACAAAATAAGAATCATACTATATCACATTGGGAAGAATGAAAAATTGTAATAAAAATGGATGACACATGAAAACAATTTATATAAAAATAATAATAAAGTCAATCAATCATACTAAATCAAGATGGGAATATGAAAAGGAAAAAAAATGTAATTGTAAATCAAATTAATCATATTTAATCAAGCTGGGAAGTTTAAGAAATTTAATAAAATGGTTGTAAATATACATGTAATCAGAAAATAAGAAGATAAACATGAAGTGTTTATGAATTAAGCATAAAACATACTAAATCAATATGGGAATTATGTCAATGATGTGTAAATCATAATCTAACACAAATTAACTCAAATTTTAAGTATTTAATTTTATTGTGACTTGGTTATAGTATGAACTTGGTATTGGAATATTTTGTGAAGAGGGCCTATTCCTATCCATGGTCTTACATTGAAATTCATAAAGGGAACACCAATGAGGTGGAAACAATTATTATAATAAGTTAAAATAGGTTTTTAATATGGTAATTTGTGAGGAAAGGCTGGTCCTATCCATGGTATTACATTTAAAATAACAAGATGAACACCAATGAGGTGGATGGTAATAAGGGTAAAAGTCAAGAAATTTTTTATTATGGTAATTTTTTAGGAGAGCCTAGTCTTATCTAAGGTCTTACACTATAAATCAAAAATGGATACCTTAGGTAGAATAATCAATTAATAAAAGATATTTCTTAAGGGGAAATATTAGGATTGTTGTAATGAAAGAGGGAATGTTAAAATCATGACATGAACATTTATGATAAAACCTTCAAAAACATGAGGCATATTAGGTATAAAGGAGAGACACTAAGAGTCTAGTGACCATCAAAATATAGAGGATACCTACTCACAATAAGCACAAAGATCTATAGGAACATAGGTGAGATACTATGATCAACTCATGAAGGTTATATGAAGAAAAAAAATGGACCTACCTTCCCATAACATTTTCCCCATTCCTCATGACCTCTTACAGAGTCATCAGTCTACTACAAAGATTGGGTACTTATGTAAGAAAGTAGGTACCACTTATATATTTTTGTTTTCTTTAATTCTCATATACTAATCTAATATCCTACCACACCCTAATGGATATTAACTCTATCATGAGGCCAACTATGGAGTTTGAGTTTCAATTAGAAATAGGAGATGTGATATGAATCACATCTTTTGGTGTGGTTAGAATTTTGAATTTATATGTTTCATGTTGATCATGATCCACATTTTATATATTTTGAATCAGTTGGACATTTGTCTAGAATGTGCTCGACACGTTTGGTGACCCAAATCTTGGTTGTAGCTTTCCTGGGTCCTTTTTTATATTTTGCTTGAGTCTCAACTTCCTTCTATAGCTACCACATGTCAGATCAACACTTGTTTAACTCAAGAAGTTCTCAATTTTCCTAAGAGAAGTTCCAAATCTCCATATGGAAAATGGGTGTTTATTCAAGGGAAATTTATTTTTCTAGGCTTTCACATAGTGCCATTGGTTGATGGGGGTAGTAAATGGAGCCCACTATTATAATGAAGAGGAATTCAAAATTTCCATATGGTTCCCCCATGTTAATTTCTAAAAAATAGTTTTTAGCTTCTCTAAGACAAGTACCAATCCTCCATGTGGAATCATGATGCTCCTTAGGAGTAAAGGTTTATTTTTTTAAAGCTCCAGGTAGTGCCATTGGTTGGAAAAGAAGGAAAGGGGCCCAATAGGTAATTACAATGAAGAAGAGGTGAAATTTCCACATGGCATCATGGTGCTCATCTAAGGCAAGGTTTATCCTATCATACCTAGGAGTTTTTCCATTGGCCAAAACAAGTGGGCCCTCATTTCCAAAATCATTCAAAAACAAGTTTCAGAGGTAGACACATGGATCATGGTGCTTCTTCTAAACATCATGGGCATCATATGGATGGTGTAGTGGCACCATCTTTAGGATTATAAAGATTGAATACACTCATGAGATAGATTCCCCCTAGTTAGTTACAATAACCTCATCATGGGCATAATTTCTTGGTTCTAGGTATCTTTCTCTCAAGAGGTTATGGTGCTTATATAAGTAGGGCTCCTTTTTTTGTATGGTGGTGGTGGATTGTTTGTTTTGACTATTGTCAAGGAGTAGGTCATTTTTTAATAATTTTAATTTTTAGAATAGAATTAAAAATAGATAACATTTTCATTCTATGGCCTTAATAGGTTACCCTCATATGAAAGATAATATATAGTATACTATGCCTTTTGGCCTCTTATATGATGTTTTCTACGCACCAATGAAGATGATATGGTGTTTTATGTCAAACTGAGTAAAGATTTATTACTATATATTATTTTCATTCTTTGATTCTATATTATTGGTTATTATTTACATTATAGACTTGAATTCATGGATATGTTCCTTTCATAGTCTATGAAGTTTGAATATTTAAGCTATTTTATGTAATTGTAGATTAATATTCTAAAAAATCTTAGTGCATCATCTTAGATAGATTTATTTTAGTTATTTATATTTTTCTCTCCCATTTTCACCCCTCAAATTAGTTCAAAGATTCATATTTTAAAACCCTAGAGGTTTCTTTAAAAAACTTATTTGAGTTCCACATCTATAAAGCTTCCTATAAAAGGTTGTTCACCTAGAGAGAGAGTTTTAGGCATCAACAACTTGTTCTTTTGTAGCATGCCTAGTGGGACTCAAATTATAAGATAGAGTGTATGATCCATAGGCCCATTACAAGGTCACAAATAATGAATAATATAGACTTGTTATCACCACCTCTAGGAGCTCCAACTCACCAAAGTACCATGGTATCTAACGATACTCAACAACATCAATAGATTGATATTCAAGGCCTACCAAGGAACTTCATAGCATGGAATAGTGGTAGCCCACTTATCCTTATGGTACCCTTGGCTACATGGGACCCTATTCCTACGAATTCCTTAAAGGCACTCCCTAAATTATTAAGGGAGGATTTCAAAAATACATTAGAATATCTCCAAGATGTTATGAATGTATGTATAGTGTACTATGTCACATAGTATAATGTGGCCTTAAGGCTACTAGCCTCTTTTTTCAATGGGTAAGCCCTCAAATGGTACCAAACTTTGCTTCCCAAATCCATCTCCACCTAAGATGACTTAGGTAATAGATTATTTGAATGATATAATGAGAGAGTATCGATCATCTCTCTTACAACAACTAATAACTATTAAGAGAGCCCTTCAAGAGGCTATTATAGATTTTAATACCAAGTTAGATAAGACCTGCTAAAGGATCCTAATATTAGATTGATCAACCATAGGTATGGCTATTATTTTCACCTCAAGGCCTTTAACTCAGACATATCTATCATGATTCAATATCTCGAGGGTCAAATGCTCTTGAATGCATATTACATAGTAGTTAGAGTGGAGAACAACTTAATAGATGCCAAGAAGTTTCCTCTTTATCCACTAATGTTGATGTTCCCAAAAATATCTATAACACCAAAAGAAGAGGCTTCAATAACCTCACAAACACTTCTATTCATGTATGTATACCTACCTACTCAGGTAAGCATGTCGTCTTCATCCTCACTAGCTACAGAGATGAACAACATGAAGAGCATCCTATAGATCTTCTCCAATGAGATCATAAATTTCAAAAGGTAATATATTATGCCTTCAAATCCCCCTTTATAAAATTACCAAGAAATGAGAGCACCCTATGAGAATAACTAGTACCAGGAGAGGTAGAGGTTGAATCATCAAGTGCCAAACCATCAGATGTAACCCATGAATAAAAGTATTTTGGTCCATAATCTTTTACAAATAGTCTCACCAAATGAAAATAAATAATTAGTGATAGGCCAAAATAAATTGGTGGATAATTCAAATTCATGGTGCTTCCCATGCAATGACACCCACACACCTTGAAATTTTTTGAGAGGCAATCCATAATAGAAGGTTGTTGATCAATGAAGACAAGTAAATACACTTGACTCAACCTCCTATAGATACTGATCCCCAAGTGTTGAAAATTTTGTCTTAATGGTGTATATGTAGGGAATATCCTTGGATCAAGAGAAGGAGATAGCCTTAGAACATGCACATTTATCTTAGGTAGATGATAAAGATGTAGTTTATGAGAACAAGATCCCCATGTATAAAGCTCTACATGTCCAATACCAAACTATTTCACCTGATCTAAAAATAGGCTATCCAAGACCCAAGAAGCCTTCATAATGCCTAAGGTGACCTTAAATAATAGTCTGGGATACCAACCACCACTTTTTACACATCAAAATTAGACTAAAACAACATAAAATAAGGTAAAGGACCCTGAGGTCCCACCTCTAGGGTCATACAATGTAGTGGAACAACTAAAGAGAGTTTCAACCAATGTTTTTCTTTGGGATGTCCTATCTATCCTAGAGAAAAAATATTTACTACAAAGGCACTAGAAGATTGGGAAAAATCTATATAAACCAGCTAGACTAAAAAGCCAATATAGAATAAAGGAAATGAATCTAGTAACAACATGAAACCCCATGCACCATCCACATTTATCAATTCTTAGGTATGGGTTAGTAAGGTAAAACCTACTCCCTTCTATTTGAATCTCATAATAGGGAAGAAGCTTTTGCACAATTACATGATCGATTCTAGTGCCAACACCACAGTCATACCCAAGTAGATTGTGGATGCACTATAACTACAATACAAACCATTAGATAAAGGGGTAATGAAATTAGATGGGAAGAAGGTATAGACCATTGGTATCATCAAATATCTTCCCCTCACCTTATATTCTTGTCACAATATTATTGTATCATAGGAAGTTATATTGATAAACATCCCTCCAATATTTGACCAATGTCTATCAAGAGATTTCATCACCAAGATAGGTAGATACCTGTCATTGGATTGGTCCCACTTGATCTTAAGGACCAAATATGGCTCAAAATTAAAGGTTTTATCTAAGACACTACATCTAGAACACATAGCAGATGATTCTATGATGAACTTTTAAGTGATGCATACTTCTTCATTCTTAAAGAGGGAGATGCATTATGTATAAATTCTCAAAGAACAAAGAGTGGTAGATATAGGATCCCAAAGAAATAATTCCTTGTTAATGAATTTATTGAGAATGATATTTTTACCAACTTTGATCCCACTATCCTTGGTACCTATGTAATTCATGATGTATATTACTCTATCCCTAAGGTCATGAATGAGGATGATGAAAGCAAAGAGCGTAAAAGTGAGTCCAAGTTTTGGATTCTACATTTTGATGGTGAAAATTACAAAACTAGCTCTAGAGTAAACATCTAGTTAGTATCTCCATTCATAAAAGAGACCCTCCAAGCCTTATAATTCTAATTTTATTATATGAATAATGAAGCCAAATAGTAAGCACTTGGCCTCAACCTTACCAAGTGCATGGGCATAAAGTATCTAAAAGCATTTAGAGATTCCAAATTAGTTTTAAACTAGGTGAGAGGGGTCACAAATATGAAGAATGTGTGCATGGGTCCCTACCATCATCAGATATGGGATTTAATCAAATAATTTAAAACTTTCAATGTTTAGATAATCCTAAGGACCACAAATTCAAAGGTATATAGGATGGTGATGATCAGTTCCTAGTTTGACCTAGTAGCAGATTTGTTCACCAATGAATAAGTAGTGTAGCTAATCATCAGACTTGTTATTCTTGATAATGACCAAAATTGGCAAGTGTTTGAAAGTGATGCCCAAATTTCCATGCTCCTTCAAAAATAATGTGAATTCATAAAATAGTTGAAACTAAAGATCTAAGAATCCTATGGGGACCAGATCATGCAACTAAAATCCAATGAACTTATAAAAGGGATAATCACCCTAGAAAATTTATTTGATTTTGATGACACAAGGAATGATAAATGGAAGTTTATTGTAGATAAATTCAACTACTATGAGTTTGATGTTGGAGATGAAATAAAATTGAGGGTTGAGAAGGAATTTCCCCAAGAAGAAAAGGAGTGATTGATTTCTTTTTAAAACAAGTATGAAGGGGTCATGACATAGACCTATGATGATTTGAAAGTGTACAACTATGAGGTCATCCAACACACCATGGAATTGGTATAAGGATCCAAGCTTGTTAGGAAAAAAAGGCTGGTAAATCTAAAGATTGAGTCTCTCATAGATAAAGATATGATGAAATTGATTAACTCATGAATCATATACCTAATCAAGAATTTAACTTGGGTATCTAACTTGGTTCCAATAATAAAGAAGAATGGAGAGATAAGGTTGTGTGTGGATTTTAAGGACTTAAAAAAAGTGTCCCTTAAGGATCATTACCCCCTTCTTTCAATCAAATAGATCCTCTAAATAGTAGTGGGTGAATAAATGTTCTCTTTACTAGATGGATTCTCAAGATACAACCAAGTGTGGGTCAATGAAGAGGATCAACATATGACCAATTTCACTACAAAGTGGGGAACCTTCACTTATATGAATATGCATTTCAATCTCTCTAATGTATGGGATAATATTGAGTGAGATATGGATATAACCTTTAAAGGGCTAATCAAAAATATCATCCTCATATACTTGGATGATCTCACTATATTCTCTAATAAAAAGGAAGATCATTTTGATCATTTAGAGAAGATTTTCCAAAAATTCCAAGAATTTTGGGTATCTCTTAACCCCAAGAAATGTGTTTTTTAGAGTCTTATAAGGCAAGATACTTAGATATGTGGTATCCAATGAAGGGATTACCATTGACCTAGAAAGAGTAAAGGCCATCAGGGACCTAGCCTTATCGATAAAAAATAAGGGGATCCAATCATTCTTGGGAAAGATCAATTTCATTAACAGGTCTGTATCCAACTTTATGGGATTAATAATGCCAATCACACTGATGGTAAAGAAAGACCAACCCTTCAAATATACCCTGGAAGGAAGATCCATATTTGACAAAATTAAAGAAGTGATATCAACTTACCCCATGCTAGTCAATCTTGACTTCTCCAAAAATTTCATCATGTATGTCTATGGGAGAAAGCATATCCTGGTGGCTATGGTAACTTAAAAGGAGGAAGAAGGAAGAAGTGATCACCCAATCACTTTATATTCAATAAATTTACATGGGTATGAGACTAAGTACAATTTAATTGAAAACTAGGCTTTTACCATTATCAAGGGCCTCAAAACATTTAGGTACCTTGTGGTAGGAAGCAAGATAATGGTGTACATGGTACATTCTAACATCAAGTAATATATAATGGAAGAACATATCACCAAAGAAAGGGCCAATCAAATCACCAAGATCCTATAATATGATGTTTTAATTAGGCTAACCAAGGTGATCCAGGGAAGAGGACTTTGTGAATACTTATCCCAGTACACAAACACCCCAATAGAAGGATATGACACATTGAAAATGGTTTTACTAAATTAATATGAAATTGATGGGTCTTGGGTTATTTACAGAACCCAATTCATGTAAACCAATTTATATCTTGATGGTCTTCCCTCATAAAAAATATGATTGTATAGGTTATAATGGGCTAGTTACATGTTTGTCAAGGGAGTCTTATTCAAGAGGAACTTTAACAGAGATCTGATCTGATGCACTAAAAAAACCAAGATAAGAATATTCTCTAACATATGCACTTCACCCCTTTGTGTGGCCATTTCTTATCAAAGACCACCATGACCAATATCATGCATGCAAGATACTATTGGCTAACTATGTTTGTGTATTTCCATCAGGCAATTAAGAAATGCCAACAAATGTTAATTCTTCATGGGGAAGTGAAAGAATTCAACCATGCCATTAAATCCAATTATGACCAACAAATCCATTACATATTGTGGCTTATATTTCATCAATATGATCAATTTAATCTCTAATTTAGGCCATAAATGGATACTTATGGCCACTAATTACTTCATTAGGTGGACTGAAGTAACCCTGATGAAGGAGGTGATTGAGAATGTCATCCTAAATTTCTTAGAGGAGCTAGTAGCAAGGTTTGACCCAATAAAATGATATTTTTTTATAATTTGAAAGCCTTATCTCTAAAATTTTATATTTTACACTCCAAAATGACATTTTCCTAAAGACTTCATCCAACTACTACCCATAAGGGAATGGGTTGGCTGAATCAATAAACAAGAATTTCATTAGGCTGATCAAAAAGATAAACACTGACAAACAAAGGGAGTGGCATATGCATGTAAAAATGGCCATGTGGACTGATATAATTACTCCCAAAAAAATCATTAAGACATCCCCATATAAATTAGTATATGAGAATGAAGTGGTCACACCCATAACAATAGAAATCCCAACCTTACATATTTTAAGGGTAGTTGAAATAGTTGAAAATGAAGTAATGGATTTTAGGTTGGTAGAATTGTTAAGACTCCAAGAAACAAGAGATCAAGCGAGTGATGTGAATTTCACCTAATATCAAGTATTCAAGTGATGGTTCAATAATAAAAACATCATACCTAGGTTTTAAACTAAGAGACTTGGTCCTCAAATACGATCAAAGGGCTGTGAAACTAGGCCAACATGCAAAATTTGATTCCCTATGAAGGGGACCATTTTGCATCATTTGTGATAGAAAAAGTAATGCATTAAATTTGGAATATGGATAATGAAATAAATTGGGGATTCTAGTTAATGAAATCAACTTAAAACACTTCAACTATTTTACCAGCTTTCCCCTTATATATAGTTAAGTTAGTTTCCCTTCTTTGTTATTGTTTCCCTTTATTCACTCATTTTCCTTTCCTTTTTTTTGTTTCCTTTCAAAATAAGTGCCATTAGAATAAGTGGCTCATCCCATTTACAATTTTATACACCTTGGATCTCCTTTTTTTTAAAATATTCTCTGAAAGATTATTATCTAACCATTCCTCCTACCATTAATGTCAAATGCTCCATATTGCATAATTCCCTATGGGGATCACCATAAAATCTCTTACAAGTTACTCTTCAAGAATGTGTGACATTATCAACATTTATGGGGTGCTTAAATTCAATTTTTTTAAAGATGATCATGCCTACAAACATTGTTTTATAAATAACCCTCTCCTCATTAGGTAAAACACTTAAATGCTTTAAGAATTTCAAGAGCACCAAGCAAAATAGAGAATATTGAATAGAGAGATTTGAGCCAAAAATTGACAAGTTTTTGAGTGGATAACCAATATCTAAAATTTTATTTAAATAATAGAGAACTTCTAGAAGAATTTGTAGGAATAGAGACTACTAAATCTTCATATGGTAGTGGGAAGTGTCTGAAGAAGTAGAGAACCCGTGGGTCAAGTGGTTATGGAGACCTTACCCTATAGTGTGTGATAAACAAATCATATGCTTTTGATTTTTCTTAGATAAATTTGAGAGTGAAAAATGTCAAAATTATAGCCAAGGGGTACTATAGATACCACACATGTGTCATGGATTATGTATATGAAATCTAAGACCCTAAATTGGCCAAAAACCTAAAGAATTTGAGAGAGGGTACCCATGCCTAGATGATCAAAAGAGTGTGGAGAAATGACTATGAGTCATTCAGATATAAAATTTGTAACTCCATGATGGTGTAGTATATGGTGCTTATTATACACCCATGCTTGGATATTGTTTCCCTCTACATAAATAAGTATGATGTCAGCACTAGCTTTATCATAATAAATAACCACCTAAAAATGGATGGTAATTTTGATGCCATAAGGGAGATGTTATAACTCCCAAGTGACCCTAATGTTGATGTCTATAGTATAGAGAGCCTATAGAATGTCTGGGACACCTACATCTATAATACATAGTTCATCAATTTTCTCCTTCAAAAAAATTCACCAAAGTACCTCCTCTACCCATCACTCTCATGAACTTTATGATATATGACATAAAATATGCCCTTTATATGTTAGTGTTTGTCTTTGGCATGGACTAGAATGATCATGTCATCAATTTCCAATTAGGGGTAGTCTTCCTTTTAAATATGATGAGCAAGGAGAAGGTTTATATGATAGAATTAGTAGATGCCATCACCACTATCATGAAAAATGAGTTGGCAAACTTCCTAACAATAAATACCTTTTGGTATTCCTCCTTCCTCCTTCACCTGATTCTATATTACCACTCTCACTTCTCTTCATACTTCACCTTCAACTCCATAGAGACAAGCACCCATCCCAACATGATGATCCCCATCACCACATGGACCCACATGCTATCAATCATGCAAGATTACTATGAGTTATCAAAGAGCTTCCTATCCCTAGTCCACATTGACCTCAACTAAGAGGCCATCACCTTCGAGATGATTAACCACTAGAGGTCATGACTCACTAACAATCGAATTCTAGTTGATTGGTTTGTTGGATCCAATTTCACCTTTATTTGGGTTCATGGATTTAAGGAGGAGACTTTTTATATCCCTCACTTTATCATAGGTATAACTTTGGCCTTGTAGTTGGCTCGCTAACTCAATAGGATGGACTCAGTGTATGTTACAATGTAGAATAAAAAGGCCTTATATGATGTCCCCTTATCAAAAGGATACATCAGGATGGTGAAAAGGTCAATAGATCACTTGTTTGTACTCAAGATTATAGAGCTCAACCTCAACCTCATTGATGACAAATGGAATTATGACCTATTTGGCCACATAGCCTCCTTAAAGACCATTTCCCCATTCAATCATGAGTCTTAGACATACCTCAAGGGGTGAAGGTCACCAACAGAGGATGATATAAAGTATTACATGGATCTATGCAAGATCCTATTAAACACCTGTAAACCATGGGAGTATTTTTATGATAGAGTCTAATAGTTTGACCCCGCAAAGAAATTAATGAAGGGGCTAAGGATGCAGCTCATCCAAAGGGACTAGAGCCAAGAAAATATAGATGCCTATTAGAAATATAGGAAAGAAATCAACAAGCCCTTTCTAAATTTTGATGACGTTGACACAAATAAAACATTTAAAAACCTTTGGGATGAACACCATGAAGTGGAAGCTTTAGCATAAGGGTAATTCTCTACCAAATAATAAATAGAAGAGGATGATACTCTTTTTGAAAAAGAGGAAGATGCCCCTCTAGATAAATAATAATAGGTTTTTGGTAGTCTAAAGGCCTTTAAATTGGCCACCTCCTCTATATCCATATATTACCAACCCACAATAGTAATACATCTCTTCAAGTCATATTGTAGTGGGGTCATCTCAACATGGATAGCCCAAGACATAAGTTTATAGTCCTCCCCCTAAGCCTTTACAAAATAAGTTACATTTTTATAGCCCCTTATTTCAACTTCTACCTCTTTCTTCACTACCTCATCACCCTCCTCTATTTATATCAAGATTATGACACTCTCCACTACCCAGTTGATCACCTCCCTTATGCCACTTTCATCTACCTAGCCTATCACTGAGGTCATGCCACTTTCCTAACATAGACAATCACTTCTCTCACATCATTTCTCACTCCTTTACCCTCATCATCTACATCACCATCTATTATGGTGTGATTCCCTTCCACCCCACTCCATGGAATCCCACCTTTCTCTCTATCTACCCTAGTCCCTCACCCACTCATCTTTCAAGGAACAACATTTGTTGCCTCACAATAGCAAGTGACCATTCCTTTCAACTTCCCACAAGGATTCCCTTCTATGAGGGAAAATATTTAGGTGAAAGAGTAGTTCTATAAATATATTGATGTTGTTATAAAATCTCAATTGGCTTGGGTAGAAAATAAAAGAAGAAAATAGGCCAAGTCCCCAATATGCCTTATATGTAATCATCCTTTAACCTATCATAACAATATATATTGATTGCACATATGATACCCTAGGTAGTTAATCCCCAATAATAGATACAATTGGGGGACTACTCAATACAAGTAGTCCACCTTAACCTTAGACAAGCTTAACCCACTGATAGGGTCAAGTTGATATAAGAAACATAAAAGTCCATTACCATGGAATATATAAAATTAGGCCATCAATTGGATAATACCAAGATGGAACTTGCAAGGGTGAGATCTATGATTGACCACCTTAATACTAAGGAAAAATAAAAATACATGGAGTTCAACAAAGTGAGGTTTGACCTTTAAAGCTGCATCACCACTAATACCTTCCAAGAAAAATCTAGTTAGAGGGCCTAGATATGGATTCAAGTAGCTACATTGAAGACCAAGGTAGATGATATATAAAATAAAAAGGTGACTGTATAAGCCAAGCTACAGAAAAATAAGTTAGAGCTTGCACATACTTATTAGTCTTTTGGACTCTAATAAAGCACATAAATAATTATAGGAACAATCATATTAAGAGTCTTTAGCCAAAGACAAAGAGATATCATAGTTAAAGAATGACCTTGCTACTCACTCTCAGACTTTGAGGATCCTCCCCATGATCTAGTAGTTGTATATATCTTACTAGGAGAGGATTAATAATGTGACCACTAACTTGAATCCAATACTCAAGTTCATCACAAACTGACAATAGCTGAGCTCTCAAGTAAGCATATCTATAGACTAGGTCCTCACCTTCATGTCCCCTAAGGTTAAAGACTCATGGGTCCTTATCCAAAAGATTTACAACACCATGGAAAAGATGTTATAGGTATGAGGGATGGTTTACCAAATGTAATCAATGGTAAAGGTCAATGGATTTTTGAGATAAAACAAGGTAGAAACAAAATGTAAGGCATTTCTTAATGCCGTAGATAAGATCATCTAGGAATGAAGGGGTAAATTGAATAGCAAGTCTAGTTGGAAATCCCCTCCCCATTCCTTGTGGATAACACCATCCTCTTAGAGGACCAAATAAAAGTTTTGCTAGAAAAAATAGAGTGACCAAACCATGTTCATGGCTCTCAATCAGTCACCAAGTGTCTCTGAGGTGGAGACCATATTGTAGACTCTTACCCAGTTGGATTTCTAGATGTTGGTGGTAGTATAAGACCTAACCAACATCTCCTTTAAGGAGATAATCAATATAAATCAAGATTTTGAGGCTCCAAAGAAGAAGACCTAGCCAAAGGAAGAAGAGTTGGCACCTTTGAAGGTTGCGCTTCAAAATTTATAAGCATTGTAGACTTCCTTCTTTTTTTTTAAATTTTGCTTTGACTGGTCCATGAAACTAAAATTTTGGGTTCTCTCATCTATAAGTGGATGCCCCTATTAGTCACTAGGAACTATGGATCATGATCCATGTTTTGTACATTTTGAAGTAGTTAGCCTTTTATCTAGAATGTGCTTGGTGTGTTTGGTGACCCAAGTATAGATCATAGATTTATTGGGTCCCTTTTTGTATTTGATTAAAGTCTTGATATCTTTTCATAGCTACCACATGTCAGCCCAATGCTTTTTTAACTAAATATGTTCTTAGTTTTCCTAGGAGAAGTGTTAGCTCTCCACATGGTGAATGGGTGCTCATCCAAGGGAGATTTATTTTTGCCAGGCTTTCATGTAGTGTCATTGGCTGATGGGGGTAGTAAGTAGGTCCCACTATTATAAAAAAGAAGAATGAATATTTTCCATGTGGTTCCCCCATGCTCATTTTTTCAAAATAATGCTTGGCTTCTCCAAGATAAGCATCATCCCTCCACTTGACATCATGACATTCCTCATGAACCAAGGTTCCTTTTTTTAGATCTTTAGGTAGTACCATTGGTTGTTGAAGAAGGAAAGGGGGCCCACCAAGTATTTATAATGAACAAGAGGTGAACCTTCCATGTGTAATCAAGGTGATTTTCTAAGGCAAGGTTTCTCTTATCAGACCTAGGAGTTGCACCATTGATCGAAGCACATGGGGCCCCATTTCCAACAACATTCCAAAAGTATTTTTAGAGGTAGATGCATGGCATCATGACACTTCTTCTAAGCATTGTTTGCATCATATGGATGGTACAGTATCACCATATCAATGATTCTAAAGATTTAATACACTCATGAGTCAAAGTCCCCAAGTTATTTACAATGACCTCATAATGGGTGCAAGTGCCTACTTCTAGGTGTATTTCTCTCAAGCGGTCATTTTGCCTATATAAGTAGGGATCTTTTATTTTGTATAGTGGTGGTGGATTGTTTGTTTTGAATATTGTCAAGGAGTAGGTCATTTTGTAATAATTATAGTTTTTATAATAGAAGTAGTAGTAGATAACATATTCATTCTATGACCTTGATAGGTGCCCCTCATGAGAAAGATAAAATATTATATATTGTGACTTTTGGCCTCTTATATTATGTTTTCTACCCACAAATGAAGAGGATGTGGTATTTTTTGTCAAACTAAGTGAATATTTATTATTGTCTATTATTTCCATTCTCTGCTTCTATAGTATTGGTTCTTGTTTACATTATAGACTTGAATTCATACATATGCTCCTTTTATAGTATATGAAGTTTAAAGATTCAAGATATTTTATGTAATTATAGATTAATATTTAAAAAATATTGGTGCATCACCTTAGATATAGTTATTTCATTTATTTGTATTTCTCTTTCCCCTTTTCACCCCCCCCCCGCAAATCAATTTGAAGAGCCAACTTCTAAAACCTTGGAGGTTATTTTACATACTGCATTTGAGTCCCACATCTATAAATCTTCCCCTAGAGGGTTGTTCATCTAGAGTGAGATTTTTAGGCATCAACAAATAAGAGATGTGCTATGAATCATGTCTTTTGGTATGGTCAGACTGTTGAATTTGTATGTTTTCTTTTGAATCATTACCTTTTATTTTAATGATTTGGATTTTTTTATGTATTTGATGGTTCCTCCTCCATATGGATTTGGAATAACCAAAATGTGTGATAAAATTGATACACACAAATGAGATTTGTACTTTCATTTAGAGGAAACTAAGTAAATAGAGATATGACTAACTAAACACTTAGGCTCACATATGGATCAATATGTAATCTCAAGTTTCAAATATATGTATGCTTAGTATGTAAAAGGAAAATAAAGGAATAAAGGAGATCCAAAATAGATCAGTATATGGTAGTAGTATAGTGAGAAGTCTTTTTTATTAGTTGATCATATGGTAGAGATAGAATACTAAGGGAATTAAGGTTGTATAACCAAGTCACAATAATAACTATTTGATTTTTGAGTAAGATAAGATATCAAACAATAATTTTAAAAGTAAAGGAATACATGAAAGAAGTTAAATCATAATCATAAGTGTGCATTCATGAAAAGAATGATAAGAATCCATAAGAAAGGTGAAATTAAATGAAACCATATAAAACACATAAAGCATAATATAATGATCCATGTAAAATAGATTAGTGAAATCAAGTTTTGACACATGGTCAAGTGTATAAGAGATATAGAAATGGATCACAAATCCAATCCAAATCATAACATAGAATAATGTGAAATAACACCATGTCATATTCACAAATACAAATATATTTGACCATAAATATTATCCATAAAATTCAAATCATATCTATGAAGCTAAATTCTAATACCAGTTAGAGACTCATTAATATTTGCAAAAAGTAATGCAAATAATTCTTTCTATATCATCTCAACTAAAAATGTAGGGGTAGCTAACAAATAGTAATGCTCATGTGGGATCTCATGCATAGGATACTTGTTAGGTTGTGGAGCTAAAAGCTTCACTGATGCAAATGGAGGAGGTTGTTGAGTTGTAGAGCAACTAACATTAGTATGATCAACTGACGTCGGTCATATTTAGTGTTCACAGTAACCGACATCGGTTATGCATTGGCCAACATCGGTCAGATAAGAACCGACATCGGCAACCTGTGTGTACGTGCATTTGCATGTGCTTCTGGAACTGGTCTAATTTTAGATAGATAGTTAGTTTGCATGTAAAAGACTAATTTTAGTCTTGAGTCTATGTTTTTAATTATTGTAATTGGAAAGTCTAATTATTGTTTGTATGGGATCTATTTAAGAGACCCATGGGGCTGTATTGTAATTTGGAGAATCATAAGGACTTGGAAAGGCAAGGACAAGGGTTCTTCCCAAGTGTAAGATCTAGGTTTGCAAGTGTGCAAGGCCAGGTTGATCTACAGGTTGTGCAAGATCAAGTAGAAGATGTACATGGTAAGTAAGGTCAGTTGATCTGCAGGTGTGTGTGTGTGTGTGGAAGGTAAAAGGAGATCTATGGGGTAGCAAGGTCAAAGGAGATTTACAACACAACAAGGAACAAGATTAGGGAGATCTACTTGGAGTACATGGTGTACTCAGTTTGTACTAGAAGTAGGCAATAATGGTTGAGTTTATTTTCACTTACTGGTTGGTGTACTGGCAGTATTGTTACTGACTGGTTGAAACAACAACTCTGTGTTTGAGTTGATTATTTGTAATTGAGAGAGAGAAATCTTGAGGGAGAATTACTTTAAGAGGTGTGGGAAGAGTGTGATTTATTCATTATATTTCCTTTTGGAAGAGTATTAATACAAGTGTGTATTGTCTCTCATATTCTATGTTATTTCTGAATTCTAGTTACATTTTACTTCTGGTTAAATTTTGTGTTTAGTTGCTTATACAAAGGTAATCAAGTGTGCTCTTAATCCTGACAATTGGTGTTAGAGATTTGTGAGCATAGGTCCTATCAAGTGGTATTAGAGCTAGGGTGAAGGTTCTCAGAGTGAGGTTCAACTAACAAGCGGTACAGCAGGTTAGTGTTTGTTGATTATAGGTCACTCTTAGGGGTTTTTGATTGAGTGGGAGTAAAGTAATGGCAGAAGAAAGTAAGTTAAGAATGGAGGAATTCAAAATCAAGAATGATCAATTATGGAATTATGGAAAGAAATATCAGGTAAAGAAAGATTGTTGGTTGGTAGAAGATCAGCATGAAGGAAATGAAGAAGCAAATGTTGCAGGTATTGTTGCACAGGATGTTCTTGTATGTTCCTTGGATAAAGTAGAATCTTGGGTTATAGATTCTATTGCCTCTTTCCATGCAGCCTAAAATAGAGTATTTTTTCATGATTATGTCCATGGAGACTTTGGAAAGATTTATTTAGGGGTTGGTGAGCCTTGTCAAAATGTTGGCAAAGGGGAAGTGCAGCTGAAATTATAGACGGGCAACACATGGGTGTTGAAGGAGGTCATGCATGTCCCAGTCCTGAAGAGGAGTCTAATTTCTACAGGAAAGGTGGGTGATGAGGGTTGCACAGTTACTCTCACAGCAGAATCTTGGAAAGTTTCCAAGGGTGCACTTGAATTAGCATGTGGTAAGAAAGTAGGTACTCTTTATCTATCTACTTGTATTACTGATTCTCCTTCTGGTTTATCTACTTTAGATGTATATGTGAAGATGTGGCTTTGTAGGCTTGGTCACATGAATAAGAAGGGGATGCATGTTCTTAAGAGGAAGTCTGATGTCTTTGACAAACTTAAAAACTAGAAAGCCTTGGTTTTCATGGAGGAGATGGTGGATAGAGATCAGCTCAAGGGGCTAAATAATTCTAAGCAAGGTAGTTTGGATAAGGTTATGATCCAAACTAAGCTCATAGGTAAAATTCATCACTCACAGGAAAACACAATTACCGATATCAATCAGGTGAGAATAGACATTGAATAAGCAGGTACCGACATTGGTCATGTGCAGACTAGAGTCAGTGGTGTCAGGCAAGTGGAGACTGACGTCAGTCAGGGAACCGACGTTGGTGACTAGGTGGGCACTGACATCGGTCAGGGAACTGGTGTCGATGATCAAGTGGAATTGACATCAGTCAAATGTAGACCAAGGTCAGCTAGAGAATAGATTTTGGGTGGACAGCAAGCTATCAAGGAGTCTCAAACACCCATGAAGAGGACTGAAAGTGTAAGTAAGCCTCAAATTCATTATTCACCTTCTTTATACTACTTAAACTTATTGCTCACTAATGGTCAAGAACTAGGAATTTTTAAAGAGGCAATGCAAGTAGAATCCAAGAAATAGTGGGAGCATGGCATGAATGAGGACATTGATTCCTTAGGAAAGAACCAAATGGGAGATTTGGTAGAGTTGCCAGTCGAGATGAAAGCACTAAAAGACAAATGGATTCCTAGGTTAAAGAAAGGAGAGAATGGACAGGTGAGATAAAAGGCCAGGGTATAAGGTCTTGAGCAAGCTCCAGGATAGTGGTATAGGTTTGACAGGGGTATGACAAAACATGGCTTTAGTCAATGTCAATGTAACCATTGTGTTTATTTTACCAAATTGGATAATGGTCGTGACATTATCCTATTACTATATGTGGATGATATGCTTGTTGCAGGTTCATACATGCAGGGATTTGCTAAACTAAGGGTAAAATTAGTTTAGAGGTGTGCCAAGAAGGATTTAGGAGGAGCAAAAATCCTTGGCATGAGTATTTCTAGAGACAGGGAAGATCACAGGTTGATGTTTTCTCAAGATGATTGTGTGAATAAGGTAGTGGAGAGGTTCAATATGAAAGATGTAGAATTGGTTAGCACACCTATGGATGGATAGTTCATAGAATAGTGTCCCAAATCACATGATGAGGTTGAGTACATGAGTACTAGACTTGATATTACCCAAGCAGTGGGAGTTGTTAGTAAGTTTATGGCCAATCTAGGAAAGGAGCACTGGAAAGCAATTCAGTGGATTCTCAGGTATCTGAGAGGGACCAGCAGTAGGTATACATGTTATGCAGGGTTAAGCACTTCTCTACATGGGTATGTAGATTTAGATATGGCATGTTACTTGGATGATAGGAGAAACACCATAGGATATGTGGTGGTTGGTCTTCAAGATTGAACTTGAAGAAGGATACAAGCCAGGAAACAAAATTAGATGATGTACAGGTATAGGTATAGGTGTAGCTATTTATCTCCAAGTGGGAGATTATTAGGTTGTGGAGCTAAAAGTTTCACTGATGCAAATGGAGGAGGTTGCTGAGTTGTAAAGCAATTGACGTCAATCTGATCAATCGACGTCGATCATCTTTAGTGTTCATAGTAACCAACATCAGTTATGTGTCAGCTGACATCAGTCAGACAGGAACCGACGTCAGCAACCTGTGTGTGCATGAATCTGCATGCGCTTCTAAAATTGGTCTAATTTTAGATGGACAATTAGTTTGCATGTAAAAGACTAATTTTAGTCTTGAGTCTGCATTTTTAATTATTGTAATTGGAAAGTCTAATTATTATTGTATGGAATTTATTTAAGAGACCTATGGGGTTGTATTATAATTTGGAGAATCATAAGGACTTGGAAAGGTAAGGACAAGGGTTCTCAAGTGTAAGATCTAGGTTTGTAGGTGTGTAAGGCTAGGTTGATTTGCAGGTTGTGCAAGATCAGGTACAAGATCTACATGGTAAGTAAGGTCAGTTAATCTATAGGTGTGTGTGTGTGTGTGTGTGCAAGGTCAAAGGAGATCTATGGGGTAGCAAGGTCAAAGGAGATCTACAACACAACAAGGAGAAAGATCAGGGAGCTTTACTTGGAGTATGTGGTGTACTCAGTTGGTACTAGAAGTAGGCAACAACGGTTGAGTTGATTGTCACTTACTGGTTGGTGTACTGGCAGTATTGTTACTGACTGGTTGAAAAAACTCTGTGTTTGAATTGATTGTTTGTAATTGAGAGAGAGAGAACTCTTGAGGGAGAATTACTAGTACACCCAAGAGGTGTGGGAAGAGTGTGATTTCTTCATTGTATTTCCTTTTTTAAGAGTATTCATACAAGTGTGTATTGTCTCTCATATTCTATGCTATTTCTAAATTCTAGTTACATTTTACTTCTGGTTAAATTCCGTGTTTAGTTGCTTATACAAAGGTCATCAAGTGTGCTCTTAATCCTGACAATTGGTGTTAGAGCTTTGTGATCATAGGTCCTATCAATACTCAAGATGAGGAATGGATGTCTTGATGAGAATAACATCTATAGGTTGAGAAGGAGGTACAAATTATAGAGAAGGAGAAGAATTATTGCATGTGTGACTTAGAGAAGGAGGAATAGCTGGTATGGGTGTCAAATTGGGGAAACCATGAAGATGATACTAGATAAATCAAAAACAATTGCTTTGATGTGTACCACACTAGTGCTAAAGATAGTATACTTCCCTATATATAGGGATATACTTTAGTAATACTTTAATAGGAGGTATGGTCTTATATTTGAGATTAGTAGTGGTTGGGTGAAATGTGCCAATATATTGCCTAAGTTTTCATAAATTAGTGTAATATTTGTTATCTATCCCATAAAATCAATAAATACATTTTTAGTAGACTTTGGAGGCCTACTAGTTGAAGGGGTGGAAGGAGAAACCTAGGGCAACTGATATGACTTACAATCTTTAGTCCAATGACTAACAAATTTATGTATAACACAATAAAACTAATCTTCCAATTGGGTAGGCATGAGATAAATCTATGGTAAAGTAAGAAAGCCATCACCAAGGAAAGGTGGGGATGGATCATAAACTAGACTAGGTTCATCAAAAGGTGAGTTTGGTTGTGCACTAGGTTTAAGTAAAATGACTAGCATCTCTAGAGGAAGTAGACTATAAGGGTCATGGTATCTAATAAAGTGATAAGGCTTTGTCATGGCATGATCCATGAATATACCCCTTATGGCTTTCATTAGGCCTATTTTCTACCCCCCTAAATTTAAAAATAAAATCAAAACTTTTTGCCATAGAGATGACCCTATCATGAAATCTAAAACTATGTCAGGGATCCAGTTGATTAATAGTATTTTTAAATGCATATTTTTGATTAATAAATGATAAAAAGTGGTTGATTAATTCATATTTTATTTCTAATTTTTTTCAAAAATCATGGTGGATTAATGAATAAAATGTGCATATATATATTTATGAATATGATCAATTATCTTGTTTTTCAGTCAAAACAATTTTGAAATAGCATTTCAATTAAAAATAGACTTTCAATTTTTGACAGTTGAGCAAATTATGATGATTCTTTGATTTTCATAGATGATATGATATGGTTTATAATTCATAATATATAATGGTGTTATATGTATTATTATCACATTTGAAAACACTATATTTAAAAAATACATGCATCTATTATTTTAAGTGTTATTATAGAGGTAAAGACCAAATTCATGGCTCATTTTGTTTACTACTTCTAATATAATGGACATTCAAAATGTTAATGTGCTTCAGGTGATTTGGTGATGTTGTCAAAATTTAGGTTCTATAATTCATATCATAAGATCATTACTTATATGTTTCATAAGTTTTAAGGTTCTATTTGATATTGTATCTAAGTTTAAGACATTATTAATTTCAAGATCCTAACAATTATTCCAAGTCTATGTTTAAAATCATAAGTTTTGAGGTATGGAGGGAATTCTATTGCTTCATTAGGATTTGATATTATAATTAGGAGGTTAGAACATAGACTTATTTCATGAAATATGATGACTAAGATACCCTTCGTAGTCAAGATAATCCTCATATATATTTTTAAAGGCTTAATATCTTTGAAATGGCTCAAAGGTTTATCACATGACATGATTAAGACCCTTCGGGTCATGAGGATAAGGCATAGAAATTTTCAAGGGTTTAAAGTTTCATTGTGAGATAGTTTATTTCCCTATATCTAAAGTTTTTTGGATATGAAGTGTACTCAATACATTTGTTGATTTGATAAACTAATGATTGATTGGAGACATGATCCAGTGTGGCAAGGTTAGTTGGCATCAACATTTAATAAGAAGTGCATCTCCAATGCTTGAATATCACCTTGGAAATTTGGTGGCAATAAGAACTTAATGTAGTTTACATATGCCTCGATTTGGGGAGGTTGGTTAAGGTTTAGCATGAAGGTTTAGTAATAGCTAATTTTGTCGATTTTGATAACAAAATGGTAGGGTAACTAAGTACATTTTTAATAAATGCTAACCAATGGGATTCAAGCATGACACCTAATTAGCTATGGAAAGGAAGAGGTGGATATAATTTTTTAGTTTCTTGGTTTTTGGTTTATTTTTGACAAGCTTCTTGCAGAAGTGGAGCTCTAGTTAGTTGATTTTTTGAGGTTATAGTGGTGGAAAATTGAAGAATTACAGTCATAAGAGTTTCAAGGTGTGTTTCCAGGTATGTTTATATAATGTTAAATGAATTTATAAAGTATTCATGGTGGTTTAAAATGAAATAAGTATTTTTCATCAAGGAAATAAGCCTTGTCTTGAGATTTTGGATTTGCATGAGTATTCATGGAAAATCTAAGCTATTTTTCAATAACTTTATGAAAAAATAGGGGCTATATTTTGGGAAAATATTATGAATATAACTGGACATAGATGTTTTGAGAGTTATTGATGATTTTATTAAGTATATTTAATAAATTTATTATCTGTATGATTGGAGATGTTATCTATTGGGCATAGTTTGTATGTATGATGAAAAGGATGAAAGTTGAGGTTTTCTTGTTATTATTAAAAGGAATATAAAGGGCTCTTATCTATTCAATGGATTGATTAGTTTGAGAATAGTATTGTCTTTAAAGGGTTTTGTTGAAGGTATCAGTTCATATATATGATATTTCAAGTCATTTTTGTTGAGATTTTTGTCAGAGACTGAAGTTTTGGAAATGGTTCTACATGTTTGATTTCTTGATAGATGATCAGTGATTTTCCTATGTATCAATATTTTTAAAAATGAATAGTGTTCAACATGCATGAATATGGATAATGAATTTTTTTTTCTTATAATCTAGTTTATTGAAATAATAAAGGTAGTTTTGGGTTCAAGGCCTAATTTTCATGGATGAAGTATGTCAAAACAAAGCAATTTTTTGGTTTCTATATAGAATTGTATATGTAGTAGTTCTTCAAAAATTTAAATTAGATGGGCATAATAGATGTGTATGTTGATAGATTGGTTTGATGGCATGGGTATTTGATAGTTTCAAAATGATTTTATTATAAGGGTATTCTAAAACATTTGTGAGAATCTTGTTTTCAATGATTGGTTTGTTGTTCATATGATGCATAAAATTCATTTTCAGAGAAAGAGTTTATTGCATGGAAAATGATATTAGTCTTTTGATATAAAATATACTATGACAATATGCATGTCATTTAAAAAATTTGTCTATATATTTGAGAATCATGGTGCATATTATTTTGAAAATTATGAAATACCAAAACTTTGAAGTTGCAAGAACTAGTTTTAAGCCTGGTTGTTTATGTATGAATTATGGAGTTGGTATGTCATGTTTGTCCTTGAATATTCTAAAGATTTTGACTTCATAAGATGTTGGTTATTTTAAAAACTTAACTTTTGGTTTCTTAGAGGTAATTTTAATTTTTTTAGAAAGATATATTTTGGTTTTATATAATAAAGTTTTGAATAACCCAGATGGCTATTTTATGAGAATATATCAAAGTTGCAATATATATATATATATATTGCAACTTTGATATATTCTCATAAAATAGCCATCTGGGTTATTCAAAACTTTATTTTTGAATAACCCAGATGGCTATTTTATTAGAATATATCAAAGTTGCAATATATATATATATATATATATGGATGTCTATGTTCTCAAAACCCATTTGATAGTGTCAATTATTATATTGAATTTAAAAGATATGATGTTTTTTTTAAGTTTATATCTTAGAATCAAGGTCATAGGTCTTGATTTAAGTGCGGATATTGAAGTTGTAATTCCCTGATGAGCCAGTTACTTCTTAGTTGAAATTTGAATGAGGACTATATTAGGAGTATGTTTCAGAATTATTTGGTGACTTCACTTTGGAAATATTATGATGAAATTAAGTATCTTCATTTTTGAAATGGTTTAGTTTCTATTTGGTTTAATAAAAATTCATGAAATGTCAAAATTTTGTGAAAATAAAATGATGTCAATTTTAAGAGATAACAAATACTTGGTCTAAGTTGGAATATTTTGTGTTAAAATCCTAATATTGTGATATTAGTTAAGGTCTCAATTAGATAATTTTCAATTCAAATTGAGTTTAGTTTGTTGAAGGAAGTAATAGTATTTAATTCTTCTTCTTTTTTAGAATTTTATTGATTCTCAATCTTAAAATTGTTATATTCTAGATTGTCCATAATGTCTGAATGGAGCCATCCTGAGTCAGTTAGAATCAGTGATGACATGGGTTGGAGAAATAATTATGGTAGTGATGTAAATCAAAATAATCCTAATATGAATTTTTTGAGAGGTGGTTTTTGTGCAAGACATTTTAGTCCTAGGTTCAATATGGGAACTAGGATGTCTATACATTTTGATGTCTCGAATCCTGAATTCTAAAATGTGGTTAATAGCTTTCTTTCTAATCTAGTTAATAGAGGCCATATAATAATAAATTTTTGTATGGCCATAGGTTTGGATCAAGATCCCATTCATAGAGTAATTATTTTCATCACTTAGATAATAACCCATATCTTCCCATTCAATCTCCTAAAAGAGTGCAACTAGCTATTGAGCCCAATCGTGCTAATCAAGCCACATAGTTTGAAATTGAGATAGTCCATGCTAAAAAAATCATAAATTTGGCCATTCCTTTGGATGAAACTTCTCCTTCTCATAGAGATTATATTATGAAATGTAAAAGGTTAAGTTTAGCATATGCCCATAATCAGCCTATCTTGGGATCTGAGAGGTTGAAATTTAAGAACACATGGATATGCTAGTAGGAGAAAGACAATGGATTTTCCACTTCCAAATACACAAAAGAGAATTGAAAAAAAGAGAGCTAATATTTAATCAGATCCTGATACACTTATGAAAGTCATAAAGTTAAAAAGGATCAAATTAGAAGTTAATGATAACATGAGTGACTCCAGAATGAAGTTGGTTCAGTTTCCTACTACAGAGATGGAATATATATATATATATATATATATATATATATATATATATATATGTATACACACACACACACAGATATATATATATATATATATATATATATATATATATATATATATATATATCTTAATGCACAAGATAAGCCTATGATTGAAGTAATTTTAGACTTGTATGATTATTGGATGTCCACTAGATAAAATTTGTTTGTAGTTGAACTATTTCAGGGTAGAACTTTATTTTCAATTTGATAATTAACATTAGAATTTTGATAGTTAATATGATAATATTTTGGAGATGAAATAGATTTTATTTTGATATAAATATATATGCTTAATTTATTTTCAACATGAATTATGGTTTAATATAAATATAATTTATTGATCTTTGCATTATTTATTTTATGGTTAAAATATGTATTCTATTATATTATTAATCAATGAGGGTCCCCACCCATTAAGATTAGTTCTCTTGATCTATATTTTAAATAACTTGATCAATTAAGACTTTTAATTATTAATTAAACCTATCCTTAACCAATGTTTATTTATACTTAATTGACTTTTTTTAAAGTCAATTAGTTAGCATAAAATAATAACTAATTAAAGCTAGTTATAACTTATTTTCAACTATGTTTGAAGCTATTAAAGGAGATCAAGGATTCATTTAAAGATAGAAGAACAATAGGTATTGAAGACTTAAATAATTTTGTGAAGTCAATCATTCATCTTTCTTCTTTCTATGTAAATTCTCTAAGATAGTACAACTCTTGTAGATAGATCTAATGGTAATTTATTTGATGATTGAGTAATTGATTATGTAACATAGGTATATCCAGATTTTATTATCATTTAATATTGATGATCTAAAGTTTTCTAAGATTAACATCTTTTTATGATCGCTATTTATAGTCTTATGCACATATTCTAAGTATTCAACCTAAAATATGATGAATACTTCATTATTTTATGACACTTCATTGATCTATTTTGATTGTAAAATTGTAACTCAAGTTATTGTAATATAAGAATGTTGGTTTTCTGAATAAATTTATTATTTTCTACTATGACAACTCTCCTTTGAGACTCACATATTTTATTGTAATATTTGACTCTAACTTTAATATAAATTTATCATTTTATTTAATCTAGTTTTATTTGTATTTCTTAGTTCATTTTATTAGATTGGTTTTAGTTTCATTTTTGTTTTATGAATTAATTAGTTTTCTAATTTAATTCATGTTCTTTCTTTAGATTAGATAATAATAGATCCTTATTTTGATTAGTCCTTTCTTTTAGTTATGTTTTAGAATTTAAATTTCTTTAGTGTTTAATCTTAATCTTAATTAGTTTCTAAATATATTTAAGTTTCCAATTAATAGTCTTTTTTATTTAATTTAGAATTGTTATTTTATAGTTGTTTCATTGTTAAATTAACTAATTTATATGTCTATTTAGCCTTAGATTATTTATTTGATCTTTTTAGTCCTTATCTTTTACCTTATTTTAGGTTTGTCTTTTGATTAGACTAAGTTTTTTTAGTTTAGATTTAGTTACTTTAAAATAGTTTATTGTCCTTTTCTTAGTTTATTTGTCTGCTTATCTTTAGCTTGTTTATTTATTGTTATGTCTCTCTTTTATTTGTTATGTGATTATCTTATCTTGTCTCTTTTCTTAAATCTATTTGTTTATATTTTTTGGTTATATTTTGAAATTAACTTGGAGAATATTTAGTAAGAAGTAAGAGATTATTTGAATATACAAATATTTATTTAATCAAATTTCTATTCTTCAAGAGATTATTTAACTCATAGATTTTCTCTATCCAATAAAATAGATTATAGATTCATATCTTAACTAATTGATGATTTGATAAAGTGGATTTCTAATTCTTATAATAGAATATGATATATTTTATAACACATTGATTATTTTCCAGAACTTATAAAAAAAACACTCTCATCTTTAGGATCATATTTAGACATTTAGAACCCCACGATTAGATTTGTATGATTCCACCTTGACCTTCATAATAGGAAAAAAATGTTGATTCATTAATGGTATAACTTCCATCATCAACAAATTCAAAAATTCTATTGGTAAACTCATTCAAAAATATGATTTGTTTTTAGTTTTGTTTTTTTATTGCTAATAATACTTAGAGGTCAGAAACCTCCTATTATTCAACCTAAAATAGATATAGAAGATGATGAAGTTGATGTTGCTTTCAATCTAATATATTATGCATACTATAATCATCTTGAAAGTCTTCATCAGATTATTGAAGTCATAAATCAAGAAGAAGAGATTAAAAAAATTGAAATTGATTAGTATTCAAATCTTACGTGTGAGACTCAAAAAGACATTCTAAATTTAAATAAAAGTATTCGAGAAGATAGATCAAGAGTTTTAGTTTCTAATCTTAGGCTTATAACTCATTTTATTTTTGACTCTTTTCTATTTGATGATTTTGTTTTACCTACTAAAAATAATGTTACAAATCTATAATTAGATTAATTGTATTAGGTTCAGGGTAATCAATATATTCATATAGAAACTGTTAAAACTTCTAATAGGAGATCAACTAGTGGGAGAATAACCAAAAGTAGAGTAGAGACTAGAGTATCTGATTCATGAGTTCAAAAAAAATAGAGAGCAACATGATTTCACTAAAGTTGAAGATGAATCAAAATCTCAAGAAGAGCATCAGATAGCTATAACACCATTGATTTTTGTTAATCTAATTAATGTTGTGAATCATCCTGGTAAGTTACCTTCTTTTAAGGGATTGAATATACCAAATATTTTTAGTGCTGCTAAAATATCTTAGGAAGATCACTTAAAAGCTTTTAGATTAGTTTATGCTACCCTTAGAATAACTAATGAAAAGATTTTCTTAAGATTTTTTGTCCAAACATTAAAAGGAAAATCTTCTCACGCATTTTTTAGTCTACCTATTAAGGTTATTGACACTTGGATAGATTTTTCCTTTGAGAAATCTAAAAATAATTTTGATCTAGTCAATGATCTTGTGAAATTTTCCATTGATCCAGGTGAGACCATTTATCATTTCATTTCTAGGTTCACTAATCTACATTAAAAGATTCCATGTGATCTTAGACCTTCTAAAAAGTTATCTAGGCTTTATTTTTGAAATGCTTTACCTTTAAAGTATAAAATGGTTTTAGAAGATAAAGACATTATAGAATATAGTGAAACTTTAAGTTTCTATATTGAATAAGAAAATAAGCTTAAACATATTGGTTTTAAAGACAGGCCATCCACATGCCTAAATCCAGATACTTTAGAAATTTTAAAGGCCATACAAAGTCTAGACAATGAGTTGGTTGATGTTAAAAGATAACTTAATGATAAACCTTCTTTATCAAATAGAAATAGTAAAGAAGATAAAAATGATAGATATTTCTTATTACTATAATGTTTGTGAACTTGATCATAATCTAGACACATGTCTTGTTCTTAATTTCAAGAAATCTCTTCATGTAAAAGATGAAATATCTGAAGATATAGTGTATAATATAAACACTCTTGATAATCCATCAGAAAATGATAATGTTTATGTTATAAACACTAGGAATAAATATTATAGTTCCCCTCAAAACAATAAAATAAAAAATGATAAATATTATTTTGATGATAAAAGAAAAATAGATAAAGGAAAATTAGTTTAGAATAATACTAATAATTTAAATGATAATACCGCACAAAACATTCCTTTCTCAATTAGATGTAATAACAGTCAATATCAGTATTATAAATTTAAAAAATTTAGATAAACTGATGTTAAAAATTATAACATAATTAATAATTTGTTAATAATTAAAGTATGATTTTCTTTACTAAAAGTAATTAGTCTTCTAGGTCAGCTTGATGAGATTAATGAAGTTGTGAAAAATCCTAGGGCTAATGTAAGTTTGCAAGAAGAAAGCAATTATGAACATATTTATGCTCAGCATTTTGACCCTCTTGCTGATTAAATTCCTCCTTTTTATGTTATAGTCAAGATTTATAACAAAATAATTAATAATTATATCTTAGATATAGGTACCTCAAATAATATTATGCTTAAGTCTATTTTAGATCAATTAAGTATATCTTATGAAGCAGGTAGTATGAAGCTCACTACTTTTGATTCTAGACAAACTAAGAGTTGTGGTAAATTTGATGACATAGTCATAAAAATTACATAAGATGAATGGACTAGATGCATGACTAATGTTAAATTATTGGATATTACCAAAAAATATGTAATTTTATTAGGAAGGGATTGGTCTAAAGCAATTGAAGCTTTTTTTGGGAAAGATATAGCATAGATTCATGTTAATAGTGAAATTGCATTTATTACAAAGGAAGATTTTTCTAGTACACCTATTGAGTCACCTTCTTTTTCAAATATTTATTACACTGAAACTAGAATTGGGACATATGAATTAGTACATTTAGATGAACCAAAAAATTAGCATGAATAAATATTTGAAAAGAATATTTTATGGTCACTTTAGTTTGATGGAGTTTGCTCTCAATAAGGTAATGGTGTTGGAATTTATCTAATTTCTTCTATAGATAAAACTTTTCATTATGCCTTCAAATTGTATTTTGAAAATTATAATAATACAAAAAAAATTGAAGTATTATGTTTAGGTTTAGAAAAGACAATAGAACTGAATATTAAGCATTTAAAATTTTTTAGAGATTCATAGTTAATTATTAGACAAGTTCCTAAGATTTATAAGACTAATCAAACTCATATATGCTATTACACATCAAAGGTTTGGTCATTACTTGAGTATTTTGAGGCATTTAACATTACACATATTCTTAGAGAATTCAACATTAGAGCTGATAAGCTTGTTATTTATGCCTTCAATCCAACTCTAAGTGAGATTGAACCTACTATAGACTTTTCTTTTGCTAAAGTTTTTCATGCTAAGATTATTAATTTTAATGAAACTTGGCCTATTTCTATTTGTGATGAACATATATATTCATTCATTAAAGATAATTATTTTGATCATGAAGATTATATATTAAATTGTGGAGATTATTTGTAATTGAGTAATGATAGATTATCTACTAGTTTGATAAGTTTATAATCTACGTGCATGCCTAATGATCAACCTAAAATATCTAGAATAAAAAATCATCAAGGAGAATCATAGGTAAGACCACTTCTATTAATTTAAGTACTGAAGAAGATCTATAGTATGTTTATTTGGTAATTCAAGTGAATGCTAGTAAGAAAGTTAAATTCATTAAATTATTTAAAGATTTCATTGACATTTTTGGTTGGTCATATAAGTATCTTAAAGGATATGATACTAAAATTATTTGACATGATATACATATTAAGCTGGTATCAAACCTATTAGGCATAAAATTTGAAGAATCAACCATTTTTTAGAAGAACCCATTACTAAAGAGCTGGATAAGATGATTGATGATGCTATCATTTGTCTTGTAACATATTCAGAATGGGTAGATAATCTAGTTCTACTTAGAAATAAAAATGTTGATAGTAATTATATGTTGATTTTAGAGATCTAAACAAAGCTAGTGTTAAAGACAATTTTCCTCTACCAAGTATAGATCAAATTTTGCAGTAGGTTGTAGGATCAAAAATATCTTTATTAGATGGATTTTTAGGTTATAAAATATTTTTATGAATTCTAAAGATAGACATAAAACTATTTTTACCACTCGCAGAGTTACTTTCACTTATAACAAAATGTCTTTTAGATTGATGAATGGAGGAGTTACTTTTGAGAGAGCTATGCATGTTGCTTTTGATGATTTGATTGGTATTATTATTCAAGTTTACTTAGATGATCTCATTGTATGTTCTAAAAAGAGGAATAAGCATTTAGACCATCTTCATGAAGTATTCACAAGATGTAGAAAAAATTTCATTTCTTTGAATCCCAAAGAAATTAATTTTTGGTGTCACTGAGGGTAAGTTGTTAGGACACATTATTTTAAAAGATGGTACTTCAATTAAACTTGAACATGTTAAAGCTATCAAAGAATTACCTCCTCCCAAAGATCAATCTAGTTTAAGGTCCTTATTTTTTAAAATAAACTTTTTTAGAAAATTTATCTTAGATTTTTATTGATAAGTTTAATCCATTACAATTATTGCATAGGAAAGATAAAATATATAATTGGGATGAGAGTGTTGAATCAGCTTTTAATTATGTTAAAAATTCCATTATAAGTTCTCCTCTTCTTTCTAAACTTGATTTAAATAAATCATTCATTCTCTATGTTAATGCTACAAAAAAAACTATTATATTTTTAAAATCTCAAGAATTTAAAAATAATGAGGAAAAACCAATTAGATATATGAGCCAAGTGTTAAAAGACACAGAACTAAATACCTCCTTATTGAGAAATTTGTTTTCTCCTTAGTTTCCTCTTTGATTAAATTTTTATATTTATTGATGGGAAACAAAGTTTTTGTGCGATATAATGTACCTATTTTGTCTTATCTTTTAAAACAACCAACAATTTAGGGAAGGCTTGCTAAGTAGATTTTATGCATTCAAGAGTTTGATGTTGAATTTGAAACTTCCAAAATAATTAAAGGTAATGAATTAGCAAAACACTTAAGTAAAAATTCTTCTTTAGATATTAATGTTTTAGTTTTGTCAATTGATGAAAGCTTAAATGCAAAACCACATCTAAAGACCATAAAAATTAGTGAATTTTCTACAAATTTTATGTTTGGTCTCGAAATGAATGAATGGGACATTTGTTGGCTTAATATAATTGGTACCATGACTTATTTTATTATTTTAAAAGTTAGGCTTATCCTACTAACTTAATAAAAAATAGAGACATTCTTTAAGATTAAAAATGTTAAATTTTTTGCTTGTTAATTAATTTTTGTTTTATTGTAATAGAGATAGAGTTTTATTGAGATGTCTTACTCATGATCAAACATAAAAGGTTATTAGAAGATGTCATGAAGGAAATTATGGTGGACATTATGATATAAAAATAAATACTTATAATATTTTAAGAGTAGGTTATTATTAGCCTAATTTGTTTCAAGATACTTATAAGTTGGTTCATTCTTGCATATCTTATCAATTATTTGTTGGAATAGATAAACTGCCTACAATGCCTTTAAATATTATTATTCTTGAAAAATCTTCTATAAAATGGGGTACTAACTTTATTTTTAATATTCACCCACCTTCATCTACAAGTCATAGATATATTTTGATAGCCACAGATTGTTTCACTAAGTGGCCTAAAGCCAAGTCACTTAAGAGTTCAATCACATGTGAAGTAATCTCTTTCTTAAAAAATCAAATCTTTTCTAGATTTATAATTTCTTATGAGATTATTTTAGATAATGGACCTCATTTTATTTCAAATGAATTTCTAGAATTCTTAGAAAAATGTTTTATTATTTCTAGTCATTCATCTAAGTATTGTCCGTAAGGAAATGGATGAGTTGAGTCCATAAATAAAAATTTGATTTTTATTATGAAGAAACTTGTTTGTGATAAAAAAAAATAATTAGCATCTCAAAATTTTTGAAGCTTTATGAGATAATAGGGATATCATTAAAATAGCTACTAGTTATTCACCTTTCATGTTAGCATATGGGTTTGAAGCTACTTTATTAATAGAACTTCATATTTGTGTAGCTAGTACTACCTTACAATATGTAGCTGAAAATATGAATTTAATTGAACAAATATTGCATGATTTAGTAGTTCTTGATGAATCTAAAGTAACAACATTATATAAATTAGAAAGATCTAAGAAAAACTTAAAGAAATTTTTTAATAAAAAGGTCTCTAGTAAAAAATTTAATGTTGGTGATTTATTCTTATATTGGGATAAATCCCATGAGGATCCTAGAAAGCATCATAAGTTTGTTTTGTTATGGCTTGGACCTTATACAATTACCACAGTTCTTGCAAACAATGTTTTTTAATCTTAAATATCTTGAAGGAAATTGGTTGCATTACTTAGTTAATGACCATCACTTGAAACTATTTCATGATTAGTTATCTTTTAATTTGTTCTCTGTTTTGTTTTCTACTTTTTTTTTGGTTTGTTTATTTTCTATTATCTTTATTCTATTGTTCAGTTCCTTACCTTTCATTTGTTGTTGTTTCTATTTCTTTTGTTTTTTATTTTTGCTATACTTTACTTTGAAATGGTCAATAAAATTTTTAAATTAATAAATTTCACATTGTGAAGGAGGAATACAATGAAAATGCAAATTTTTTGTGTCATTCATTTTCAGAAGTTACTCTTACAAATTTAGTTTTTGTAATAAATGAAAAATATATATTGAGTTGTATTTGGTTATTAAATTATTAATTCATTTTTATATTTTTACTTAAGGCATATGTATTTGATTGTACATTCAGCCAAAATTTTCATATTATATCATTCCCTTTATTCATGTCATGCGAGCCAAACAATCCATCCCTTACTAAAAATCAATATTTAAAGAGGTTTATGCTTAGCTACTTGAGACATGATTTTCCTAGATCACACTCTCAATAGAATTATGTTTTTATTAATAGAAAATTTATTGATGCTCAACTTCATTACACAAAATTGACTAGCAAGGTCACTAGTGTTATGCCTATTTTCTACACCCCCTAAATTTTTTAAAAAATCAATACTTTCTGCCATTGAGATGACCCTATCATGAAATTGTGTTGGGGACCTGGTTGATTAATAATATTTTAAAATATATATTTTTGATTATGAAATGATAATAATTGGTTGATTAATTTATATTTATGTTTCTAAATGGTTTTGAAAATCAAGGTGGATTAATGCCTAAAATGTGCATATATATTTTGAAATATGATCAATTATCTTGTTTTTCAATCAATATAATTTTGAGATAGTATTTTAGTTAGAAATAGACTTTCAATTTTTGACAATTGAGAAAATTATGATGATTCTTTGATTTTCATAGATGATATGATATGATTTCTAATTCAAAATAGATAATGGTGTTATATGTATGATTGTCACATTTGAAACACTATATTTAAAAAATCAATGCATCTAATATTTGAAGTGATATTACAAAGGTAAAGACTAGATTCATGGCTCATTTTCTTTACTACATCTGGTATAATAGATATTTTAAATGTTGATTTGCTTCAAGTGATTTGGTGATGTCAATATTCAGGTTCTATAATGCATATCATAAGATCATTGTTCTTATGTTTCATAAGTTCTAAGGTTCTATTTGATATTCTATCTAAGTTTAAGCCATTATCAATTCAAGATCATAACAATTATTCCAAGTCTATGTTTAAAAGCATAAGTTTTAAGGCATGGAGGGCATTCTATTGCTTCATTGGGATTGGAGATTTATAATTAAGAGGTTAGATCTTAGTTGTATTTCATGAAATATGATGACTAAGGTACCCTTTGAAGTTAAGATAATCCTCACATATATTTTTAGATGTTTAATATCTTTGAAATGGTTCAAAGGTTTATCACATGGCATGATTAAGACCCTTCTGGTCATGATGATAAAGCATAGACATTTGCAAGGGTTTAAAGTTTCATTGTGAGATAATTTATTTCCTTGAGTCTAAAGTTATTTGGTTATGAAGCGTACTCAATGCATTTGTTGATTTGATAAGTTGATGATTAGTTGGTGACATGATCCACCATGGCAAAGTTAGTTGGCATCAACATTTAATAAGAAGTGCATCTCCAATGCTTTGAGATCACCTTGGAAATTTGGTGGCAACAAGTACTTAATGTAGTTTATGTATGCCTTGATTCGTGGAGGTTGGTTAAGGTTTAGCATGAAGATTTATTAATAGCTAATTTTACCAATGTTGATAACAAAATGGTAGGGTTAACCACTAAGTACATTTTTAGTAAATGCTAACCAATGAGATTCAAGCACGACACTCAGTTGGTTACGATAAGGAGGTGGTGGATATAATTTTTTAGTTTCATGACTTTTGGTTTATTTTTGAAAAGCTTCTCATGGAAGTAGAGCTCTGATTTGTTGCATTTTTGAGGTTGCAGTGGTGGAAAATTAGAGAATCTTAGTCAAAATAGTTTCAAGGTGCATTCCTAGATATGTTTATATAGCATTAAATGAATTTTTGAAGTATTCATTGTGGTTTAACATGAAATTTTCATTTTACATCAAGGAAATAAGTCTTGTCTTGAGATTTTGGATCTGTATGAATATTCGTGGAAAATTTAAGTTATTTTTAATAACTTTATGAAGAAATAGGGGCTTTAATATGAAAAAATATTATAAATCTAACTACACGTAGACATTGTGAGAGTTACTGATGATTTTATTAGGTATATTTAAGAAATTTATTATATGTATAGTTGGAGATGTTATCAGTTGTGCATAGTTTGTATGTATGATGAAAAGGATGAAAGCTAGGTTTTTTTTGTTATTATTAACATACATAAAAAGGGCTCCTATCTATTCAATGGATGGATTATTTTGATAATAGTATTATATTAAAAGGGTTTTGTTGAAGGTCTCAATTCATATATATGATATTTTAGGTCATTTCTATTGAGAGTTTTGTTAGAGATTGAAGTTTTGGAAATGGCTCTACATGTTTGATTTCTTGATAGATGACTAGTGGTTTTCCTATGTAGCTATTATGTACCTAGGGATATGATATATTAATGTATATGGGTCGATGGAGATGTTGACATGTGGCACACATCCCCTTAGTTAGTTATATGGGTACAATATATTAAGATAATGGAGTAACTTATGGAAATAGTACATTAGGTAATGGTCAGCCTACATTGGAATTAGGAGGTTACCCATCTATTGGTTAGATAGATGTCTCTATAAAGGATATGATTATCATAGTAAAGATATCAAGTAAGCATTGAGTCTTTTATTGTAAGAGGATATTGGAGGTTGTCCCCTTGAGACATTTTGGAGTTATTCCTTCCTAAAGGAGTATTATATGGTGTTTCGCTACTTTAAGGGTATCTCTGCATATATTGAGTATTTGAATTATATCAAGATCATATCAAGTGGTATCAGAGCTTCGATTTGAGCAATTTGTGTGGAGTGAAACCCTAGTTTTTTTTAATCATCAATATATTTTGATTGGTTGTGAATTTTTCCATAATTGTTTTATTGGATATGGAGAATATTTTAAATAAGTCACATTAAAAAATATTTTTTTTTAATTAGTTTTGAGGGAGTTATTGATATTTTAGGTTTTATACTAATTTCACTATATCTTCCAAAATATATGGAATTTTTATTGTAAATTTTTACTGGAGATGTAAGAAGATATAAGAGAAGCACAACAAAAATTTCATAATTTTTGGAGTTGTTTTGAGTGATTTGTTATGATTTTATGTTTTTTTGTATATTCAATCTATAGGTCAAAATTTGTGACAATTTTTCACAAAATTTTGAGTGAGGTTCTAATATCAGAAGAGGAAGATACGATAAAAATTTGGGACTTTTTGGATCAGTTTTGTATGATTATTGACATTTTAGGGTTTCATGAACCCTAATTTTTTTTGTGGATTATGAAGTTACAAAAAAATTTAGGGGAAGATGATGTTGATGCTAGAGAATGGGGCTCCTTTTTAAGGAGAATAATAAAAAAAAATTATGGAAAATAGAATTATCTCTTTCTTTGTCTGGGCCTACACAATATTGGTGGTTTAATCAATTGAGCTTTGTACAAAAGTATTCTTCATGGGAAGAAATGGAACAAATCTTCCTAGATCGATGGGATATAAAAGAAAAAGAAGATTTATAAGAAGAAGAAAATAATGATGATAAAGAAGAAGAAGAAGAAGAAGAAGAAGAAGAAGAAGAAGAAGAAGGTGGAAGAAGTAGAAGCAAAGATGGATCAAGTCAAAATATTGGAAAAATTTGAGGTATATAAACACCCACATCATCATGAAAGGAAATAATCGTGGAATTAGGTGAGGAAGTGTCATAACAACAATCATTTTGTCTATACAAGAAATAAAATTTCTAATCATTATGGATATACATGGAATCCAAAGAAAAAATACTATGCAACATGGACTGAATGGAGAAATCACTATGATTATGCATGAAAAAATACCTACTATGGTCATGGTTGGAATTAAAGTAGCGTAGAAGAATATGGTACATGGAATAAAAAGAGGAATAATTATGCTTGGACACCAAAGTAGTATAATTATGATTATGAACAAAATTAGAGGAGCATAATGGAATTTGGAAACAATCTTGGAGAGCTATCACCTACCAAGATCACATATGGATGGCTAGATGATCGAGATTGGAGACAAGTGTGTAATGATTTGAAGCACACTCATTATTTGGTTTCTTCCTATGTTTTGGGGATGAAACATGTCAAGGAGGGAAGTAATGCTATGTACCTAGGGATATGATATATTAATGTATATGGGTTGATAGAGATGTCAACATGTGGCACACATCCCCTTAGTTATATGGGTACAATATATTAGGATAATAGAGTAACTTGTGGAATTAGTACATTGGGTAATGGTAGGCCTATATTAGGATTAGGAGGTTGCCCATCCATTGGTTAGATAGATGTCTATATAAAGAGATGATTATCATAGTAAATATATCAAGTAAGCATTGAGTCTTCTATTGTAAGAGGATATTGGAGGTTGTCCCCTCAAAGAGACATTGTGGAGTTATTCCTTCCTACAGGAGTATTATATGGTGTTGCCCTACCTTAAGGGTATCTCTACATATATTGAATATTTGAATTATATCAAGATCATATCAATATCAATATTTTTGAAAAAGAATATTGCTCAACATGCATGAATATGGACAATGAAATTTCTATTTTTTCTTATAATCTAGTTTGTTGAAAGAATAAAAGTAGTTTTTGGTTTAAGGCCTAATTTTTGTGGATGAAATTTGTCTAAACAAAGCAAGTTTTTGGTTTCTATATATAATTGTATATGTAGTAGTTCTTAAAATTTTTGAAGTAGATGGGTGTGATAGACGTATATGTTGATAGATTGGTTTAATGGCATTGGTATTTAATAGTTTTAAAATGATTTTTTATAAAGGTATTCTAAAATGTTTGTGAAAATCTTGTTTTAAATTATTGGTTTGTTGTTCGTATGATGTATGAAATTCATTTTCAAAGAAAAAATTTATTTCATGGAAAATGATATCAGTGGTTTGATATAAAATATACTACAATAGTTTGCATGTCCTTTAAAATTTTTTTTTGTATATTTGAGAATCATGGTGCATATATATTATGGAAATTAGGAAATACCAGAACTTTGAAGTTGTAAGAACTAGTTTTAAGCCTAGTTGTTTATGTATGAATTATAGATTTGGTATGCCATGTTTGTCCTTGAATATTATAAGGATTTTTAATTCATAAGATGTAGGTTATTTTTGAGACTTAATTTTTGGTTTCTTAGAGGAAATTTCAATTTGTTCAAAAAGATATCTTTTGGTTTTATATAAGAAAGTTTCAAATAACCTAGTCAGTTATTTTATGTGAATATATCAAAGTTACAAAATATATATATATATGGATGTTTGTGATCTCAAACCCCATCCAACAGTGTCAGTCATTGTATTGACTTTAAAAATATATGAGGTTTTTGTTAAGTTTGCATCTTAGAATCAAGGTCATAGGTCTTAATTTAAATTTGGATATTGAAGTTGTAATTCTCTAATGAGCCAGTTACTTCTCAGTTGAAATTTACATGAGGACTATATTGGGAGTATGTTTCAGAATTATTTAGTGACTTCACTTTGGAAATATTATGCTAAAATTACGTATCTTCATTTTTTGAATGGTTTAATTTCTGATTGGTTCAATAAAAATTCATGAAATGTCAAGAATTTATGAAAATAAAATGATGTCAATTTTAAGAGATAATAGATATTTGGTCTAAGTTGAAATATTTTGTATTGAAATATTGATATTGCGATATTAGTTGAGGTCTCAATTAGATAATTTTCAATTCAGATTGAGTTTAATTTGTTGAAGAAGGAAGTAATAGTATTCAGTCTTGCTTCTTTTTTAGTAGTTTATTGATTCTTAGTCTTAAAATTATTATATTCCAAATTGTCCATAATGTCTTGGTGGGATCATCTTAAGTCATCTAGAAGCAATGATTACAGGGGTTGGGGAAATAATTTTGGTAGTGATGTAATTCAACCTAATCCTAATAAGAATTTTCCTAGAGGTGGTTTTCATGCAAGACATTTTGGTCTCAGGTTCAATAGAAGAACTAAGATGTCTATTGTAATCATATTAAATATGAAAGTGGATGAATTAAGCTTATATAATGACACCCAATCCATAGGTATTCCTACTTACTTACTTACCCAACCCTTTTAGTCTATTCTTTCACTAATTCTTACTCATCCATAGCCTTTTAAATTTAACCCTTATAGAATCAGGTAGCTCTTTCAAGCCCATAAACATCCCCTTAGGTCTCATTCCCTCTAGACAATAGTGTCCAACTTAGATAGGAGATTTATAACCTAGGGTGTCTTGATTTTGATGTTGTTGTCCACGTGCAAAATTAGTCTTAATGGTCAAATTCTTTCAAAATTTTATCCTTTTTTAATCAACCTAACATGAATTCATTTATCTCATGATCTTTAATTTCCCTATAAAGGCCATTCAAAGTCCATTTAGAAGGTTTGGCACTCATTTAGAGGAAAGAAGCAAGAATAAAAGTAAGTACACTTAAGCACTCTTCCTTATTCTCTACATACAGCCTTATAAGATCATTTCAAGCTTATTCAAACCTTTACACCAATATTTATCAACCCAAATTACATATAGTTTTGCATCTAGTTAAAATTATCATACATAATTGATCCAAACACTTCAATGGGAGAACTACATTAGCTTGATCCCTCCTCAGATTATTGATATGTAGGTAGCATACCCACATATAGGATGTGAAGTATGTCTAGTGTATCCTTTACACACTAACCCCTTCTCTATCTTTTCCAAGTTTCCACTTAAGTTTAAGCATAAAGAGATGATAAGGCTTTAAATATTTAAAATAGACACACAATGAGATTTGTAGGCTTCCAAGCTTTGATATTTCATTGATAGGTTAATGTAGGTTTGTCAAACAGAACCTAAAAAGCTCATACCACCTAGACAATAGCACTAGAAAAGGACCATATCATCGAATAGTAGGGTGTCCTACTTTTGACACTCCTATCCAATATAGAAATGAACCTCAAGATCCATTTTCTGATAGTTTACTAGTCTTTCTCCTCTAGTATCAGAACGTGTCTCAGTTTAGGTCATTTAGAATAAACTATGTTATATTTATCTTATTTATTACTATATTTAAAAAATTAAAAAAAACAAATCTATTTACATAAATTAGTAGCTTAATTATTGCATATTATTTACTTATTTACTTTACTTAGACCTATTTATTTAATTAGGAATAAAACCCTACTATTTTGAAAATAATAAAATATTTGGTGGACTCAACTTCAAATTTTACACAAAACCCCTAAAAACCATAGGGATAATTATTTCTTATTTTTTTCCATAATTTATTTATTTTTCTTGCATTTAAAAATCATAAATCTACAAATTAATTAAAAAAATATCACATATTTTGTTAAAACCCTAGTTTGCACATACTAGGTCTTCCTTGCATACAAACACATTCCAAATGCTAGGAAAAATATATTGTTAATTTTAGAATATTTTCTATTTTTCCTAATTTTTTCAAGAAAAAATCTATAAATTTATATCAAAATTTTAAAATTATGAAACTAATTTTAAAAATTCATTTCAGAATCCCTAGATTGCATCAACTAAACTCCCAGTTACTTTTCAGTACTTTTCAAATCATTTTCTAAATTTTTAATTGCATATCAAACTTAGAAAATCAATTTAAAAAAATAATAGTATTTGTAAAAATATTTTTAAAAATAGTTATTTTCATATATTATCACTTATTTTCTTCTTGAGGTATCGCCTTACATGTTTGGGAGCTCTGTATCCTTTCTATGCATATTCTAGTTCCTTTTTTAGATTATATCAATTTAATATTTTATACTATTATCCAAGTTATTTTCCTTATACCACCTAAGTTCCTTGCATCTCTTCCCTCAAAATGAAGTGCAAGACTTAGTGGCAATCCTCCTAAATTCACTCAGATTCCCTCAACTTGACCATATACCACGGATAAACAACTAGATCAGACTCCTACTATAGATTCTACACATCTAGATTACACAAATTTTCATGAGGATAACCCTGATAATTAGTAGTATGAAAATACCAATGATGATGTACACACTAATGCTCATACTCCACCACTTTGGACTATCAATCCACTTTCACTTATTGTTGATAATGAAGTTGTCCTTTGATTTTAAAAATTTTTAGAGAAAGATTTAAGGAACATCCTAAATATAATACACTAATTTTATAATCTATCATGGAAATCAAAAAGGCTAAGCAAGTTAAGTCTTTCAATCATTCAGAGTAGCTAGTTGAAAATGACACTACGGTGGAAACTATCTCTCAACAACCCCTTATAGCATACCAAATTTATTTTTATGCCACTAGCTATAACTAGTACATCCCTATCTCCTGATGTGGTAGCCCTTGTGCAAGAGATAAGATCTCTTCAATCCAAGATGCAACATCTCAAGCAAGGTGTCTCTAGACTTACATAGGAATTATATTCTTTTGCTTTACTACATACACCATTGGCATGTCACATTGCTTCTACACCCTTACCATCAAGTTTTGTTCAACCCAAGTTCACTCTATATGATGCTAAAGGTGATTCAAAGACACATTTGAGAGATTTTCATGTAGCATGTTTAAATTATGTACCCAATGATTGGATAATTACCAAGTTATTTCTATAGAGTCTAAAGGATTATGATTTACAATGGTTTTATAGTCTACTGACTTAGTTGGTCATGGCATTCAATCCTTTAATAGACATGTTCCTAGCACATTTTAGTATCAACATTAGTGATAAAGTTTTTAATGCACAAATTGCTCAGTAAAAATGAAAGTCAAATGAGCCCCTCACAGATAATATTCTTAGATACAAGACTATTTTGGCTAAGCTAACTAGCCCCATGGCTGATCAAGAGTTATAGGATATATTTAAATAGAGCCTTCTACTAGCATTACATGAATCTATTATGTTTAAAATATTCTATTCATTCACTGAATTGTGTCATACACTCAAGGAAATAAAAGTCAAGCTAATTTTAATGGGAAAACTTAAGTACTCAAGTATCTCCAACACAACAAACAAGAGTAATAGAAAAGTCCCATACAAGTTCAAAATCAATGACAATAAGAATCAAAATCAACCAATAGTCAATACAACTTCAGATTCCCCTCAATGTGTGTTTTTATTAGCACCTCCTCATCATCATGCATTTACCAATCTACCAATTTCTCTAGCCAGTGTTTTATAGAAATTATTTGAATGTAACATCATCACTCTCCATCATATCTATGAAGTTGACCTAGTGAAGCCTCTTTCATGGGGATATGATCAATATGTATTTTATGATTTTCATAGGGCACTAGGCTACACAAAAAATAAATGCATTAGTCTAAGACATAAGATACAAGACTTGATAGATGATAATGTACTTGATCTAGGAACTTCAATTGAGCCTCCAAAGGTAAAGCCAACATAAGATAAAGATTTTAAAATCTTCTTAGATCCATTTCCACAACATTCTAAACAAGAATAAGGGGACACCTTAGGTGTTAACCATACATACCATATACATCCTCCACCAGTTACATACCAGGCACCTTAAATTGAGGCACATCCTTTGAGAGGTATTGTTTCTACCTCAAATTTCGCTTTTCAGACTAAAAAGAAAGAAACTAAAAGAAAGTAATGGACAAGGCTTGGAAGTACCTGGACTAAAGATTGCGCACCGTAAATCTAGACGTTTGTGAGCACTCCTCTTTGGCTGTGGAGGAATGACACCTGCAAGAAAAAAAGGAAGCTAGGACAAGAAAAACGTTAGACAGATAGGCAGTGGGTTGCCAAGCAAAAGGCTTGTTCCCAGAAGTGTAAAAACTTCCTTAAGGGAGGTCAACCCACTGTTTTGATGAGATAAGTGACTGATAAAAGACAGAATGCCAGAATACAGAAATGACAAAGAAAGTAGAAAGGAAAGAAGCAAACAAAATGATTACCTGAAAGAGCTGTTGGGCTGAAGACAGTCGCCGAGGTCGGAAATGTCGTCGGCGTCGGTTATCTGATCTGCCGGCGTCGGCTATCCTGCCGACGTCGGTTGGGGAAGTGACCGGCGTCGGTCGGGGTTGTGGCCTGTAGTCGGGTCTGGGTTGCTTGCTGGACTATGGACGGGTCTGAGACTGAACGGGGACAAGTTTGGATGGATTGGGGAGTGGCCTGGCTCGGGTTGGGTACCTGTTGCAAGGTCTTTTTGGCAGAGGGGTGAGGAAGTTGAAAGAGACACAGAGGACAGGGAAGAGGAGGATTCACAGAGGATGGGGCCTGAGAAGGCTTTGCAACCTCTCAAGGGGGAAGGACAGAGGGAGCAAAAGACAATAGAATATAGATGAATGAATACAATGAAATAACAAACCCAGACGAGCTTACCTTTAGCTTACTGAATGAAGAGAGAAGAAGATGTTGCTGGAGCCATAGAAGAGTTGTTGCAAGGAGAAGATGCTGATCCAGGGCCTTTTCACCTGTTGCTGCTATTGCACGAGGTCAAGACAGAGGAGAGATCAAAGCCAAAGCGTCAAGAGAATCCATTTTCGAGCTCAAGAGTCCAGGGGGTGCAACGGATGCAGAAGGGGATAATGAAGGCTGCCGACGCCGACAGTTTTGCCGACGTCGGCCGAAGGGTCGCCGACGTCGGCGGTCTCAGGATGGGCACAGAGGCTAAAAATAGCCTCTGCCCACTCTTGCACGCCGCCGAGCGAGGGGTCATGGGCAGAACGGTCACGAGGATGCCAAAATGGACGAGGGGGGATATAATGGTGAGATTTGGCCTAATAAATGCTAGGGGGAAGGTGGAGGGATTCAAGGGAGGATCCAAGGTGGCAAGGGTAGGGTGGAAAGGGGGCCTAATTTAATTAAAAATAGATGTTAATTTCTAATTAATAAGCCCTAGGTGGGTTAGGGACCAAGGAGGACTAGGTGGGAAAAAGGGCCAAGGGGGAGAACCAAGGTGCAGACACGTTTGCGGTGTCTACATTTGCCCCTTTTTGTCTTGTTGGTTGTTCTGAACGAATTGCAAGACAAAAATAGGGAGTGGTTGCCCCAAGTGAAGGATGATGTATTCCCCCTCAAAGCAGGAGTCGAGAGAAGGAACCTGATGTCAGGTGCTGATTTGACAAAAGGTGAATGAGAAAGAGAGAGGTGAGTGCAAACGCTGCAAAAGTCGTGATTGCGCGTATACCACATCACGGGATAGTCGGGTCAAATTGTCGCATGGTCAAGGGTCAAGGAGTGCCAAAATTGAAGTAACCGGGCCCCAGCATTTAGTCGTCTGCTGATCGGGTTACTCAATCTAAGCTGAAGCTCCAAATGGTCGTCGTGTCCCAGGTATCCAGGGCTCAAGAAGTGCTCCCAGAAACACGAAAAGGTCACAAGTAGTGGGGATCAACTGGCTCATGATCCTATACTTGTGAAGGGTCAAAAAAAAAGTCTGCGGACAATTCTGCTAACCAGCCGTGGAATAGCATACACGCAAAAACAACCAAGGCAACATTGTCTTAGAAGTGGTCGAGGTCGAAGGAGATAGGCATGATCACCAATGGTCATTGGTCAAGAGGATGGATAGATGAAAGGATGCGGCCGAGCTAACCCCAGAAGACATGTTATCTGAGTGCTGCCTACATAGCCCTGGTGACAGGGCCTCAGGCCGATGTAGTTCTCCCTAAAAGGGAGGGGGGTCGGAGGGATTGATAGGTCTTGGTCAAAGTCGATGATTGGTCTTGGTCAGAGGTCTATGATTGGTCTTGATCAAAGGGAATGATTGGTCTTGGTCAAAGTTGACGAAGTTGGGTGTGATAAGAGTCAAAGAAGAGAAGGTTTGTCCATCACAGAGACGAACAAATGGGGGTGGTCGAGCTAACCTCAGAAGATGTGTTATCTGAGTGCTGCCTACATAGCCCTGGTCGTAGGGCCTCAGACCAATGTAGTTCAGACGAAGGGAAAAGATTGATTGATGATTGGATGTGGTCAAGTGTCAAAATGATGAGGGCAAGATGATGCTATAGATGTCACATTGGTCGAGAGGCTTTCATCCCTAGCAAGTTTCCATAGTCGTGATGGATGTATGCTAAAAATGAATAGAAGGTCTATTTATGCTTCAGCAAGTATTGGTTTATGCTTAACATAAATTGGGTCTGGTCGGTAGTTTCCATGGGTATTGGTCTCCATAGAAACTATGCGAAAAGGACAAGGATGATGCCTGATGTCATGTTGGAAATGTCGAGGCTGGTTTGAAAAAAATGTTGAAGTTGGCTGGGTTTAAGGATGAGTCGATAATTGTCGTGGCCAAAGCGTGACCAAAGTGTAGAGAAAAGGTGAAAGGCAAATTGCTCTTTCATTGACAAGGACCAGAAAGGAAGCCTAGATAGGGGTTATTAGAACAAAAGCCCCGTTCATGCATTGCGTCGATGACCAGTGTTGAGTTAGAACGGTAATCGAATCACTTTGACATTAAAGTGAGCTCGAAGTCCCTTGAGCCGGTGATAGAAGGGGGATAGGGTAACCCAGTTTAAGAGCAGGAATAACCTTGCCCCTTTTGTAGGAGACCCTGAGACAACTACAAGCCAATGTCCGTGACTCATTTTTTTTTTTTTTTTTTTTTTTTTTTTTTTTGTGTCAGGCTGATCGATGCGGGAAGCCTGCATAGAGATGTCACTTGATGTAATGGTCATGTTGCGAAGCTGATCGATGCGGGAAGCTTCTAAGAAAAGTGCTATTTATTGCCAGAGTAGTCATAGCCATCCTTCGAGGGAGTGGTCTATATTTTTGCTTAATAATGTTTGAAAAGTTGGCCTAGCTGTCCTTCAAGGGATCAGTCTAGTAATACAGCAATGATAGTACAGTTGTCCTTCGAGGGATCAGTCTGTCTTTTTGATTTGACTTGACTTGATTTAGTGACCATGGATATGTTTTGACATCTTGATTTGGATGTATTGATAGGAATGAGAGTCACGGACAAGACTGTAGAAGCTCAAGGATGCCCCTTTTTATTAGGACAAAGCATCACTGCATCCTAATAGGGTTGTAGAGGACTTGTTAAAGGGGAATAGGGTTGAAAGGGGTGAGGATTAAGAGGATGAGGATTTCTCAAGGGATGAGCTTAAGTTACGTGTCAAGTAGACGAGTACGCGACTAACAGAAGAAAGGTCGAAGATGCAACGCATTAAGAGGCTCAGGTTCTGGCCGTCCGTCGAGGGAAGACAGACGATAAGTCCCTGACCCATACTTGTGCATGATGATAAAAGGTCCAAGCCAATTGGGGGTGAATTTACCTCGTTTACTTCGCTCCATATTGGTCACGTGCTGATTCTCTTTGAGGACGAGGTCTCCGATGTTAAAATCTCGTTCTCGTAGATTTTTGTCGTAGGCCCGCTTTATGCGACTTTGGTAGACATGGAGATGATTAAGGGCAGCAAGACGACGCTCATCGAGTAACTCAAGTTGAGCTAAGCGATCTTGACGAAAGTCATCGTTGGAGAGAATGTCATGCAGGGAGATGCGGAGAGACGGGATCTGTACTTCGAGAGGTAAGACAGCCTCTGTTCCGTACACGAGAGAAAAGGGGGTAGCACCCGTAGAGGTTCGGATGCTAGTGCGGTAGGCCCACAAAGCGAAGGGGATATGAACGTGCCAATCCCTTCCTGTATCGTCGACCACCTTCATGAGAATTTTGGTGAGAATTTTGTTGGAAGCCTCAGCCTGCCCATTTGCTTATGGGTAGTAAGGCGAAGAAAAGCTGAGTTTGATGCCAAATGAGTCGCATAGTTTTTGGACAGTCTTGTTTTTGAAGGACTTGCCGTTGTCGGTGATGATTTTATGAGGGACACCGAAGCGACAGATGATGTGGCTACTGATGAAGTCGACAATTTTGTCGGCTTTTGTGGAGACGAGAGGAATGGCTTCCACCCACTTGGTGAAATACTCAGTGGCAGTGATGATGGACTGATGACGAAGAGACGAGTGAGGGTTGATCTCACCGATGAGATCCAAGCCCCACTGAGAAAAAGGCCAAAAATCTTGAGCGACTTACAAGGCGTGACTGGGGAGATGAAGCAGGTTAGAGTGCTGCTGACACTTGATGCAACGCCGAACATAATCGCTACAGTCTTGATGAAGGGTGGGCCAATAATAACCCAGGCGAAGGAGGCGCTTGGCAACCGAGTTTCCACTGAAGTGTCCACCACAAATCCCATCGTGGACTTGCTTTATGGCTTGAGGAGCTTCAGTGGAGGTTAGACAGCGAAGAAGGAGGCCATCGAAGCCTCGCTTATAGAGAAGGCCCCCTAGCATGGTATAGCGAGCTGTGCGCTTGATGAAAGCTCGTCGCGCATTGCTAGAGAGGTTGGGAGGAGTGACAAAAAGAGACAAGTAGTCCACAAGTTGCTTATACCAGTCATCTTGTGGGCTAGAATTGACAGTATTGATATGGTCGATGTGAGGAGGGATGTATGAAGGCAAGGGTATGCGATGCACTGTGACAAAAAGGCGGGATGATGATGATGAAGACGGGATATGCGAAGCAAGAGAAGCCATGGTGTCGGCAAACTTGTTCGTAGAGCGTGGAATAGTCTGTAAGAGGTAATGGTCGAAAGATGCCAAAAGAGTGTCAGCACGATTCTTATACCTCTGTAAAACTTCATTTTTACAGAGATATGAACCGTTAACTTGATTAACGATGAGCTGCGAATCGCCGAAGATGTTGATAGACTTGATGTGGAGAGAAAGGGCAGTCTGAAGTCCCAAAATTAAGGCCTCGTATTCAGCCATATTATTGGTACAATCGAAGTCAAGCTTGAAAGATAGAGGCAAGGGCTCCCCATCGAGTGGGATGAGGATGACCCCCGCACCCCCACCGAGTTGACATTTGGAACCGTCAAAGAACATAGTCATCTGGTAGACGGTGTCATCGGTGGAAAGTGTGGCGATAGACTCGTCAGGGGACTCACAGTGTGAAGGTCGGTTGTCAGGAAGAGGGGCATCTGCCAGTTGGTCAGCAATGGTTTGCCCCTTGATAGATTTCTGTTGGATGAATTCGAAGTCAAACTCAGCAAGCAGCATGAGCCACCGAGCCATACGTTGATTCTGGTATGGCTTGGAGTGCATGTACTTGAGAGGGTCAGTGTGAGTGACGACAAAGGTTTTGTGGTTGAGAAGATAGTGGCGGAGCTTGGTAGCGGAGAAGACTAATGCCAAACAGAGTTTCTCGGTATGAGTATATCGAGTTTCATAGTCAACCAGTGTTTGGCTGATGTAGTAAACCGCTTGCTCGCGATGATGCTCGTCTCGGTGCGCGATCATGGCACCTAACGAATGGTTGGTAGCAGAGATATAAAGGTAGAAGGGTTGGTCGTCCTTAGGTGGAATGAGGACTGGTGGAGAGACCAGATAGCCTTTGAGGGCCTCAAAAGCCTCTTGACAGTTCCCATCCCACTTAAAGGAGACGTCCTTCTTAAGGAGGTGATGAAAAGGTTGGCAGCGGTCTGAAAGTTGCGAGATGAAACGGCGAATGGACTGGAGCTTCCCTTGTAGACTGCGAAGCTGCTTGAGATTGGTCGGGGGCGGCATTTCGAGAATAGCGTGGATCTTGGCAGGATCTATCTCGATACCACGGAAAGAAATGATGAAGCCGAGAAGTTTGCCTGAGAGGACCCCAAAGACACACTTCTTGGGGTTGAGGCGGACATTGTATTGAAGGAGACGAGAAAAGATGATTGTGAGAATGGTCAAGTGGTCGCGGCGGAGCTTGGACTTGCCGAGAAGGTCATCCACATAGTCCTCCATGATTTTGTGGAGGAGATCGTGGAAAATGTAAGTCATGGCACGCTGATAAGTGGCACCAGCATTTTTTAGGCCGAAAGGCATGACTCGATAGCAAAAAGTCCCCCATGGGGTGATAAAGGTAGTCTTGTGCTGGTCTTCCGGTGCAATCAGGATTTGATTGTATCCTGAAAACCCATCCATGAGAGATAGCATCTCATGGCCGGCCGTGAGATCAACAAGCTGGTCGATGTTAGGAAGAGGAAAGTCGTCTTTGGGACAGGCTAGGTTAAGGTCACGATAGTCCGTGCAGATCCGAATCCCCCCAGTTACTTTAGTAACTGGGATGATGTTAGAGACCCACTGTGGATAATCGATGGGTTGGATGAAGGAGACAGAAAGAAGGCGCTGAAGCTCCTCTTTGACAAGAAGTGCAACGTGAGGATGCATCTTTCGAAGCTTCTACCTAACAGGCTTAGCCTCTGGTTTGGTGACAATGTTATGGGTAGCAATGGTAGGGTCGATGCCAGGCATGTCGCTGTAAGTCCAGGCAAAGGCCTTGCTATGGTTGGAAAGGAACTGGGCATAGTCAAGCCGCTCCTGAGTGTCTAAAGATTGGCCAATCTTTAAGACGTGAGGAACATCGGAAGAATAAGGGAGGTTGATGTCAATGGTGGATTCATTTAACATAACCTGGGTCTCGAAAGGGAGGAAATGCTGGACGAAAGAGTCATCAGCACCCATGTAGGAAAGGATGGCGTCATCGTCAACGCAGTGGACAGTGTGAATGGTTGTCGACTCATCCTCTACCATGCTAGGAAAGATGAGAGGGAGAGACCTGGGCACCCCATTGAGCTGATAGGTCAGGGGTTCCAGGCGGATGGTGTTTATGAAAAAAAAAAACTAGGAGGGATGGAAACTACCGACTCCGTAGGTGACGAAGGAGAAATGGGCGAGTCTGTAAGAGATTGGTCAATGGTTGGTTTGGGACAAAGGTCGGAAGGAGCCTGAGTGGGGTCATGATATCCCAGGCCATACCGTTTCTTGGCATCGTGATCATTGAGCGGCTCGATGGGCTGATGGGAGCCCTGCTCATAACATCCAAAACCAAAACCCTTCCATGCACACCTGTGAAGGTAAGTGTGTGCAAAGGCGGGGTTGCCAAGAAATGAGAAATCAGATGTGAAAGGTCGAGGTGAAGAAAGAGAAGTGCCGTAGGTAGGGGCTTGATTAAGCCCCCCATAGACAAAGTTGGTTTGGAAGTGAGGAGGACCATAAGGTAAGACCGTCCCGATTCGAGGGTCGTAATTAGGACTGAGGTGAAGGCGTCCATACTCTTGTGGAGTTTGGAACATGTCGAGGGTCAACAAGCGGTATTCCCCAAGTGATAGTCGTTGGAAGATGTCTTCCATGGGGTCCTTGGTCGGCGCTTGAAGAGGAGGGGTGAGGGCAACCGCCGATTGCGAACTGGTCGAAGCTTTCGCAGATGGAGGCGGTGCCGGAGTGGATGGCTTGATGGGAATGAGGACGTCGTTAGGACGATAGGTAGTGTTGCAAGTCTTGAAGGGTGAAGGGTTAGCGGGAATGGTGTGGACTTGCCCGTCATGCTCAAACTTCACACAATGGTGCAGGGTGGAGGGGATACAGGCCATGGCACAGATCCAAGGTCGGCCCAGTAAAAGGTTGTATTGAAACTCTCCTTCGATGATATAGAAGAGCTCCGGGACTGTGCGTGGGCCTACGCGAATGTGGAGGATGACTGTGCCAATGGTCGTGGCGGTGGTGTCGTTAAAAGAGCGTAAGATCGCGTCAGTTTTGGAGATGCAGTTTTGGGAAGAGCCAGCTGATCAAAGGCGTGGGTAGAGATTATGTTGATGCTAGCGCCGCCGTCGATCATAACGCGTTTGATGCGCGTTCGATCGACGTAGGCAGTGATGAAGAGGGCGGCGTCCTGATCTTCCGTGTTAGATGTGGGAATCTCAGAATCGCTGAATGTGATGGAGTTGACAGGAGATAAAGAATAGACGAGGGCAGTGAGTGGTTGGGGGTCCTCGGGTTGGACCTCCGCTGCCTGCAAGGCTTGGATAAGGGCTTGACGGTGCTGAGGCAAAGTTTGGATAAGGTCGTAAAGAGACATCTTCACTGGTGTTTGGTGAAGCTGCTTCAGCATGGAGTTGTGAATTGGTCCAGAAGAGGAAGATGAAGAAGGTTGGGACGCGCCAAGGATAAAAATTTTAGGCTTGGGCGCAAAGGGGTGGCTTGACGAAGGGATAGGTCCAAGGAATGGCAGCTTTTGCTTTGGCCTTGTCCTGCTGCGACCTAGTGGTTATACGGATGGCATTGATTTCGAAAATGGGAGGCGAAGAAGGGGTCATGTTTTGCTGGTGAGATGTTGACGTGTTTGAAGAAGTTGGATAGGAAGGAGTCGAGGTCTGGTCAAGAGTGTCCTCAAGGAGAAGAGTGTCCTTCTCCATATGGTGGTGGATGACGGCTTTGAGGGCACAGCAAGTCTCGGTGTCGTGTCCTGGTGTACGATGATATAAGCAAATTTTCGTATCGTCGAACCAGGAGGGCTTGGACCCGAGAGGTTGGAAAGGCTTGATGGGCGGAAGGGTTATGTCGGAAGTCTGGAGAAGTCGGCGTAATATTGACGAGTATGAGCCCAATAGAGGGTCCGTGCTATTTGATATGCGCGAGGTTGGTGACTTTTGCTTAGGCGAGGTTAGAAGAGGTTTCTGTACCACCTTATGGGTTGATGGCGCGATGACAGATGGAGATGGCTCTGGCCTGGTGATTGAGAATGCCTTTTTAGGAGAGGGACGACTGGAGGTAGGCAGAGGAAGCAAAGGAGGCAACGAGTTTTGGTTGAAGGTCAGAGTGGGAAGGATGTTAGCCAAGGTCGAAGGATGGGGGCCCAAAATAGATGGCAACAGTGACGGAGAAGGAGGCGTTCGTTTCTGTGGTCTAGCAGTCTTTCTTGACTTGGTTGGAAGAGTACTGCTGGTCGAGGTCTGGCCTAGGTCCACCTTCACTTGTGGGTGAGTGAGGGTGGAGACAGGACGAACGCCAAATGACTTGATGGGTTTGGACGAGATAGATGCAGGCTTTGGTTTGGACGGATTTGGTTGAGGTTTGAGGGTCTGGTCTTTGTCAAGAGTTTGACGAGATTCTGCCTTGGGAGGATTAGCGGCATGTGATGAGAGGGCGCGGGCATGTTGAAGGGCTTTAAGACACTCCCACAACACCTGAGGCGTCACTTTCTGCGGAGGGAGAAGTTCAATCTTCTCCACTAATCGGGAAAATGGCTGAGAGGAAGATGTTGATGGTTGCGAGGTTGAAGACGAGACGGGTGCAGGGTATGGTGAAGTCATGACAGATTTAGATGAGGACGAAGGAGGGACAGGTTCTTCCCTGGGTGGAGAAGAAACCGGGGAGCGAGGCTCCTCCAGCGGGGAAAGGGCAGGGATGACGGGGCCCCCCACTTGCAGCTGAGGGGTAAGAAGGGTCGGGTCCTCCATAGGCAATAGAATGGGGGATGGCGAGACCGGAGGTGCAGGTAAGGCCGAGGCATCCTCCAAGATGAGAGAGGTTAATGGAGAACTAGCCGGGGAGAGAGGTTCATCCACATGTGATGGACTGATTGATGGACTAACCTCAAGAGGTTGATTGGGGACGAAAGGGGAGACCGTATTGACTGTTCGAACGTTGTGCTCATGATTGTCGTCAATTAAGGTCTGGACGCTGTTCTGAGTTGGTGGATGATTGGGAAAAGGTTGTTTGAAGATGTCGATGGCCTGATTAGGGGGTGCATTTGGATTATCTAAGATGAGATCCCCCTTTTCGAGCATGTCTTGTATTATGTTCTTAAAGGTTTTGCAGTTCTCCGTGTCATGGCCCTTAACACGGTGGAAGCTACAGAAGTCATGCTCCCTATACCACGCGGGGATGGCGTGTGAGGGATCGAATTGCGGTGGAGGTCGGGCTTGAGGGAGATTGAGGGCCCCCTGCTTGAGAAGCTTTTCCAGCATAGACGCATATGATTCTCCGAGAGGAGTATATCGTCGCTGCATGTATCTTTGCTGGAATTGCCGAGTAGCACTCTGAGATGTAGAGGGCTCAGGCTGATTGGTCGAAGAAGATGAAGGTCTGACAACCACGGCATTAGCTGAAGCCTTGGATTTAGAATTGGATGATGATGGCTTGGCAGAGGAAGAGTCATTGGCCTTAGAACTGGGATTCTTATTCCGCAACTTGACTTTGTTCTCCTCGATGGCACGCAACTCTAGTTTGCGGGCCATCGTGAAGGCCTCGTCAAAAGTGTGGAAGGTTTGAACCCTCAGGGTGGAAGAGATATGTCGGTCACAGGCTTGAGAAAAGAGTTCAATAAGCTCAGCCTGGGGCAAGGAAAAGGAGAGTTGGTTGATAAGGCCTCTCCATCGAGCAACGAAGTCGGCTATGGACTCGTCCTCGAATTGCCGAATAGAATAGAGGTCCGTGATTGAGACTTTCTTGGTTATGTTGATAGAAAAGTGATCGAGGAATAGCTGAGCCAATTGCGTGAATGAGAAGAGAGAATGGCTAGGAAGGGAGCTGTACCAGTCAAGTGTAGCACCCGAGAGAGACATAGGAAAGGTGCGTAAGAGTAACGCATCGTCATGGCCAATGAGGTAGCAGGCGTGTCTGAATGCCCGCAAGTGTTGTTGGGGGTATTCCTTGTTTTGAAAGCGAGAAAACTTTGGAAGCTCCCACTGGCTAGGATATGGTCTGATTGGGACGGAAGGATGAATGGGCTCGTTACAGATCTGCTCGTATGAAAGAGTGTTGCGCGAGTCGGAAACAGAGGTCTCAAGACTGGTCATCTTGTCCATCAGCATCTTGATGATGTCTGCCGACGGATTGACGGGTTGCGCGCCCCCTAAGTTGTAGGGCGCTTGGAAGAGGTTAGAGTAGGCGAGCGACATAGTCGGTTGTAGAATGTATGGATGACTAATCGCAGGGGCAGAGGTGGATGCTAAAGGTGGTTGGTTAGAAGACATAGATGGGCCCGTTGTTGCCATGAGAGGTTGGACTATGGTAACGGGGGCCAAGGGGTAGGAAGCCACCCTGGTGTTGATAGGGGCCAGGGTAGGCGGGATAGAGACAACAAGGTTTTGAAATGGAGTGGATAGCGGTTGAGCGGGTTGAGGTTGACAAGAGGCCGAAACCCCGATGGAAGTGGGCCCAATGATAGAGGGGGAGGCCACACCTGGGAGATTGGTCAAAGTCTGGTCAGTGGTCAAAGCGATGGCTTGGGTGTCCGAAGGTTGAACCACGGATGCTGTCGATACAGCCGTAGTCGCGACAAGGGAGGTTGGCATTCTATAGATTGGATTGCCCAAGGAGTCTCGCGTTCGGCTATGCGCGAGATAATGTTGCAAGGCCTTGACGTTGAGGTCCAAGAATCGCTCGAAGTCTTGGTCCCCTTCTTGGACAATGGGAGTCTGCGGCGGGGTTGGACGAACGGGAGTTCTTTCGGTCTCCGAGTTGAACTCCATTGTAGGCTTGGTCACGGACGGGGTGGACGGAAGTGGTTGACGGCTAGCGTGGTTGACAAGAGCTTTGGCTTGGCTTCGAGTCAAAACCATGCAAGGCAAAGAAGGTTCAGGTCTCAAGAACTGTGTTGCTCAGTTCCAGAAAACCAGGATGGAGTTTTTGATAGAGAAAAGACAGGCTTCAGGTTGCTGGTTTTGAAAAAAAAAAGGACAGTGACAGAGACCGACGTCGGTTTAAAAACCGATGTCGGTAGGAAATGAGGCCGGCATCGGTCAGATAACTGATGCTGGTAACAGATGAAGCCGATGTCGGTAGCAGAACTGATGCCGGTGACAGGGGAAGCCGACGTCGGTGGCAGAACCGATGTCGGTCACTGTGTTTTCCAGAGAGCCAAAAGGTTCTTGGAAAAACAAAGAAGAAAGCGTCCTCACACACTCAAACAAACAGATGAGAAGAGGAAAACAGAGAAAGACAGACAAGCCTAAGTGATAAATCCTAGGAATTAACCTTAGAAACTTGTGGCTTATGCCTTAGATGAATGTTCAGGGAGATTGGCTGAAAAATGGGTCCTAGAAGAAGGCAGTCTAAAGATGGTTTCGGGTGTTGTTTTAGGTGCTCAAAGATCTGTGTTAGGGTCTGGTACGTGGCCTGGTGCTAAGGAGCAAGCTCCCCTCACTTCACGATTCCAGTGGTTAGCTGGTCTCGCTTAGCCAAGATATACCTCGCCTAGAGTTTATCCTCCGCCAGAGAACGGAGTGGGCTTCCCCCTTGGTGATGAAATCCAAGTAGGGTCATCGGGATGGGTAAGGTATCCGCTGGGTGATGAAATCCCAGTCGGGCCTTGTCTCAGGTATGTTTTATGTGTGTTTTAGTGCATGTGATTCGGTAGTGTAACATCAAGTGTCTAGATTTATTCAATATGCACCTAAGTTACTAGATGTGGACTAATGCAAGCACAAGCAGAAATGAAAGTGCAATATGTTTTAATGCCCAAGTCGAAATGTGATGTTGTTATGAAGACAAGATGGAGAAAGGGACGAGAGTATGATATTTAGACTAGTCTAGAATGCAAAGAAGAAAGATTCGTTTTAGTCCTTGCTTATAGTGTCATTTGGAATAGAAGAAAGAGATAAGAGAGAAGGAGCCTAAATGCACCTAAAGAATGAAAAAGAAAAAGGAACCCAGGAGGAACCTAGGGTCCCACCGGGCGTGCCAGAGATGTTTCTACCTCAAATTTCGCTTTTCAGACTAAAAAGAAAGAAACTAAAAGAAAGTAATGGACAAGGCTTGGAAGTACCTGGACTAAAGATTGCGCACCGTAAATCCAGACGTTTGTGAGCACTCCTCTTTGGCTGTGGAGGAATGACACCTGCAAGAAAAAAAGGAAGCTAGGACAAGAAAAACGTTAGACAGATAGGCAGTGGGTTGCCAAGCAAAAGGCTTGTTCCCAGAAGTGTAAAAACTTCCTTAAGGGAGGTCAACCCACTGTTTTGATGAGATAAGTGATTGATAAAAGACAGAATGCCAGAATACAGAAATGACAAAGAAAGTAGAAAGGAAAGAAGCAAACAAAATGATTACCTGAAAGAGCTGTTGGGCTGAAGACAGTCGCCGAGGTCGAAAATGTCGCCGGCGTCGGTTATCTGATCTGCCGGCGTCGGCTATCCTGCCGACGTCGGTTGGGGAAGTGACCGGCGTCGGTCGGGGTTGTGGCCTGTAGTCAGGTCTGGGTTGCTTGCTGGACTGTGGACGGGTCTGAGACTGAACGGGGACAAGTTTGGATGGATTGGGGAGTGGCCTGGCTCGGGTTGGGTACCTGTTGCAAGGTCTTTTTGGCAGAGGGGTGAGGAAGTTGAAAGAGACACAGAGGACAGGGAAGAGGAGGATTCACAGAGGATGGGGCCTGAGAAGGCTTTGCAGCCTCTCAAGGGGGAAGGACAGAGGGAGCAAAAGACAATAGAATATAGATGAATGAATACAATGAAATAACAAACCCAGACTAGCTTACCTTTAGCTTACTGAATGAAGAGAGAAGAAGATGTTGCTGGAGCCATAGAAGAGTTGCTGCAAGGAGAAGATGCTGATCTAGGGCCTTTTCACCTGTTGCTGCTATTGCACGAGGTCAAGACAGAGGAGAGATCAAAGCCAAAGCGTCAAGAGAATCCATTTTCGAGCTCAAGAGTCCAGGGGGTGCAACGGATGCAGAAGGGGATAATGAAGGCTGCCGACGCCGGCAGTTTCGCCGACGTCGGCCGAAGGGTCGCCGACGTCGGCGGTCGTAGGATGGGCACAGAGGCTAAAAATAGCCTCTGCCCACTCTTGCACGCCGCCGAGCGAGGGGTCATGGGCAGAACGGTCACGAGGATGCCAAAATGGACGAGGGGGGATATAATGGTGAGATTTGGCCTAATAAATGCTAGGGGGAAGGTGGAGGGATTCAAGGGAGGATCCAAGGTGGCAAGGGTAGGGTGGAAAGGGGGCCTAATTTAATTAAAAATAGATGTTAATTTCTAATTAATAAGCCCTAGGTGGGTTAGGGACCAAGGAGGACTAGGTGGGAAAAAGGGCCAAGGGGGAGAACCAAGGTGCAGACACGTTTGCGGTGTCTACAGGTATGATAGGTGTGTATGAGCCCAAAGTTCTAGCTAGACCTTTGATATCTTTTTCAAATCAAGATATTGTGGAGGATAACATAAGTTATAATGCACTTTTTATTAGAGCACATATTTATAATTAGCATATTCATAGTGTGATTATTGATAATGGCTCTAACCTTAACATGTGCACCTTGACACTAATATAGCATTTGGGTTATTCAAAGTAGGATATAACTCTGATAGACATAGTTATTAGTGGTTTTAGTGGGCATATATAGAGTTTATTAGGTGAGATAGTACTTCCACTATAGGTTGGTCCTACATATCTGGCAAAACCATTCACTATAGTTCCCATTACAAGAGTTTTTTACATATTACTTGGTTGACCATGGAATTAAAAACTTAGATAAATACCCTCTATAATTCACAAATTCATGAAATTTATTCACACTAATCAGGTTATTATAGTTGGTGGAGTTCCTTATGAGTCACCACTCCCCACTTTAGAGACATTTACCAGCTTACAAACACCATCTCTAGTTATTCCACCTATTTTAGTTTCTCCTCTATTTTTAATTCTACTCCCACTTTAGATCTAGCCATATTTGCAAAATCCATCACCAGTATAGAAGGTTAATAGACCTCCATAGTTTTAGGATTCTAGACAGCTTTTAGCTATAGTGTTCACACCCAAAGTAATAACATTAAGGTCTCATGAAGCTACATAGAGAGCACTTATTCAGATAGATTATTCTACTTCTAGATGGGTCCCTAAGAACCCTATAGTTTCATTTACTTCTCAAAGTTATAGGGGGGTCCCACATTTGTTTTCCACTTTAAAGATTTTAGAGTAATTACAATGTACACAAATTTCAGCTTCATAATCTAAAACATTTAATTGTGCCTCATGATCACACATGATTCAATTGTTTGATACAAGATACCATAATAGGGAGTCTCATCTGAGACTCACAATTAGTATCATTTCTTCCCAATTTTACCTATACATAACTTATATCAAAATAAAAAAACCCAAAAATACTAAACACATTTCAATTGTATGCATCATCCATGCTTTTCATTACTACTATCATGATAGGACTTACATTCATTGTTCCATGACATTGTATGTCAATTTTTATATATTACCATGTTTCACTTGATCTTCTTTGAGTATGTGTAGTGACATACAACTACTTGATTGCTTCACTTTACCCATTGAAGGAGCATTCTTACTTCTACATTCAAGACACACATCAATGCACCTACCCACTGGGGGCATATTCTACATGACTACACCATCTAGGTTATGTCATTCCTACACTACACACTCTGAGTTATCATGTTGATTTACATTCCTTTCTATATTACATAGATTACTATATCAACATTTCACTAGTATCTAGCACTTGTGTATTTATTATCATATACATAGTCTTATACTACACATGTTTTGTATACTTTCACATTTGCTTTGATTATTTAGAAGTGATTCTATCTTTCTAGATATTACATTCTTTATCCTCTTGCTTATCATAGCTTGTGTGATTGCATTACTAGTCCCTACTTGTCTCTTTTTGGTGCTTTAGGACATTTTCCAATATATTTTGCTTCTATTCATGTGTGTGCCTTAGGACATTTACTAATGTTCTTCATTTTTACTCTTCTATGTGCCTGTGGCCCCTGTACTAACTTTATTTGTTTTACTTATATGTGTATGTGGCATTTGAACATGCCTTCTATGCTTAATTTTCAATCTAAGTGACATGTGCTCATGAACCTTGTTTGCATGACCCCTTAGCCATCCCTGTATGCTTCTTGATTCTTTCTTGTTTACTTGCTTATTTCTCAATGTGCAATTCCATCATCTAGATCATGCATTTCCCTTACTTTCTTGGATGCCATGATGGACATCATGCTCCATCCCTCTAACTAACAACTAACATCTAATATTTCTAATTCTATTTTAGTACTTTTTACATGCTTTTACATTATTATATCTATTTAGGAATACCTATATCAATTTATCAATACAAACATTGCTATATCTACAAATATCTTGTCAAATATTACTATTATACCATATATCTATACAACTTAACACAATTATAGGACTCTTTATTCTAAGGGTAGTCATTGCAAGTTCATCATTCCTACCCTCAAAAGAGGGGGTAACAAATAGGGGTTTTTTCATAGAGATAAAATCTCCTAATAGTCAAAACAATAGTATTCAAATCACCCAATTTAGAATCCAAAGGTCAAACCAATCAGAATAGGGTAGAAAAATAGTGACAATTCCAAATTAGAAACTAATTTCAACACAAGATAACAGCACCAAAAATAGATAGTAGCACCAAACATAGGGGTATCCTTATTTTGGTGCTCCTGTCTAGGCAAAAAACACTTAGATTTTCTATAAATAGGCAAAAATTTCAGTTCAGATATAGTTTTTTCACATCTAAATCAATCAAAATCAGTAATTTAGTATAGTTTTCTTAGATAACCTAAATATAGGGGGTTATCATGCATAAAATGATGGTTCCCACTTTCAATTTTATATTAAGTAGTTGACATAACTTCTAGATTAGAATCCATGTTCTAGACACCAACGATTAGGGGCAATGTGTGTGGCCCATTGGTCTTCATTTATTTCTAAATTTAGTTTATTTCTAGGCATTCTCAGCAATTGTATGCCTTATTCCATCTGTAGGTGGTTTTCATCACTATCAAGTTGAAATTTTATACAAGTTTAACTTTCTAAGTACCCAATTTCCTAAGTTGGATTTCATATAAGCCTAGTACATTAGTTTTAGAGTGGCTTTCATATAAGCCTAACCTCCATCTTTCGAAATGGCCAAGAGGGGCCTAGTTTACAATATACATTCAGGCTATCCATGCCACATTGTTAGATTTTTAGAACATCTATGGGCTCCATGAGACATCTCATATGACATCTATTCTATACTGGTATCACTTCATATCTTCACTTCATGGGGTAATGATGGAACCAAAGGGCCAGCCTTTGTATTCTTGAGCCACCTACTCATAGGGATTTGACACACAGTCTAGACATTGATTAGCACATGCATGCTTTTTTAATTTCACTTAGTTGGTGATGATGGATCCAAAGGGCCAACCTTTGCATTATTGAGCCACTTTTTAGGTAATTGAGCACTCAGCTCCATTCATGATATCAATCTTGATTCAAACACATACCTAGCATAATCCAACATCACACTAGGTTTTGTATTGGTTTACAAACTTGGTGAGGTGTATTCATTCCTTTTTCTTCCTCTTAATCAAGTTTTGTATGTTCTTATTTTATATATAGTGTATCTAGTAAGAACTGATATACTTTTATGTTTTCATTATAGATTCACACTTCACAGCATGCTCTCTCTATGCACATCCAACATCACATAGCTTCATGAGCTTCTCCCTTATAGGTAAGTTTAAATATGCTTTTTACTTTCCTTTATTCTAATATTTCACTTTGCTACATCACTAGAATAAAGGTATCACAAATGAATTCATCTAAAATGCAAAATTAGATGACTTAAGCATGGCTAATGACACCTAATCCATAGGTCTTCCTACTTACTTACCCAACCCTTCTAGTCTATTCTTTCACTGATTCCCCATCATCGATAGCCTTTTGGACTTCACCCTTACAAACCCAATAAACTATTTTAGGCCTAAATCCATCCCCCTAGGTCTCATTCCCTCTTGACAATAGCACTTAACTTGGATAGGAGTGCTAAAACCTAGAGTGTCTTAATTTTTGCATTAATGTCCAAGTACAAAATTGGTCCTAACGATCAAATTATTTTCGATATTTATCCTTTTTCTTATCAGCCTAATGCAAATTCATTTAACCCATGATCATTAATTCCCTATAAAATTCCATTGAAAGTCTATTTAGAAGGGTTGTCACTCATTTCAAGGAAAAAACAAGAATACAAGCAAGTACACTCAAGCACTCTTCCCTATTCTCTACATCTATCCTTCTAAGATTATTCAAACCTTTACACCAGTCCCTATCCACCTAAAGTACATCGAGTTACATTTATCATACATAATTACACCAATAACTTCAATGGGAGAACTATATTACCTTGATCCCTCCTTAAATTATTGGTATGTAGGTAGCATGCCCATACACGAGGTGTGAATTGCATCCAATGTATCCTTTACACACTAACCCCTTCTATATATTTTATAAGTTTTCATTCAAGTTTAAGAACAAAGAGATCCTAGGGATTTGAATATTTAAAACATACACACAACAATCTTTGTATGCTTTCAAGCTTCAATATTTTACTGACAGGGTAACACAAGCCTATAAAATAAAATCTAGAAAGCTCAAACCACATGGACAACAACGCTGGAAAAAAACTATAGTGCCAAATAGTAGGGATTCCCACTTTTAGTGCTCCTATCCAATTCATAAATGAACTTCAGGATCTAGTTTTTGACAATTTCCTAGTCTTGATCCTCTAGTATCAAACCCTATCTCAATCCAGATCATTCAGAATAAGCCAAGTTAAACTTTTCTTATTTATTACTATATTTAGAAAAGTTAAAAATACAAATCTATTTACACAAATTAGTATCTTAATTCTTGCATATTATTTACTAATTTAATTTACCTAGAACTATTTATTTAATTAGGAATAAAACATCTATACATTTTGATCCCTCAGATACTAAATTTTGGAATGTGCTTAATAGCTTACATTTTAATCCTTTTAATTGAGGCCATAGAGGAAATAAAGGTTTTTATAGTCATAGGTTTAGAGCAAGATCACATTCATAGAGAATTTATTCTCATCACTTAGATAATAACCCATAACATCTTCCCATTTAGTCTCCTGAAAGAGTACAATGAACTATTGAGCCCAATCCTACCAATCAGGCCACACAATTTGAAATTGAGATAGTCCATGCTAAAAACTTCATAAATCTAGGCATTCTTTTGGATGAACCTTCTCATTCCCATAGAGATCCCATTATGAAATGTAAAACATTAAGTTTAGTCGATTCCCATAGTGAACCTATCTTGGGATCTAAGAGGTTGAATTTAGGAACACATGGATATGCTAGTAAGAGAAAGACAATGGATTTTCCACTTCCAATTACATAAAAGAGAACTACAAAAAAGAGAACTAAAAGTCAATCAAAGCTTCATACACCTATGGAAGTCAAAATGCTAAAAAGGATCAAATTAGAAGTTGATCATAGCAAAAGTGACTCTGGGATGAAGTTGGTTTAGTTTCTTCCTACAAAGATGGAATATAATGCATATCTTAATGCACAAGATAAGCCTATGATTTAAGTACTTTTAGAATTACATGATTATTAGATGTCCACTAGATGAAATTTTTTTGTAGTTGAATTATTTCATGGTAGAAATTTATTTTTAGTTTGATACTTAACTTTAGATTTTTTTATAGTTTTTCATGATAATATTTGGAGATGTGACAGATTTGATTTTGATATAAATATATATGCTTAAGTTAATTTTGACATGCATTATGGTTTAATATAAATATAATTTATTGATATTTGACTTATTTATTTTATGGTTAAAATATGTATTCTATTATATTATTAATCAATGAGGATCCTCACCTATTAAGATTAGTACTCTAGGTCTATATTTTAAATAACTTGATGAATTAATACTTTTAAGTCTTAAATAAACTTGTCTTTAACTAATATTTGTTTATAATTAATTGACTTTTTTAAAATTTAATTAGTTAGCATAAACTAATAACTAACTAAAATTAGTTATAACTTATTTTCAACTAAGTTTGAATGTATTAAAGGAGATCAAGGACTCATTTGTAGATATAAGAACAAAAGGTATTGAAAACTTAGACATCTTTGTGAAGTCAATCATTCATCTTTCTTATTTCTATGTAACTTATCTAAGATAGTACAACTCTTGTAGATATTACTAATGGTACTTTATCTGATGGTTGAGTAATTACTTATGCAACATAGATATATCTAGCTTATATTATCATTTATTATTGATTATCTAAAGTTTTATAATCTTAACATCTTTTGATGATTGTTATTTACAGTTCTATGTGCAAATTCCAAGTATTTAACCTAAAAAATGAACACTTCATTATTTTATGACACTCCATTGATCTATTTTGATTGTAAAGTTGTCACTCAAGTTATAGTAAAAGAAGAATGTTGGTTTTCTCAATAAAGTTATCCTTTTCTACTAAGGTGACTCTCCTTTGAGACTCGCACATTTTATTGTAATCTTTTTTTACTCTAACTTTAATATAAATTTATCTTTTTATTTAATCTAATTTTATTTATGTTTCTTAGTTTATTTTGTTAGATTGTTTTTAGTTTCATTTTTGTTTTATGAGTTTATTAGTTTCTTAGTTTAATTTTGTTCTTTCTTTAGATTAGATAGTAATAGATTCTTCTTTTGATTAGTCTTTTATTTTATTTTATTTTTAGAGTTTAAAGTTCTTTAGTGTTTAATCTTAATCTTAAATAGTTTCTCAATCTGTTTAAATTTATAATTAATAGTATTTTCTATTTAATTTAGAATTGTTATTTTATAGTTGTTTCACAATTTATTAGATTAATTTTTGTTTCTGTTTAGCCTTATATTATTTATTTGATCTTTTTAGTCCTTAGCTTTTACCTTATTTTAGTTTTTTCTTTTGATTAAACTAATTTTCTTTAGTTTATATTGAGTTTCTTTAAAATAGTTTATTGTCCTTTTCTTAGTTTAGTTGTTTGCTTATCTTTAGCTTGTTTGTTTATTGTTGTGTCTCTCTTTTATTTGTTATGTTCTTGATTATATAATCTTTTCTCTTTTCTTAAATCTATTTCTTTATATTTATGATTGTCTTTTGAAGTTAATTTGGAGAATATTTAGCAAGAAGCAATATATTATTTGAATATATAAATATTTATTGAATCAGATTTTTATTCTTCAAGAGATTATCTAACTCATATGTTTTCTCTATCAAATAGAATAGATTATATATTATTATCTTAACTAATCCTTGATTTGATAAAGTGGATTTTTTATTTTATAATAAAATATGTTTCATTTTATAATTTATTGATTATTTCCCAAAACTTATTAAAAAACTCTCACATCTTTAGGATGATAGTTAAACCTATAGAACCCCATGATTATATTGATATGATTCCACCTTGACCTTCATGATACATGAAAGGTTTGATTCATTAATGATACAATTTACATAGTCAATAGGTTCTACTATGACTAGAGGCATAGTGTGTGAGTGATCCATCTTTACCTTATGATAAATAGTAGAAATACTAGTATTATGTGTTATAAAGGAAGGAATGCTTAAAGACAAATGAAAATAATGTAATAAATAAGAGTGATATCAAATAACTTTTGCATTTATAGATTAGATGAATCTGGCTAAAAAAGGGTCATCTAAATCATAGCCATCATCATAGTCAAGTGTACACAAGTTGATGGTGTATATAGGAATGACTTTATCATCAGAAGACACATGATGGATAGAGTGTCTAATTTTATTTAAGATAATATGTATGTCATCAAAGGGTGGTTGATAGGATCGAGGTTGTAAAGAAGGAGGGAGTTATAAAATGATTTGAGGGGAAATATCAAAGGTTTTGATCTTAAGGCTTATCTCATCTGACTCATCATCATCGAAGTCTAATAAGTTAGGTGGAAAGTTCCCAATTAATTTAGGATGACCATTATAACTTTGAGTGGAGTTGACTACATAGTTAAAGAGCTAGGATTATTGAAATGGGATACTAATCAAAGGTTCAAGGGTAGGAATTTTGAAGACACCATATTCTTGGAATTATTCAAAATTTTAAGGGGTTGTGTCTCCTTGAATCTTATAAATAGCTTCATTATGAGGGAATTTAATGCATTGGCATGTGGATGAGGTGACTTCTCTCATATGATGAGTCCAAGGTTGATAAAGTAAGATGTAATAAAGTATAAATTCAAATATCATAAATTTCACATGGAAGATGATATGAGGAATGGTAATGGGAAGTTAAACACAACCTAGAGGAAGCATTTTCCTTCTATCATATCCTTGACATGTGTTATATGTAGATTTTAGGTTATATTTAGAATATCCAAATGTTTTAATTATGTCAATAGAGGAAACAAAAGTGTATGAACCTTCATCAATTAAGGCACACTTTAATTTTATATCACTAATATAGATGCTAATGAATAAAGGAGGATCATCTACATGAAGCAGTATCTCATCGAGAATCATGGAATCAATAGGGAACTTAAGTGAGAGAGAAGTGTCCACTATTTGAACAACATGAATGGACATCTCTTCACATTATTGAAGAATACTATCTTTGGATCTAGACAAGGTAGCTTCACATCCTATAAGAGGAGGATGAGGGATTTTCATTTAAAATAATAATTGCATTAGATTATTTTTATGATGGGAAGAAGTTCTCATTAATTTCTAATAAGTGTATACGAGATGGGAGATGAGAGAGTTCTATTATGGGATCCCATTTGTCATGCCCCATGAGAGGATTGTTATATATAGGTGAATAATATTTCAAGATCTCTTGGGAAGGAAGGTTGGAGGTACAATTGAACTTATGTTAATAAGGTGTAGTCGGTTTAGTTTGATTAAAAATGGGTTGAGTTACTTTCGGTGGTGTGGTGGTTGGTTGAAATATTTCTTATGGTTGGGTATAAGAAATACTATTGGAAGTTTGGGTTATTTTGTATTTTTATGTGGATGTTTGGGGAAGAGTATAAATGGTCTGATAGGTATAATCAAGTTGTGAGGCTGGAAGTGATTATTGTATGGGTATAATTTCCTCTTGCCCTAATTCCATTAGATGGGATGGGTAAGTGTCTTCAATGACATGGAATGGTTAAGAGGTGTGATGTGTAGGTGTTGAATTTGAATCAATAAAAATAAATACTCTTCTCATGTTAGTCATATTAATCATTATTTATTCATTGGTAGTGAGGTCTATAAGACTTTCAACATTGTTAGCAGGAGTAGGTTTTTCGATGTTATATTGGTGGTTAGTAAGAAGATATTTATAGTTATCAATATGATCATTATCTTGGTTTAAAGATTGGTTTTTATTTTACACTTCATGATCTTTAAGAGCTATGTCATATGTTTGTTGATGTTTTTAAATAAGTGTTTCATGATTAAAATTAGGACCAAGAAGAAAATACATAACAATATTGAGTAATTGTCTACAAGTCTCATTATAATGACCCCAAATTACATGAAACCAGCAAAAAAATTGGATCATACCATGATTTCATAGGATAAGTGGGGTTAAGATATTGTGGTAGGGGTCTTGGAATGTGTTTTTTAAGTTTTGATAGGTATAATGGTTTGTGCACACTAGTGTGGTTGGGTTGAGAAAATGTGGGAGTAAGAATGTTGTTTATAGGGGAAGCATGTTACATAAAATTATTTAGAAAAATTGTTTGGATGGTATGAATATTTTCATAGGTGTCAGTAACACCATCATTGGTTGCATGATTGTTTTTGTTTTTAATGAACATATGAATGCTCATTATAGGTTGAGGTGGTTCAAATTGATGCATGAGGAAGTCTTGTCATTTGTTCTTGTCAAGATATTCTTCTAAGGTTTTTGGAGAGAGGGTCCTAATCCAATATTGTAATTTTGGGTAAAAGCATTAGCAAATAGGTAGAAGAGGTTGTCATCCACCATATTATCATAATATTTATTAGACAAGTTTTTCCATCATTTGATGAAGTCTTGTGTTGTTTTAGTTTCAAATTGTTTGTAGTTTATAAAGTGGGCTAAGTTATTCTTAGGAAGATCACTAACTTGGATTTCATGGACTTGTGATTTGACCAAGTCTTTGAGGCTAGTGATAGAATGGGTTTTAATTGATTGTACCAATTTAAAGCATCTCCTGAGATTGTTTCAGTTAATAGTTTGGTAGAAATGAAGGTGTTAAGCTTAACCTAATCTTTATAAAGGTTATCAAATGTTTTTAAATACAAAGTGGGATCATTAGATCCATTACAAGTGATGGTGGGATTGATATCTCCTATGTCAATGTTAGTAATTTTAGGTACTAGAGGTCTATTTTATATATTTTTAATGGTTTTTTTTATGAGTCGTAGTTATGGGATAAGGTTTCCATGAAAATATCGAAGGGGGGGTGGGGAAGCATTAGGATTTTATTCTCCCCATGAAACTTATTGAGGTTGGTTTTGGAGATGAATGAGATGATTTTTCATCTACATCATCTAATTTATGTTATTGTTTTGAAAGGTATGAATTTGATTAAGTGTTTATAATAGGATTTGGTTAATTTGAGCAACATTTTGCCTAGTGGATGCAACATGTGATGCATTAGTGTTAGTATTAATATCTTGAGTTGCACTATGACTGTGGGATAAAGTAGTAGCATGCACCTCACTACTAATGTCATGAATAACATTGGTATAAATATAATCACTAGTGGCATGGTTAAAGGTATGGGTATTTTGAAGAGGCCCACTAGAAGTGGAACCTACCATGTTGGTAGAAATACTTGGCATGGAGGTTGAATAAGACATATAAGATGATGGTATTGTAGGTGAAAGAGACATAATAGAACAAAAATTTTGAGATGCAAAGAAAGTGGTTCCCCCAAATCCATGAAAAAAAGTAGGGGAGGGGGAATGAGGTTCTCTTATATGAGGACCCATCATGAGATTATAAATGGTTGAAGGATATTATTTTGTATGTTGAGGGAATTTGTTGATAAAAAAGAGAATTTAAGTTTACTCTAAATCATGATCATCTTTTAGTGATAAAAAATGGTTGTGTATTGAGTATTAATGGGGAGGAATCCCATAGTTGGTAGTGTGAGTGGCAACATGAACATTGATTTCATCCACGGTGGGTGCTACAAGTTATGTCTTAGAGAACCTATTAGGGTTGGTAAAACTCATCATGTTTATTTGATTCAATTATTTATTATCATAAAAAAAGAAATTCATGAGGAAGGGAGGAGATTAAAACCTTCATGGAAAGAAGGATTGATTAGTAAGATATAGAGTTGAACCAATTGACAATGTCCTATGAGATAGTAAATAGAAAAGGGTATAAAGGACATATTCATATAGGTTGATTGTGTATTATAGATGGATAAATTGAGAAAGATAAAAAGATACACAATTAGATAGGTTGATTGTGTAATAAATAAAATATAGAACCAACAACCTATAAGAGATTATGTCGATAGGGGTGACTAAATTTTGAAGAAAGTAAAAAAATTATAAGATAATAACTAAGCATTTTCAATTAAGCACACAAAAAATTATATCAATGTGTTTGATCTAATTGTATCACATGACATAAACCTTATACCAATATTGGCTAGTACAATTTTGTCAATACAAAATATAATTTGAAAAGAGCAAGTAGAAAAACTAGAAATGCTAATCTAAGTGGTCATTCCTAAATGGTTTAAGTTATAATAAAATTTTAAATTAATATGATAGGGAGTTGGATGTAAGATGGAACTAGAAAATCAATCTATGGATATTTTAGGTAGTTTAGGATAAAATAGATATGTATTGGTGATGGTATTGGCTTGGTCTTGGGTCGTACCCACTCACTTCACAATCTTGTAGTGATAAGGGTGTCAGGTGCTTTGCCAATATATACCATCAACCATGTATTTATACTTTGCCAAATCACTAATTTTTCTTCCTCATTGGTGATGAAATCCAAGTAGGTAGACCTTGGGAAGAAAATCTTTAATGATTTTTGGTGTTAAGTGATTTGGAAGTGGGTGAAAAAGAGAAAAATAGTTTGACTAAATCGATAAATTAAAAATTCTCCTATGTAGTCCATGTTTGTTACTCTAAGTAAGAAATCAACATAAATGAAAAGTAAATTAATTAATATCAAGATAGGTTAATTCATTTGTTTTTGAAGAGAACAGAATCAAGTTAGGTGACACTATATGGAAACATTATGGAACAGAGTTGATAAGGTCATTGTTATTACAGAAGTAAGATATAACAGAACACAGTCGAATAGGTTGACTAAGTCTTCTAAATAGAAATTAGGCTATAAAACTATGTTGAGATAATCAAACTAGTTTAGTGTAGGGTTATAGTTTTATAGACTACAAACTATGAAAAAAAGGACTGTAAATGAAACATAGAAATGATGGATAAGGTAAGAATAAGCCTTTATAATTTCTGAATATGTTTGATTTTGCTAATTTTATGTTATGTTTTTCACATGCTAATTTTTATATTCTATTAATAGATTCAATTGGTTCAATGAAAACTTCAAAACTTGTATGTTGAAAACGAGTTATGAATAGAGTCTATTGGGTTGACGAAGTTTGTAAACTCTTGGTTGAAAAAGAGAATAGTGTTGATCTAATCAATCTAGTTACCTATTATTGGAGAAGACTTACATAGAGAAAATAGAGTTGATTTAGAGTGACTATGTTAAACCTATGCACACAATGTTAGACTATATCGATAGGTTCTATATAGTCTTATAAAAATAAAAATATATAATATTATAATAAATGAATGCATGAAATAAAACCTATAAAGGTTAGATTCACATTAGGTTCACCATATTGTATAAAATAGAAAGTAAAGTTGGTCTATAAATCAATCCTAGCTTGGAGAAGATAAATCACACTTACCCTTCTACTTGTTGGTACATTTAGAAAATCAAGGTCATGACCAAGATGGATTTGCGAGACCTAACCAAGGGGTCCCTTATCATAATAATATCACTAGAGAGGGTTACAAAGCCTCTAGTTAATCAATACCATGAGATAACCCTAGCTAGGTATTATGTATTTCTTATTCACAAAGTAAAATAACAAAGTAAATTAAAATCTAACCTAGTTCTCACAAAATATTGTGGCACAAAATGAGAGTAGTAAACATAAAATTAAACATACATAGAATATCTCTATTCAATTCAATGTAGAGTGAATCCTCATGCATGGAGAGAGAAGCATATAAACTAACAAATTCAAATCTATTTACTTTAAAAAGGAGGGGTAAGAGTTAGGAATACTTACCTTTGAATATGAACCCGTGGAGCCTCAATATTTTCCTTGTCTAAGGTGCTTTGCAAGAGGATGTTTTAGCATGTAAGGATAACAAGGATAGGTCAAATCTAGGATATATGAAATCTCCTATGCATCCAAAACACTTCTCCATAAGATAATATTTATATCTCTAAGTATAGTATTGAAACCTTAAGTAATGTTCCTCAATTAGAATGGTGGATAAGTAGATGGGAAATATATGATGTTCTTCTTCTTGGCTCTCTAAGAAATGGTAAAAAGGATGTGTATATATAGTTGAATCTAACCCTAAACTCTTTTGAAAGTTTAGCTGATAGTGTCGACCCAATCAACCCTATATTTTTAATTGATAAAAATAAGTTAGGTCACAGTCTGGTTAGCCAAGACTAACTTAAAACCATAATTTGCCAATATATTTTATGTACAAGGTCGGCATAGACCAACATTATTTTTTAAATGCAAAAAAGAGTTTTTGGCTTAGATAGGAGTTGTTTAAGTGGTTAATTACTTGGATAAATGTGTAAGAGAGGTGTCAAAGCTTAGGGAAGTGCATATGAAATGTTTTTTTATTACATGGTATATGGGACATTAATGTTGTGAAGCACCAATGGTATTCCTACCCCTTTCTTGGTGCACCCTTTAAGTCATGCACTTAGATTGAGACTCGAGGGTTTTTATAAGAGAGAAAACATCAATAATTAATAAAGTTTGAAAATACTATGTGTATATAACTTTCACCACCAAATATAAATACTTACAGCACCAACCCATGAATTAGTTATGCAAACATGTAAAAGATTGTTACAAATTATGATATCACACAACTTTGCATCACTATAGATGAATTCAAAAAATCATGATGGAGGATATAAGCATAGAGATATATGATAAATATAAAAAATGATTTTCCTTTTGGAAATAATTTCACACTTTCCAAGTGCACAATAATGTCCCGTAGGGTGTAATGGTAGACATTCCCATACCCCCTAAGTCAATCATCATTGAAATTATTGAAGAGGAGGAAGATAGTAAACACATAAGAACAACCATATTCTTGGAATAATTGGTCACATGATCTTTAGCCTCAAAGATATTCTAGTAATAAATATGGGCAAAGAAAGGTAAAGTGTAGTAAAAGAGTCATCAACAACCACTAATCCATAAATCCAAATTACACATAATGTTAAGGACCTCTTGTTCCATCACAGAATCAATGGGTTCCTTTTATTCATAAAAAGTGGTGGAGGAGATTGAGTCAAAACAAGAGAAATCATAAGAAAAACAACCTACTCAAATGACCAATACACACAAACACTTAAATAAATTTATCATTCTACTAATTTGATCAAACGTTCTAGTTTGTACACACAGTGTTAAAATATTGTATTTTTCTTCCCCTAAGGAGTCACCAGTTCATTCATCCTTATCACCCATTCCATATCCATATATATAATCCCCCATTCATGTACACCAATCTCAAGAAAGTGGGCATCAATATCTAAAATAACCAAAGGCACAAAAGGACATCACAATAGAATAATAAGTTGTGCAAGCCAAAACAATGCCAAAGAAGGCATAAAAATAATTAGAAAAGAGGTAAGGAAGGAAGTGAATAAGAAGAAGAAGAAGAAGAAGAAGAAATAATAATTTATTTGCCTAAAAGATAGGGAGGAAGAATAATAGAAATAGAAAAAATAAGCAAAAAAAGATTACCGAAAAGAAGTAGGATGAGGAATAAGAACAAAAGAAGAACAAACTGTGAAAAATAACAAACAACTAGCATAAAATGAAGTAAAAGAGACACACAAAAAAAATATAAGGCTAAGATAGTAACCAAGGAAGAGGGGAAAAAATAAATAAGCCCTACAAAATCAATAAGAAGAGAATAAACAAAGGGTTGAGGAGAATGCTAGTAAGGATGTTACACAAAAGGCAAAGCAAAAAGATAAGGCACTAAAAGAGTAAAATACCACATCTAGGGAGGAGAAAGAGAAAATAAGAAGAAGACTAAAGTCATATCCCAATTATAAGTAGAAGAGGCTAAACACATGTAGACACATGAATTTTAACAACCATCTAGAAAATTTCAACTCTGTGGATTAACCTTGAGAGACATACAAGAAGAATCATCACAACATAAGATGATACATAGTCATTAGATATGGGATGTCCCAATAACATCAGTTTAAAGGATGACATTATAAATCCCTATGATGTATATTCAACACCAACCAAAACCAACAACAACTACAACTTATGCACTAGACTTGGCCATGGTATCACAAGAAAAATCATTTAATATGACTAGATTATCCCTAGAAAGGTAGATTAAGAGAGTTTTAGTGTTCTAATAATTGATTACACAAAAAAAAAAAAAAAAAATATATATATATATATATATATTGTAACATGATACACTTATATTAAGTAAAATAATGCAAAATTTCACCTCCACCTCAACATGTCCAGATAGATCATTGATGATACATGTCCTTCACTCATCATTCAAGTACTAGGCAACCAAGTCATGTCTAATTAGAATCAAATCATAACCCTTATGTCATGAATTACAAAATATTATCTCATTGTGTAGAAGCTACAATATAATCAAATGTAAGGTCATAACTTTAAGGTATAAATAAAGGCTATATTTGAGCTCCTAAAGGAATATGAACAAGTCTGGGGCATTATTGAACTCCAAGCTCAACATGCATCCACAAACATGATCAACTAAAAGAAACAATTGAATGACACATGGAGTGAATCAAACCCAAATTTCACCAAGTTTGACAAATCCAAAGTAACAATGGGGGAATAATCAAATACATTTGAGTAGTAGGATGTCATGCTAAAGGATTATTTTGATTAAAGATATAATGTGATGGAGAATAAAAATACTTGTAAAAATGAGACATGTAATACATCTGATGGAATTTAGACATCAATGCATGCATATATACTAGAGGAAACTGAACATTAAATTAAGTAGAAGGTGTCAAACAATAGGGTCACCCTCACAATAATAGAGTATGTTGACATTCATAACATCATCGTGTGCCAAGTTCCTTTATGCATTGTGATCAGTATGGTGTGAGAAGTTATCATCAATTGGAAGATGTTCAAGAAGGATTTATCCCATATAGATAGTTATATCCAATAAATTATCAAGGATCCCAAATTCATCCCACCAAACCAACTCTAAAAATATCTCCAATAAATAAAATCTACCAAAGTTATGTATCTAGCCATCCAATCACAATACATGCCTCCAAAAGTAGATTCTATAGGTGCAACTTCATCAACAATAATTTTAGCAACACTCCCTTCATAACCTCCTCCAATTCTAGAAACACAATCTATGGGCCTCCAAATTTTCTCTATAGACATCCAATATTCACCACTACCATTTTGGATTTACAATTCAAAATGACTTCCTATAATAACACATAAACTAAACCAAAAATCACCAAAACAACCAAATTATTTTACACATTTGATATGCATCTTATAAAAGATTTTAGAGCATCCCTAATTGGGACAATGCACTATACCCAATTATCATCTTCCTCTCATTCATATCCAGTTAAATTGTGACCTATCAAAAATTTTGACCATTTATGCATGATAATTTATTAAATTCTAATAATTGAAAAAAGGTTAATCAAGATTACATAACCAAACAAATCCAATTAAATGGTTAAGTGAAAAATCCATGGAAAATTAATTAATATCTAATTTTGGAAATTGATAAATTTAACAAAATATTTTAAAGTGAAATCAACATGATATCGTCAGTCACAAAAGTCATGTATCTAAAATATCAACATAAATGCAATAGATATTTGAATTTGGAAATCCATGCTTATTAATTATAATATTAACTCAAAAATTGAATTCCTTTGGTCCACCATTTTTGAATCATAGTGGGACATTAATTCTCATCTTGAGATGGATGGTATTTATCACTTTTCCAAACCTATAAATACAAGGGCCATCATAGACTAATCACAAGCATTTTTGTGTAAATAAACCATGTAGAAATCCACATAAAAGCTTCACAAATTCTTCCAAATCATTAACAAACGAATCTAATAGTGTGTGAGGAGATGTTTGAGGTGATATCTCAATGACATTACTAAATATTTTTACCTCTATATCTAAGAACAAACATCCTTGTGGAACAACTTTGATGACAAAGTCCATGGGTAAGGTATAACTTGTCTTGTTTATGCTTTCTTATTTTTTTATTTGCCTTATAGACCTTTCTCAACTAAGGGAGTAGGCTTAGTATGTTAGTTCTTGATTTTATCACTAAAGAATGGACTAACTTATTTTTTAATCTTACTTCACATTTGACATGCTCGGTAGGACTGTGTACCCACCAAAACTCCTTAGAACCTGTCCTAGTATTCTAATTATTAAACTTGATTATTATTTATCATTCATTTTCCCATTTTTCCTCTAACTATTATGTATTCTACCTATTATTTATGAGTACGATCGCTCACATAAATGGTGACTTCAACCTTCAAATTGATAGGATTGATTTATAGTGATCTTTATTTGCTTTGTGTATTTTGGTAGATCAATGGAATCAACTTATAAAATGATGAGATTGACCAGAAACTAGTGGAAACACTCTATTAAATGGTGAAGTTTCTATTCTACATTTCACTATGTTTTCTTAAAATTAGTAGACTCAACCTATAAATGGTGGGACTGACTTACAATTGATGGGGTCAACATAAAAATTATGAGATCACTAAAGGTAAACTATGTTTTATTGCATCATTTATTGAAATGGTGAGCTAATGTAATAATCGATAAGTTTATCCTGATAATTGGTGAAGTCACCAAAATTGTATCTTTTACTCCCTATAAAATAATAGGTTTGACTTGAAATTAATAAGATGATAGGATCACCATGTTAAATGGTGGGATTATCCGGATAAATATCAAGATCACCCTATGTGAAAATTTCTTGAGACTTAAAACTATAGAAATCAACTTCCTATTAATAACCAAAATCATTATCTGAATGCTTAATCATTTTTCTTGTAGGTTTTTATGTCTTTAAAATTATTTTACACAATTTCACAAGGTGAATTTAATTCTTATTTTCTATTTGGTACTTAACAATGAAAATCCACTTCTAATTGGTGATCTTAAGAGCACATACACTTTTTATAAACATTCTTTTTTGTGTAAACCATTATGTATATGATCTCCCCTTTCCCCCTTTATGGATATTGGGTGACCAAAAACACAAGTTTATTTGCTTTCTTGTCTTCTCAAAAAACCATTTTGAAGTATGCTCTTCTCTTACCTATCTATGGGGTCCTAAGAATCAGAAGTAAAGTGTGTTTTTCCTTTTTTGACTATGCAGGGTGGACTTCATCAGCTTCATGTGAATTTTAGGGGTGTGTTGACTAGGAAGTCACATCCTAGAACCATACCAACCCTATTATATAATGGGGTATACAAATAAAGGAAATGTTGGAGGTATCTTATCTTTTATGTCCATCAAAGCCTAATTATACTAGTAGCACTTCACTAAGAACCTAATAGTTAAAGTGGTACTAAAAGGACAAGACCCTTTAGAATAGCCTACAAAATCTTGCATCTAATTGATAGATATTTATTTTTCCCATGTACCACAAGGTACATCGGTACCATATAGTTTTCTAGACTAAAAAATTAGAATAGAAACTATTTTTATCATGACATTCTCATCGATGTAGGGGTGCAAAGGTATCTACCCGTAAAGATTGACTTTTTATACAAACCTTTGAGAGAAGCATGGAATTAAAAATCCACCATAATTTATTTATTAAATTTAAAATCCTCTCAAAGTTGAGTATATCAAAATGAATCAATGATTAAGCCACAAACCTATGTCAGTTTCTAAGTTATGTTCATGATTTATTGATTACTTTATCAAAACTAGTGTTGTGTTCACAACCACATTAACAAAAAATACGTCAAGTTTTAGAATTAAACACTTCAAAACACATCCTTACATATTCACATAATAAGGTGTTACACAACCCACTTTTTTGAACCATCCTTAATCATTTTATGGGGTTATGTTTTCCAATTAAAATAAATCCTTATCTCATTTGTTACTATTATGCTATCCATTTCATTTTTAATCTTAAACTCAAATTTCCTTGTGTCAAAATTTAATTCTAAAATTTAATTTTAGGTTATAATTCAGGTCCAAAATCTACTCGATGTGATTCCAAAATTCAAGCAAATTGAGTCAAGGTCTAACCCTTCTCTAGTTCAAAAAGCATTTGATACATGCTTAGGTATGTATGTAGTCAAGCATTTTATGGTCCTAGATTTAAAGAATAATTTTTTATGATACTTACAAATACCTTAAGATTTATTAATATATTGAGGATGTTGAGGACCACCCAACAATCTTCAAATACCTCCCTCCTATTATTGGAACTAGTCAAGGTTAATTTGAACAACAAATCATGGAAGATGAGTAAGAAGCACTTTTAAGACTATTAAAATTTGGATCCAAGCTACCACCTAACTATCCCATAGACCAATTAAATAGTTTTATTCACATAAAATAAATATCTCAAAAATTATTTTTTACCCAAAGTTATCCCCTTATTCAAAGTACAAAACTAGCCATTGTATCAACCTATAAAGGGAAGGGCTAAGTTGTTGACCCATCCCAACATGGCCAAACCATTACTTCAATAAAATAATATATTAGCCAATGATATGTTGATCAAATCATAAATTATTTAATTAACTTATTGGTAACATCATTTAGTAATGCCACATTCATATAGTAAAACTAGTTGCTTAAGCGACCACAACAACCTTTAACAAATGCTACATCTAATGTAGATCTATTAGATCTTTATAAATAGGCCATTCTAGAAAATGCTATGTAACAACTTCCAATTGACACATAAAATAAATTTTTAACCACCAAGATATCCTTTTAAACATGTAACAAGTGACAAACAATACAAAACTATACAATAATCCACAATAATAAGTTGCTAATAATCCACGATGCTAGCAAGTGTTGGGTAGTTATAAACACACATTGCCTACTTATTCTAATTTATAACAACACATTCTTGTGGACCAATAACAAGTTCCTTAAAAATAACAATAGATTTCTCTAAACTAATATTATATCCCATATATTCTACAATACTAGATCCCTTATAATTTACAATAGTAGATTCCTCTAAATCAATAATACCTTACCTATTCCAATACAAATCTAAACCAACAACAAATCCCTTGCCAAACTTAGAATGTAGGTTATATGGTGAATATCCCTAATATAATTTCATAAAGGGGATATATTCCTACTTATTCTAATGCCAACCAAGGCCATCAAACCCAACAAAATGCCTTTCATTCATTACAAAATACTTCCAACATCTAAGAGTAGAATATGATGAAGGAAATTATTTCTAGACTTTAAACAAGTAACCAAGCACCCAAGAAGTATAAATTTTATGAAATATTCGCTTATCCTTTTGACCTTATCTTTTTCAAAGTTACTTTCCACCTAATTTTGAACTAACAAAGTTTGATAAATACAAATGGAAATGTGACCAAAGAGGGAATTTGTAGGCATTTTTTAATGCATGCCAAGAATTTGCTTATAATAGTATCTATTTGCTTCACGTGTTTCCATGTATTTTAGATGTACAAGCACTAGAGTGGATCCTCAAACTATACAAAGGGTCGGCAACCACATTTTATGACTTGTCAAAAAAAAAAATCAATCACTTATCCTATAACTTTGAATACAAATTGATGGTAGTGGATTTGTGCAATTTCAAATAGCAAGGAGGAGAATGTTTTTTAGCATATTTATAAAGGTGGGGAGCCCTAGCAAGTCATTTTTCACATAATTTTATGGATAAACAATTATCAATGCTTTTTGTACAAAACCTAAATGCTAAGGTTTCCCATAATCTGAGACGTCATTATACAAACACATTTGAATAAATAATTGATAAAGGGGTGATGATTAAAAAATCATGTATTGACAAGGGTCTTATAAATATATACTCTCAAGACCAAGTGCCAAACCAAATTAAAGTTACAATTAAAGAAGCATAAATGAAAAGATGAAGACCTTCATTAAGATTAAAAACATGATTGGTAATGGGGTCATAAAAGTGAGACATATACAAATTATGCAGCCACCACCTACCCAAAGCACCCTACTTAACCCTCTACTCACATTGAAAAGAAATCCCCCATGATGAGGACACTAACAAGAAAGAGTTTTTAGTGACCTTAGGGAGCCCATTGAGGTAGTATTCTAAAAATAAAATAGAAATTAATATGATTGTTTGTCCTATTCCAAAACCATTTCTAGAGGGTCAACTGAAGCTAGCATGGTATTGAGATAATGATTAATGTGATTTCCATAACATTGTTAGTCATGAAATCTATAGATGTGTACAACTAAGGCACATTATCCAAGATTTGATTTAAAATGGGTAAATCAATTTGGGAAAAAAAACATCAAATAATAACTAAGATATGGGTATCTACAAGAACCCCTTTCCCAAGCACAACAATTAACAATATATAAATAATCATAATCAAGGGAAAGACCACAATCATAACCAAGGAAAGGGTCATAATCATCATAAAGGACAAGGAAAAAATTAGAATCAAGTCAATCATAATCAAGATCATGTCACCCAAACTAGCCAAATTATCTATCAAAATGTACCATATGATTATGTAAATGTCACATGGTGTGTTACAAGTAAATACATTGCTAATATCAAGGTCATTCCTCTTACACTATCTAACACTCATCAGAGTGTTCAATATTATATATTGGGACCACCCCCTTTGACTATAGGTAACTCCAACATGAGTTGGATCAATTCAATTGAACCTTGATCATCATGAATTACTATTCCTAAACCCATACCTAATTCATCTAATTCAAATAACTCTTTCCTAACTCAAAATTGCACAATCACAATTAGACATCCACAAGTTACTCTTCAATGCTCTTTTCCACCCTCTAATACTAATAATAATTCCAATCAGGGCATTACACCACCAAAATCCAAACCTCCTTACCCTATTATGGCGAAAAACTAAGTAAAATCCTTGTGTATATTTCTAGCCTAGATCTCTTGCATACATCTAAATTTCATAGAATAATATTAAATGACTTTCTATAATAGTCTAAAGTACCCAATGACATTGATCTAGCTGAGTTCCAAGCATTTGTGGGTCATTTTCCCCCAATTCAATAACTTACATTTAACCAAAGAGATATGCCATCCCTTAGTCCCCTCAACAATAATACTCTATATATCAAGACCATCATTTCCTACCATAAATTCAAGTGAGTTCTCATAGATAATGGTTTAGGGTTAAATATAGCTTCATTAAAGTTGATCCAACATTTTGGATACATAATAGTGGATATGTATCAAGATACTATTATGATTAAATCATATGATAATGTAGAGAGAGAATCATTAGGTACCATTTTTTTGCCTATCATTATTGGTCATATTACCCATAACAGCCTTTACTATGCCATTGACATAGAGCTTCCCTATAATCTAGTGTTTTGTCATCCTAGGACCTAGGAATTATGAGCAGTCGCTTCCACCTTGCACCAATGGATTAAATTCCCTCATTCATGATTAGAGGTCACTATTATTTGTGATTATAAATAAAGGTTCTTAGAAAAATCCAAAACATGCTAATTATAGGGATAACTTACACAATTAATAACAAAAAGGAATACTTGTCAATAATTTAGACTAAATCTAGCCATTAAAGACTAAATTGAGCTCATTATATGAATACATGTAAAATTAATGTATATAGAATAGTTTGCATAAAGTATATGAATAATAGATTAAAATATCCATAATACTCATTGAACATAGATCATAAGTAAAAAATATATAAGAAAACCATTTAGAATATTTTAATAATCTCTATCACATAACCATTCTCAATTACAACTAGGTAATATTTATAAAGATTTTAAAAATCCTTGTCTCTTCATCTTCAAACCTTTTATTATGTTAAAAATAAATAACTCATCACATTTTGAGATCAAATACTATTCTATCAAAGGTTAAATTCATACAATAAATTATACAAAAGATAAAATAGTGTGTTATGCGCATGTGGCTAACAAATATACATTGAAATTTTAACAATCCCTATTCCATGCTCAAAAATTTCCCAGACTTAATTTATTATCTTTTATTGATACAAGGTCATATAAAAATACTCTGATCTGAAGCTAGAGGAATGAACTAGAAGCAAAAGTCAATATTATTGCTTCAAGTGTCATTTTACCAATTTTCACCCTTTATGCACTATTTATCTACCCTTTTGAGTTTTCAACTAAGTAATGTAATATCCTACCACCCTTTTGGGTTTTTAATAAACTAGCATAAATAGGTGGTGACCCTTTATGGGTTTTCAAACATCATGTCCTTTCTCCTAATGCTTAATTCTATCCAATAAAGTTATGAAAAGTTTGTGAAAACTACAAAATTGGAATGTTCAGTACCTATCAGGTAAGTGATGGTTTACTTTGAATTAGATACATAATAGGTTATTGTTATGCTAGTTATTCTTAGATTGGAGATAAATCACTTGGTTTCATATAATCTAGTGGTGAAACTTGTTATCATTAGGTGTCTTCTTTTGGCTTTGTGGCTATCTTATTATAATGCAAGACCTACTGGAGCTACTATGCTAGAATAAATTAAGGCTCATCCACAAGTTGACCAAATGTAGGTAGTTTGATTAATATTATTTCATCTAAGCCTTGTAGTGTATGTGGGTTAATTATGGCTCCTACTTGTGTAAATTCCTCTAGGTTGGGTTTAAATTAATTAACTTCTAATTGATCAATGAAGTAGAAGGGGTTGATATTTTTTAGTTTGACTTAGGCTTAAAATAATACCCATTTCCTATTTTTTTGAATCATTTAGTGTGATCAAAAATTGATATTAATCAATGGTTATTGATGTTAACTATTTCAAACACTTCCTTTGGTTTCGCATGGTTGAATACTATGTGAGTAGATAGTTATTCTGAATGCAAATCACAAGATTTTCTTGTTAGTATAAGTGTGTAATGTTTGTGTGTTATCCATGCCCTTTGTTATATATATTTTGGAAACCAAATCCATATAAACAAGTAGTTTAAATGTGTTATATTGATTTCACACAAGTTTATCTCCCTAATTATTATCAATCAATTATTATTTGATATGATAGGTACCCTTTTCTATCTAAGTTATTTGATACTTTCCTTTTTAGGTAGCTGATGTGACTTGGTGTCCTTTCATCTATCTCATTTATTTTATGACCCCACATGTCATTATACCATGTGATATACTTTGGAAAAGATGTAATCTACTCAAATTCTTTGTCATTAATGGTCTTGAATGATTTTTTTCCATCCTTTAACTATACCTATCTTGTTAATGTTATCTTCCTAAAATTATTTGATGACTATGGTGTAGTTTTTATCAATTATCCTTCCTTTATGTTATCTTTGTGAATAAATCATAGTTTATGATGCTCACTCTTCCATCTATATTCTAATGTTTTATGATCCAAATATCACACTATATAAACACTTGAATCCTAAAAAGAAAAAGAAAAAAACATAAAAACAACATTTAACAAAAACCCTAATCTACATGGTGTTACTCAACACTCTCTTCTTTTAGTAATAAGAATGATAAAGACTAATGATGGTAAGGTTTAATCCTACATCCATTAACACATCTTGGTAACATTGTTCCATATAGATATTTTAACATAATGGTACCCTATTTTGAGACTTCATGAATAATGTAAGGTCTTTTCCATCTAATGCATAGTTTTCATGGGAATGCCTTAAACCTATTATCATAGAATAGTACTGCTTATTCTGGATGAAATTACATATATCACAAGTTGTGATCATTCCATGCCTTCTAGCTTAAATTATGGGTCAATTGTGTCCATTATTCCCTTTATCTACTTTCATCCATTCTCAATAAGTCCATTAGTCTTTACTTCAAGGAATCTTGGTCACCTAGCCTGATAACCATTGCAATGCATAGACTTAGAAAAAATTACTCCATAAGCATTACTGCCTCAAGACTATAGATGAGATAGAAGGGAGTGAAACATGTGGCATGATTGTAATTTATTATTTATTCCCAAATAATCATAAAAATGTGATCCTCCCAATCATCTCTTTGCACATTGCATATTTTTTTAACATTTTTCGTAATACTTTATTGAACGTTTCAGCTTGTTCATTTACTTTAGGGTGATAAGTCATACATTTTTGGTACAAGATCATAAACTCCTCAATGATATTATTGATAGTGTTATTGAGTAAATTAATTCCTCTATCACTAACTAGATTGATTTGGCATCAAAATCATGTAATAATGTTTTTATATAATAATTTAGTAGTGTCCTTCACACTATAACTTTGGTTTGAAACACCTTCCACCCACTTAGTGAAATAATTTATCATAGTAATAATGTATCACACATGATTTAATTTTCTTGGGAGACTTATAGGTCTACAAAAATAAATTACACATTATTTAAATGAATTTTATGTGAGCATTGGGACCAAAGGCATCTCATCATGTTGATTTGGCTTTCCCATTCATTAACACACATCGTAATACTTGGATACCCTATGTGCATCTTGAAATAAATTTGAACACCAAATACCACTTTTTAATATTTTTCTTGTGGTGACTTTGCCTGCAAAGTGACCCCATTCAATTCCTTGACGTACTTCTTGAAGAAGTTATGGTTGTTCGTGTTCTATATTACTCTATAAAACACATTATCTTTCCCCAGCTTGTACATAAATCCATTGATAAGACTATATGGGATAGCTTGAGTGACCATTTTCTTTTTATCCCTCTCCATATAATGTGTAGGTAAAGTTCCTCACTCAAATAAGTTTTCAATGTCCTCCATATTATTAGGGATTTTATAAGCTATGAATAAGTGCATATCTAGGGACTCATCCTCTATTTATTATTGTTACTCACCATTTTTTAGCCTACTCAAATGATCTAGTCTAAAATTTTCTCAACTTGGATTTACTTTGATTTAGAATTGAAACCCTTGAAATAGCATGAACCACCTAGAGATCCATCCTCCTAACATTGGCTTGTTAACCAGGTATTATAATATATGGTGGTTTATAAAAATATCAAATGATATGGAAAATAGATTGTGTCAAATAAATTTCAATGCAAATACCATAGATAATGCCACTCTATTTGTAGTTGTATAGTTATTTTCTACTAATGATAGCTTTCTACTGGCAAAACGTATGGGGTGATCCAACCCACTATCCTCTGGCTATGCTAAGATAAACCCTATTGCAATACCAGAAGCATCCACATGTCTATGAAATGGCTTCTTTTAGTTAGGAAAAACTAAAATAGGTGTTGTTACCAACCTTTATTTGAGATCGATAAATATCATTTGACATTCTAAATTCCACTCAAACTTTGTATCTTTGCATAATAGTTTCTCCATCATCACATATATTGTTATGTATCCTTTGATAAATCTTTTATAGTATCTTGTGTGACCTAGAAAGGTACATACTTATGTAGAGTTGGTTGGGAGTAGCATCCTCACTATTACAACAATCTTATCTTGGTCAACCAAAATGCCATCACTGCATACAACATGGCCTAGAAGAACACCAAAATGTGTGAAAAAATAGCACTTATTTAAATTTAAAGCAATGTACTGAGCTTGGAACCATTCTATAATTAGTCATAGTTTTGATAAATGCTCTTTAAACAAGGAAAAGATAACCCAATCATCTAAATATACTTCCATTAAATTATGAATGAAATATTTAAATGCAATTACTATAGCTCTAGATAAAAAATTTGGTGCATTATTCAAACCAAAAGGCGTTACTTTTTATGTAAATGATCCCCATTTTATTACAGAAATTGTCTTATCTTTATCCTCTTATATGATTAGAATATGATGGTACCCACTAAATCCATCCATGAATGAGTACACTCCATGACCTATAACTAACTTAGGGAAATCATCTGTAAATGGTATTAGAAAAGGATCATTGATGAAAGCATCATTGAGTGCATGGTAGTCTCCACAAACTCCTATCTCCCTAGACTTCTTTGGTTATATTAATATGGGACTCACCTAGTTTGTATTTTCAAATGGATAAATGATTCTTGATTCTTCCATTTAATCTAGTTGAACCTTCAATTTTATTTTTTATGTTGGGTTTTATCCTATATGGGTATTTTTAATGTGTCACTCTTTCAACTCTATGTGCATATCCCCCAATGATGGATCTACACCTTTTATTTTAGAGAATTTGGTTAGGAAAACATTTATATATTATAATAATAGCTACAATGCCTCGGAGATATATTCCTACTCCCAATAGTCTCCCATAATCACAAACTTAGGAATTAACTCTATTATAATGTTTTCATTAATACTTTTCAGGGGTTATAGATACATTTGTTTGATGCATTGGGTATAGCCTCTTTCATAATGTATTACCCTTCTTGCTCTAAATTTTTTATGTTGCATAGTCTTTCGTCTTTAACTTGTTTTTCACTTATATTACATTTATCTATGCTTTCTTTTGATTATTAGGTCAGCCTATGGAGTAACCATGGCCTAGATAGACTATATATAGGAGGTAGTGGGTAATTATTTATCATCATATTGTGAATTCTACTCTTATTGAAGCTTGTGGAGGTTTCCCCCTTGAAGTGGCTTGTCTATTATCATATATTATGATATATTTTAGTCATATTTGGATATATTTCTGCTATTATACTTTATTGTTGAAGTAATTTCATTACAAGTGGTATCAGAGCTGCGATTTGGGCAATCTTGTGGGTGAAACACTAAATTTTTAAATTTTGTGATATATAAAAAATTATTGGCAAAATTTTTATTAGATGTGATAAATAATCAAATTAATATTCCATTAAAATTTAAGCTCATTTGGATCTATTTTATAAAATTTATCTCTATTTTATGGTTTTTCATAAAATTCCTCTATAGTGCACAATTCAAAGAATTTTTCTGAGTTATTTACATTTTTGGAAATCTTAGAAAAATTTGTCTATGGTATGTTCTTTTTATATTTTTATTTGAGGCCGACATAATTCAAAAATCACTTGGTCAAAGTTGGGTTAAAAGTGTCAATAAGGGTCGACATCGTAAAACCCTTTTATGGCAAGTCCACAAACTCAAGGCCAAGGAAAGGGTGCTAAAACTCTAGGTAAAACTCCTAAAAAGGAATATATGGAGTCAAAAGGGGGATGTACTAGACCCTTTTTACCAGGGTTTTCTGACATAGATCACAAAGTGAGCCAGCTTGACTATAGTGTGCAAGGCATTCAGAGTGAGGTGCAAGGCATACAATCTAATATGCAATCCATACAAGATAGTTTAGGAGATATCATGATGGATTTAAAAATTAATCAGTCAAATCATCAAGCTAACTCTATTGCACAACCCCACTAGGGTGGTTCTCCTAACTAGTCTACTTCAAATCTAACTCCATGGCCACAGAGGAACCTATTACCAAAGGTGGATATGCATAAATTTGATGGAAAAGATCCACTCAATTAGATCAACCAAATGGATAATTTTTTTGACCTACATCATATTCTAGGTGGATAAAAGGTTACCATGGCATCCTTGTATCTTAAACTTGATCAATTCATTTGGTATCAATGGTTGTGTGCTCAAAAGAAAAAGATGACTCTCAATGTCACCTAGTCAATTTTACAGAGGAGCTGCAATTACAGTATGGAAATAGTGTGATAGAGAATTACTTTAGCCAACTAGAAAAATTATGACAAACTAGCTCCATCAAGGATTATATTCATTATTTTTAGAACACGTCCTTACTTGTGGAGACAATTTCTAAAGCAAGCTTGAATGACCTATTTTTGGGTGGACTCAAGGACCACATTCAACATGAGGTATGCATGTTTAATCCACTTAAGATTTATTATTCTATTATCATGGCATGTAGATCTAAGGAAAAATTCATAGCCAACAAGAAGCAGCCATTCACTCACTTCAAATATTGTAGCATATCATCACCAACATTTCCTCCACCTACTAGATTGACCCCTCACCAAATTGAAGAGAAGCATGCAAAAGGATTATCTTTCAGCTATGATAGCAAGTGGAGTAAAGGACATAGATGTGTTGAGAAGAATTTATTCTACATTAAGGGACCAAATGAAGATGAAGAAGCAGATGATGCCTCCAATGATGATGAGGAAGATATAGAGGAGGTACCTAAAGATTCCCAACCTACAATATTTGGTCATGCACTTGCAAGTATTAGCACTCCACAAACTCTTAAGGTAGTGGGTTTCCTTAAGAAATAGAAGGTGATAGTGTTAATTGATTTAGGGATCACACATAACTTTATAAACCATAAGTTGGCCACTCGATTGAACTATTTCATCTACCCATCACCAGAATTTCAGGTCATGATTGCAGATGGTGGCACAATTAATTGTTCAGGCAAATGCCATAGTATTAAGCTTACTATGGGTGGGTAAAATCTTGACTCTTCTATGTTTTCTATTCCCATGGGTAACACATAAATTGTTTTGGGAGTCCAATGGCTCACAACCTTAGGTACCATTGAGATGAACTTCCAAGAACTATTCATGCACTTTCATTTTGAAGGTAAGAAAATTGAACTATGTGGATTACATTCAAAATCTCCATAATTGATTAGTTCACATCATATGACCAAGATGCTAAAAAGGGGGCAGAGGGAATTATTGCATGATTATGCTCCAGAGAAGTTCAACCCACACAGACATCTACACATCCTGATCCATAGATAATTCTTGGGGACCACTCATCTATTTTTGGGGCCATGCCAAAAGGACTACCACCAAAAAGAGAACATGATCATGCCATTCAGTGAATTCTAGGTAGTCAACCACCAAATATCAGACCATATAGATATCCATGTGCACAAAAGAGTGAAATTGAAAATATGGTCCATGAGATGCTAGAGGCAGGGATCATCAAGCATAGCCAAAGTGCATATTCATCACCAGTGGTCATGGTGCAGAAAAAGGATGACACATGGAAGATGTGCCAAGATTATAGGGAACTCAACAAGTACACCATCAAAGATAATTTTCCTATTCTAATAATTGATGATTTACTTGATGAGTTGCATGGTGCTCATTATTTCACAAAATTGGATCTTCGCTCGGGGTACCATCAAATTAAGATCAAGGATGAAGATGTTCATAAAACTACTTTTAGAACACATGAGGACCATTACGAGTTTTTGGTAATGCCCTTTGGTCTTACAAATGTACCATCTACTTTTCAGAGCTTGATGAACACTATTTTTAGGCCTTTTTTAAGGAATTTTATGCTAGTTTTATTTTATGACATATTGATTTATAGTTAGACATTGGGAAGCACATTTGCAACATGTGAAACAGGTGTTGATAGTTTTGGAGAAGCACCAAATTTATGTGAATCCATCTAAATGTGCTTTTGGATTATAGGAGGTAGATTACCTTGGTCACATTGTTTCCCATGAAGGTGTCAAAGTTGATTCCCAGAAGATCAAAGCTATAATGGAATGGCCCATGCCAAAAACTCTCAAAAACCTCTGAGGGTTCCTAAGACTAATAGATTACTACCAAATATTTGTGAAAGTTTATGGTAGCATAGCGGCTCCACTTACTACATTGTTAAATAAGGATGCCTTCCATTGGAATGATGCTGCCACCAAAGCATTTGAGAAACTAAAATTAGCTATGTGCACCACTCTAGTTTTGGCTACTCCAGACTTCTCAAAGACATTCATTGTTGAATGTGATGCTTCTAGATCTGGGTTGGGAGTGGTACTAATGCAAGAAAGAAGACCCATTGCATTTGAGAGTCATCAATTCAAAGGTAAGAATATACAAAACCCTATCTACAAGAAATAAATGATGGCTATTCTTCATGTAGTTAAACAATGGAGGCCTTATCTGATGGGTAGACACTTTAAGGTGAAAACAGATCATGATAGTCTCAAATACTTTTTGGATCAAATATTATCATCTGAGGAACAAAAAAAATGGGTAACCAAAATTTTGGGTTATGATTTTGAAATCATCTACAAGAAGGGTAAAGATAATGTAGTAGCAGATGCACTATCCAGATGGGATGCATCTATAGAAGCATTACTTTGTGCAATGTCCATGTTGCAAGTAGATTGGGTGGATGAAGCTCGGTTAGAATGGGAGCAAGACAAGGATACACATGTTGTGATTTAGAATCTCTAGTAAGGTAATTTATCCTCTGACAAATTTGAATGGAAAGGTAATGTCCTATGGTATAAGGGTAGGTTATACTTGTGTAAAAATTCAGATATTAAGCATAAGATTCTTGTAGAGTTTCATGTATCTCCAATTGGGGGACACTCAAGGTTATTGAAAACTTATCATAAAATTAAGAAAGAATTATTTTAGGAAGGACTCAAGGGAGATGTACAAAATTTTGTGGAAGAATGCTTGATATGCCAATAGAATAAAGGTGAAATAGTTAAGACCCCAGGTCTGTTACAATTGTTAGCAATTCCTAGTCAAAGGTGGGAGGAGGTTTTCATGGATTTCATCACTGGTTTGCCTTGTTCTAAAGGTAAGAATGTTATCTTGGTCATTGTGGATAGGCTTACAAAATATGCCATTTTTTGTGCTCTCTCACACCCATTTTCAGCAAGTACAGTAGCAGCTATTTTTATGGAAGCAGTTCTCAAATTACATGGAACCCCAAAAATAATTAAAAGTAATCATGATCCTATTTTCACTAGTAATTTTTGGATTGAACTATTTTCTTGTTTGGATACTCAACTAGCTCATATTTCGTCCTACCACCCCCAATCTAATGGACAAATTGAAGTGGTTAACAAATGTTTAGAGGGGTATCTCCATTGTTTTGTATCAGATAAACAAGAACATTGGGTTAAATGGCTACCACTTGTAGAATGGTGGTATAACACATCTTTCCATACCTCTTCTAAAATGTCTCCATTTCTAGCACTATATGGTTACCATCCACCTTCCATCACTTCTTCATTAAAGGTGCACACCAAGGTTTGAGATGTGAAAGAGCACATTCAACATCAACACGAGGTTTTGGCTAGTTTGAGAGAGAATTTGGCCTTGGCACAAAATAAGATGAAGCAACAAGCAGATCAACACTGTAGTGAGAAATTTTTTGAGGTCAATGACTAGGTATTTGTTTGTTTGCAGCCTTACAAGCAAATGTCCTTGAAGCAACAAAAAAAGGACAACAAACTTTGTCCTAAGTATTATTGCCCATATCAGGTTATACAAAAAATTGGAAGTGTGGCTTACAAGCTTGAGTTACCTCATTCATCTCACATACACCCAGTATTCCATGTTTCCTATTTGAAGAAGGTCATTGGATAGAAAGTTTCAGCCTAGACAGAGCTCCCAAAACTAGATGAAGAACGATGAGTCATTTTGGGACTAGAGAAGATCCTCTAAACACGTACTAAGAGGTTGAGAACTAGAGAGATTAGGGAATATTTTATCAAGTGGAAAAACTAGAGCTATGAAGATGCAACTTGGGAAGGTGAATATTTTTTGCAATAACATCCAGATTTGTTCAACATTGAGGACAATGTTGGTTTGAAGGGGAAGGGCATGCTACGCCCCTAACCTATCACATGTATGAGGATAGTATTAGCTGAATTGTGTCTTACTTATCCCTCTTTGATGTTATATTACATTTATCTATGTTTTCTTTTGATTAGTAGGTCATCCTATGGAGTAACCATGGCCTAGATAAACTATATATAGGAGGTAGTGGGTAATTATTTATCATCATATTGTGAATTCTACTCTGATTGAAGCTTGTGGACGTTTCCCCCTCAAAGTGGCTTGTCTATTATCATATATTATGATATATTTCAGTCATATTTGGATATATTTCTACTATTATACTTTATTTTTGAAGTAATTTCATTACATTGTATCTCAAGTGTGTTCTATCAATGGATTCCCATGTATATTTTAGGATCATATTCACAGTAATCTTGAATTCAAATACTAGATTAGGAATATTATAACCTGTAAGTTCAATAACTATGTGGAAATCAACATCCCAAATCTTTTTAGTTTTCACATACTAGACAACCTTATCTATATGTTGTTGACCTCTCTATACACACTCTAATAGATTAAATAAGAGGTTAGTAATATTATATGATATATCCTCATTAATTAGTGTATTGAATAACTTCAATGATTATTTCAAATCATTTTCAAGTCCTTGCTTCATTATGCACATAATCTATCCATAAATATGTGCATTAATGGCTATTGTATCTCCTTCTAAAGAATTCTACTATTGTATATTTTATATAACTAGAGTTGATTGATATATAAAAGTCTTATAAATTATACTATAAAGATATTTATCATGTTAAACTTTTCTAATTTCCTGATCTACTAACATTTGTAAAGGTGGCAATCCTTTTTTTTTCATATTATTGTCTAGTAACTTCTTGGATGAATGCATTCTCCTTAGGTTACACATTGATCAGGTTCACATTTCACACTAACCTGTCCTTCATTTTCTTCTCCATCACTAGACAGTCTTCCATTTAATGTAGGCCTTTGAATCTATAGTACATGTAATAGGTCTATTTATGTAGATTTTGAGGGCAATTATTTGCATAGTGATTATATTCTCCACACAAATAGAATTACATAGTTGGGAAATATTATCAATTATCATTATTATGACCTTCTTGATACCATCCTTGATATCCTCCCTTATAGCCTCCTCTATAGACATATATATTTAGTTGGTACCCAACCCTTGTGACTATTATCCATCATATCATCCTTACTAGTTTCATTTTGTATCATACACCCCATATTGGTGATGAGGTGAACTTGCATGATAATTAGATTTTTGTTGCTATGAAATCACGTTATTCTAAGAAGACTGATACTAGTGTTGTGGAGAAGATGGTGTCTAGATAGATATACCATGGGGTTGGTATTTTGGTGATTAAAGTATCCACTAAGGACTACCTTATGTCACACTTGTCATGTCCACATCCAGGCCTAGGATACCCTGCCTCCCATTTGGTAATTATTATGTAGAAACTATGAAGACATTATTTGTAATGTTTTGTTTTATCTGTTGTAGAGATCTAAAATTAATCTCATCCTGATTTGTATATTTTTTAAATCTATAGTACATAATATATGATTTATGTATATATTTTTGTAAAACATGTCACTTTGAAGTATCATTTCCAATTACTCTAAAAATTTCACAAAAATCTATTATGAGTTTTGAATAGACATTATTATGGTGGCCTTATCGACCACATTCTATACACCTTAAGCATAATTTAGTATTATCATTCTCATACATATTATCCATTCTTCTCATAAAAGTGTCTAGTTTTTCTTCTACTTTGGAACCCACAACTAGAATGTCACCATAATCCTTAATTTGTTCCACTTGTATAAGAGTAGATCAGGCATTAGCCTTTGTCTAGAATTGAGATTGCATAATAGAATTATAGGTCAGAACCCTTATACAAACTAAGAAACTATATCTTTATCTTCCATGATGAAACCAATCTTATTCATGACATCAAAAAATCTATGATCATAGTCTCCAACCGATTCTTTTGAATTTTGTTGAATCTCCTTTAGGTATTGAATAGTCTAGCTTGTGAATTAATTCACCTTAAACTCTACTACTAACATATATTTAACTTGTGAAATATTTATATTATTAACATTCCTATTAAAAATGAACTCTAGGTCTCAACATCATAAAACTCATATGATTTTGTTTTCTTTACATCATCATATGTTACCTCATTAATATGACATTTCATATCACAAGTTAACAAGTATTACTCAAGATATGTAGATCCACCATATCACATCAAAGAAATAAGCATGCATATATGGAGTGACATAATTTTCATGCTTTAAGTTGATAAAATTAGTGTTTGCACACTAGTAACTATGACTATAGGTTTTTGTGCACTAGTGATCATGACTATATGTATTTGTGCACTAGCGACTATGACTAAGGATTTTTGTTAATTAATATTTTTAGTGGCCCTAAAAAGGAATCTTGACTCTTTTGTCCTCTTCTTATCTATTACTTGTTTTATCTTTGTACTTATCATACAAAACTTATTTGTAAAGGAATCAAACTAACTTGTATCCACATCTTCTTCTACACTTCTCTCAAATGATAAATTGGGTTGGGGGATGTGTACTCTTGAATTGAATGATCTCTGTTTTTAACTTATTCTAACTTTGAACTTGAACCTGTGATTGTTTTGCATTCTAACCTAAATTATTCCAATGAATATTCCTTCTTAGGTCCATACAATATCCCTTTCATTAACTATGATTTATTTCTATCTTTTACTTATTTTTCTATTAACCTAATTTCTTCTTACTGCTCCATGAGCTCCATATTTGCACTATTTTTATTTATTTTTTCCTCTTCATTGGACCATTATGTATACTCTTCACACTCTTTACTTATAGCATATTTCACATCCTCTCTCTACACTTATTCATCTCCAACATCTTTTATTCTAATCCTACTATTTATAGTTAATTCTGGGTTACTCACTTTATTCCATCTTCTTTATTGTCATAGTTATCTTTCTAATCCTAGAATTTTCTTCTCACTATGTCTCTTCTCATCCTCCATATTATGGGTTTAAGTTTTATTTTCTCTTCTAAAATTTGCATCATTCACTTTTATCTCACATGCACCCTCATGATACCTGAAGCAACTACTCCAAGTTGGCAAGATTAGGGACCATAGCCTTTTCCACAACCAACATTTTGATCAATGTATGTAGTTTTTGAAGAAACTTACCATGGATTCCTCTATAAAAATATATCTTATGCCACTTTAAAATCAAAATAACCTTGCACAAAAAATTATGTGATATAGCCATCAATTATAGTTCTAGTTTAGTAGCCCACAACATGGGTCCAATTAGTATCTAGAATTTGTAGTCAATCTAAATTTTCTTCTATCCAAACTATACACTCTATCCTTCTCAGCTAGAAATAGTAATACCACAGTCTTGAAAACAACATGCTAAAAATCCATGTAATTTTCACTAGAAGATTTTATAAATCTTTCCATATATATGCTCTTTAATTATCTTCTTCATAGTCACTTCAAACCTTCTCACTTATTCCTCCAAAAAAATTTATATTCTCTCATCCAACCACATTTTTAAATATCTCTGTCCTAGAAACCATATCAACATGTTTCAAAAATTCTCCATGCTTACTATACCATTATTAATAGAGGTTCCTATAAAACTCTAGAACATGCTAATTATAGGGATGAATTATGTAGTTAATTACAAAAAGGAATAGTTTTTAGTAATTTAGACTAAATCTAGCCATTAAAGACTAAGTCAAACTCATTATATAAAGACATGCATAATTAATGTATAGAAAATAGTCGACATAAACTCTATAAATAATAGATTAAAATATCCATAATACTCACTACAAAAAAATCATAAGTACAAGATATATAGGAGAACCATTCAAAAAAATTTATAAATCTCTATCACATAAAAAACCATTCTCAATTACAACTAGGCACTATTTATAAAGATTTTAGAAATCAATCTCTTCATCTTCTAACATTTTATTTTGCCAAAAGGAATGGACTCTTCACATTCAGAGATCAAATATTATTCTATCAAAGGTTGAATGTATATAAAAAATTATACAAAATATAAAATAGTGTGTTATGCACATATGGATAAAAAATATATAAAGGTGATTTCAGTATGCCCTATTTCATGCTCAACATTAATCTACATCCAACTAGTATTATAAAAACCTATAATTTGAGTATGGGAACTATAATTATTGTCATAAGACTGAATATGTAGGCAAGAAAAATTAAGGAAAAGTACCTGAATCTCTAAAATCTAATTATATTGATTATATTCACCTCATGTTCACTTCCTCTAATCCACTTATTGAATCAATTTTTTCCCACTTTACCATTGAAGATGTTGGCATTGCCACATATCATATTCAAGATTCTTTCCACATAGAAATATTACCTAAATACCCTAAATATCATGAAAGGCCTAAACCTATCCTTGACAAGCCCAACATGATATGGTAAAATAAGTCCATTTTTAGTCAAAAGTATCTACTCATGTTTGTAAAAGACACGTCACCATCATCCCAACATTTCTAAAGGATATTGATTGTATGGTGACAAATTTTTTACTTAGTATCAAAATGTTAGGTACCCATTCCCAATAGAATTATGGACAATCATGAATGTTGGATACATGAAACCATAAAAATAGAGTTATAGATACAAATTCTTTCTATAGACACAAGTGAAATTGAATTTATCTCACTGAATGAATTCCTATTTAAAAAAATATTTAATTGAGCCAAAATTAGCATAACTTTGACTAAATATGGTGCAAGAGTCTGGGAGAGAGAGTAACTATAAGAAAGAGTGGAATTACAACCATAATAATATGTAGAGAATGTCCACATAGACTTACTAGTAATCTAATTATTAGATTTTTACTTTTGATTAATAATTTACTAAAATTCATACAATCATCAGACTCAAAAAAAACAATTATTTAAATAACAAGCTAAAATAAGAGAAGGGAAGAAATTATCCTATAAAAGCATAAAAGATTCTAGTTCTATATGTCTCCTTTTATAATCCATAAAGATCCAACCTATATTATGAACAAGATCTATCCTTAAATAAGTGTTCAGGCTTGTGGATTTTAAATTTAAATTCAAATTTATCTCATGAGGTAGTTGTAGCAATATTCAATGTAGCTTGCCTACTTGGAACTTGTTGGGATTCATCTCCATTCAATATCATCACGAACATATTGGAACCTTGCTTTATTAAATCACAAATGAATAAAAATGAGTAATTCATTTAGGATTCATTGAGATCATCAGTTATTGGCATTTTATGTAGTTAGGACCATGTCTCTCTAAGGTAAAGATTTTATATTTTATGCTCCATGTTTGATCCTCATGCATAGGTCAATTTTATTATTCTTGACTCATTCATAATTGTGTTGGGAAATAATATAATTATAAAAATTAAATTAGATGTGTGGTTCATTTTTGGCCTTTGATAGTCTTAATAGCTAGATGGGATTTCAATTTTATGCTTGTTCTTTCTTGAATATGCAACTAGTGTGTCTTTCATTATAACAGATTCCCTCTATTTTTCCCTTGATTCACACTTAGATAATACTTTTATGGGACCTAATTGACACTTGAAAGCTCTTCGGTGATCCTAATATTCATCCTTCTTTATTCACCTTCATCCTCTTCCTAGCCGTGTGGCCTATTTTCATTCACTTGGGCTCTAACATCACTCTTGGCCTGCACAAAAATCCTTAGGTTAGTAGGGTAGCTAAATTATGCCACATGGCATCATCAATCTAACCTACTAGCCCAGAGGATTTTTTATAGGTATCAACATCCTTGAGATAGTAAAATAATGGGATTATGCCATGTGGTATCATCTTGCTAACTCACTAGCCTAGAGCATAGCTAATGGTATCATCCCATCAAGTAATGTTCTAAAGAATCTATTAAGTCTTTTGAAGTAGTGAAAATTGAGACATGGATCTGAGAAAAAAAAATTAATCAATGAAGTGCCAAAATTTCCTTTAAATAGGTTTTAGACTACTAGGAGTCCTGAAAGCTTATCACATGGAAAAAAAATGCTCCAGTGCCAAGATAAAACACTTACAGATAAAAGATAAAAATTATGGTCAGCAAATTCAACTCTTTAAACACCAATGACTAAGTTATTTAAATTCAAATGGATAAGTTCCTTTGAAATGAGATCAAAATGGTGTGAAAATTTTATGAAGGAAAAACCATTTATAATAAATTTAAAGCCAAACTTTGTCAAATTGAAAACAAATTTTGTCCATTTGTTATGAAAAGTGACTAAGTCAAAAAGTGAAAATTTATAAGCATTTGTTCATTATAAATTTATAGAAAATAATAATGGAAAAAATCACTTAGGTTAATGAGCAATAAAAAATTTATGAGTTAGATAATTTTCACAAACCCAAGGTGCAATAACCTTAAAAAAATCTATAAAATGTATTTTAAAACACAAGAAAATAAACATATTAAGACTTATGAGATTGATACAAATTTAGATATTAAAATTGAAGCATTCTAAGATGTGAATTTCCATGTTGAGTATTTTATAATGTAGAGTTAATTTTTTATTCTTGGATATAATAATGAAGCACATTCACATTTAAATCTTCCCATCTAGGAGAATGGACTCCAAAGACGGTCGATTCAAATAAGCAACCACCAAATTCTTAGGGAGGATAAGATCATACTCCAAATCAAAAAAGGCCCCACTTTTATATTAAAAATAGGGTGTGTTCTTTAAGACAAAAATAAATGGTGAATCCTACTATGAAATACTCCTAGGTATTTCAAATAATTTGAGTAGTTTATGATAATTTCTAGGTTTGTCTTCTATAAACTTCTTGATTGCCTTCATTAGATTTTTATTTGTAAATTCAGAAACACCATTCCCTTAGGGATAGTTATTGGAGGAAAACTTAAGTGTAATACCATTGTCATAATCCTATTCAGTCATCTCAATTAAGATGAATGCAAACCCATTGTCACATACCAAAGAAACTAGGGTTCCAAATATAGTGCATATATTATCCTCCAGGAAACTAATCACTTCTTCCATCCTACATTGTTTGGTGGCCACTACCTTAGTCCATCTAGTGCAATAATTAGTGGTAGTCAAGATGTATTTTTAACCTTAATATGAGATGGGGTTGATCATTCCAACAAATTCTAGACCTTATTGTGTAAATAGTTTATCAATCATGATTGGTTATAGAGGCATATCCACCTTTGGCTCTTTAGTGCTAAATATTTAACATGAGTGGCATTCTCTCACATACTTGTGAGCATACTTGAAGATAGTAGGCCAATAGTAACCAACCCTTAGAATTTTTTGAGTTATCATTCTTCTAAAAGGATGTCCACTTCCCATATTTTCATGAAAGGTGGCCATAATTTGCGTAGCTTATTCTTATGAAACACATTTTAGGTAGATTCCTTCAACATTCCTTTTTTACAAGATTTCATCCTTGATTAGGTAGTGGGATGCCTTGAGCCTCAAGGCTCTCTTTTCCTCCCTAGGCATATCTATAGAACAAGTACCATTAATTAGAAAATGTATGATTGAATCATACCATTCAATGTTTTGAAAACTATGCTAGCCTACTTACATGATACTTAGTCTAGGTCTAATATTGGAAATCATCCAAATCAAACCTTGGCACCTTACCAACTTTGTTATCTTCATCTCCAAGTCATATTACTACAAAAATATAATCCGCTTACCTCTACATTTCCCTTGCTCATTTTTGACTCAACATAAGCTTAGTGGTAGGGTCATGTAGAATAGCATGCACTTTATTTCTAAGGATGTAGTGCCTAAACTTACTTTATTGTCTTTACTAGTGCATATGCCTACTTATCAATCATGGAATAGTTTAGTTCAAAATTCTTAAAACTAGTACTCATGAAGGCTATTAGGTGATCACACCCTTCAACTTTATGATTCAATACCATAGCCATAGTATGGTCAGATACAAAAGAGTAAAGGTAGAAATATTTTGAGAAATCTGGACTTATAAGCATTGGGGCTTCGCCAATGGCCTCTTTGATGTCACTAAAAGCCTTCTTGAATTCTTCATTCCAGATTGCCTTGGCATATTTATTTATCATGTCATTTAATGATTTGATAATTTCTACAAAGCTTGAAATAAACTTCCTTACAAAGTTTATTTTTCCAAAGAATGACTTTAGTTCCATCCTACTATTTGGGAGCTCAATTATGGATATGGCCTTCACTCTTTTATGGTTTATGGAGATGTCATTTTTAGTTATAACATGTCCTAATATTTTTCCTTTAGTTACACAAAATATGATTTTCTTAGGGTTCAAGGAAATGCCATACCTTCTACATCTTTTGAAAACTTGTTGTAGGTGCATGAAGTGATCTTCTCTATTTTTAGAGAAAACTATTAGATCATCCATATAAATGATGATGCACTTACCAATTAGACCTTGGAAGGCATGGTCCATGGATATTTGGAAGGTAACTCCTATATTGATTATTTTAAAGGGAATATTTTTTTAATCAAAGGCTCCCCACTTTGTTGTGAAGGTTGTCTTCATTTTGTCTTCTTTGTCAACTAGTACTTGGTTATAACTTGAAAAAAACATCTAAGAAGGACTCATAGCTAAACCTGAAACAATTTGAATTACCTGATCAAGATAAGGGAGGGGATAAGTGTCCTTATTTGATGCTCTATTTAAATTTTTGAAATGAATGCAAAGCCTAATCTCACCATTATTCTTCCTAACTAGCACTAAATTGGCCACCCAAGTTGAATGTCTAATAATAAAAACTATCCTAGCATCTAAAAATTATTTTGACCTCCTTGAAGATCATAGGTTTTAGCATGGGGTTTACTGGTCTTTTTTTTTTGAAATTTTTACACATTTCTTTGAGGGGTATGGTATGGTTAATTACCCTTAGATCAAATATTGTTAGGTCATCATAAGACCATACTATAACATCCTTGTTCTTGGTAAGGATTTCTTTGTGTTTCTCATTTTCAAAATTTGTACAAGCCTTTCCATCATTCACTAGTTGGGGTTACTCTTTGAGGTGAATATCTATAGTATTGTAATCCTTTCCACTCACCTTAGGGATTTTGGACACCTCAACTCATTTGTCTTCATCAAACAGTCTTTCTAGATCAATCATCCCTTTAGGGATTTTGTTATCATTAAGTTGAATGACCTTGTTATCAAAATTGTTCCCTCCAATTGCATTTTCATCAACTTTATCAATGACATGGGTTTCAAATGCCATAAAATTTGTCAATAAATCTAATATATATTGGTCATCATTAAAGACTTGTAAATGATTAACATTATCAGGCACCGATGGACATGGGACCAATTCAATACTAAAATCAAGGAAGTCTAGATTAGGCATGAGATTTGTTGTAGTAGATTCCAACTCATCTACAACTTAGTTTTATTCCCTTGGAATTGAGGTAATGTTGAAAGCATCAAAAGATTCAATCAATTTCCAAACTCTAAACTTATACTTCTTGAGGTATGAGAGTTTATATTGGTACCTACTCTAGACCTAGTTGACCACTAGTTTAGAGTCACAAAAAACTAGTAGTTCCTTAGCTTTATTCTTGATGGAAAATTGTAAACCAAGGATGAGAACTTCATATTCAACAATATTATTGGTACAGGAGAATTAGAGTCTATAGGAGGCATGGTACCTTTTGCTGGTAGGATTGGTTAAGACAATACCAACCCCTGATCTAGCCTTACATCTAGCACCATCAAAGTTCAATTTCCATGGCCTAAGAGGAGGTTTTATATCTTTTAGATCACCTATCCTATCAGCTTCTAGGGTGAAAATCCTTAAGTCTAAGTCAATTATGTTGACCCTTTCATTTACAAAATTATACTCCATTATCATATGTTTCATTATTGGTTCCCTCTCAACTCTAATTTGATTTGGGACTCCTTTCCAAGGTAATCATAAGTGGGAGTAGTCAAAGGCCATATACCCATTTAAGACTTTAGTCCATTCCCTATTCAAAAAAATCCCATAGACATATGGCATGTAAACCACTTGAATGTCAATGAATTATTTAATTCAAGGTTTAGAAGCTATCTGTATGTGAACAATCAGAAGTTATTTGATTACCTTTACCCTTGAATTGTCTAATTGGGTGACAATCCTATCAGACTTGATGAGGGTTAAGCCAAACTATTTACATATACTAGTAGGCATGATATTTTTAGAGTCATCTGAGTCTAAAAATAAATTGTTCAAGTTATTACCAAACATCCTAACTATGAGCAAGAAAGGGGGGATTCAACTTTGTCCTTATGTACCATTACATTGTCATGATCAGTCTTAGCAGTTTTATTAAATTTCAAGGACTCCAATAGTAAATATCTTTGTTTTGTGATATATGTTAACTCATGTAAGGTGATTTTGGCCTTGATTTTCTTCATGTATTCAACAATATTATAGCCAATCTTGCTTGTTGAATCAACACTAGGCTTGGAGGAACTTCCTTTGGGTGGCTTGGGGTCATTCCTTGAAGTAACAACAAGAAGGGTCGCATAGTTATTAGGAGGATTTAAAGTGGTCAAAGGTTTCTTCTACTCTTTGTTCCTCAATGGGTAAGTTTTTTTCAAGAACTATTGAAATGCATGGATTTCCTCAAGGATTTCATTTTGTTCATTTTCCTCTTGAAAGAGGAAATCAAAGGTTTATACTATGTGGATCTAGTTAGAAGGCTTAGGGATACATGTATTTACATTGCTATCTTTATTAGGGACTACTTCAAATGTATCTATTTCTTCTTGAAAAGCTTAAAAAGGCTTTGCAAAACTCAATGTAATCAATCTCACCATGTTTAGCAGTAGCATGCACTCTGTAGTAGTCATGCAAAGCAATGTTTATGAGATTAATGTCCATGGTTTTGTTACTAGTAGAGGGTTCATTAATCTTGTTGTTGTAGAGTATATCATTTTGAAACCTATTTCCTAGTCTATTGAACTTTTATAAATTAAGGTTCCTTCTCAAATTTTCACCAGTTTACCAACTTACTTTTGTAATTAGAGAAAATTGGTGCTAAGTTTTTGAACCATTTTTAATATAGACTCATTTTAAATTTTAGGGGTCTCAAAATTATGGACATGATTATTATTTAAATCAAGATATTAATTATTTTTTATCATTATTATAATATCCATTAGTAGTTTGGTGACTCAGGAACCCTAGATTTTGATTAGGAGCAGCATAACCAGTAGGAAGGATGTTTAGGCTTGGGATTTGATTAAGAGCTGGGGTATTTTGGTTATTATTTGGAAAAAGGTTTAGAGTAGGCATTTATGGGTTAACATTGGGGATGGAGTATGTCATGCAACCTTTTGGTTGCATCTGATCATTGATAACCACTACCTCACAATAGGCTTGGGCTAATGAAGCTATAATCGAGATAGATCTCTTTAGAAATATAGAAGTCATTAGATCTATTGCATCTTTGTAGATCTCTAGGGCTATAATGTCATTAGGTTTGTAAGGTTCTATAGTCCTGCTATATTTTTTTGGGAATCTAGCATTGAAAGATCTTATAGGTTCACTAGCATCTCTTTTGATGGATGTAAATTGATGATAAATGACACAAGGACTATTTCCCAAATTAATCAATGAAAATGGTTATGAAATAATTCTAAGTGATAATTTTGTCATTAGGCAAATTGAGGAACCATTCATATGCTACATTTTTAAAAGTAAAGGGAAATAGTCTACATGTTACATCCTCATGTATGACATTTAATAACCTCAAAGAAACTTTAAAAGACTTAACCTATTCTTCTATAGTTACAACACCAATAAGACTAAATATGGGAAAATATTTCTTAGGATTACATGGTAAATCATGGACTACCCCTTGTACATTAATGGGAGAAATTCCTAAATAAGCCATACCTAGATGTGGCCTAAATGCAAAGGTCCCTTGAATAGGAAAAGTGGGTAAAGACTTGGAAAGTCTTCGTCTACCTTTGTCACACCTAGGTCTCTGATGACTTTGTATATCTAGTAAAGGCTCTCTCATTTTTTAGCATGATCTGGTGTGAATCCTAGGCAATTCCATCTTGAAGATGTGAAATATTATTTAAAACATGGTACATCAAGTTAATTTTTTTCAAGAAGAAAGGACCAAACATGCATCCTACGCTAATTATATAAAGGTTTAGGTAAGAAGTGACAAAGGACATCAAGTTACCTCAAAGGTAGTTCAAAGATGCATCCTATTATGAAAAGATAACTGATCTTTGTAAGTTTGAACTCAAGAATGTATCCTAATTTTCAAGGGTTCAATTGATCATTGATTAGAATAAGCCATTCCACTTTCAAATACTACAAATCCATAAATTCAAAGCTCTATATACCAAAACAAGTAATCATTTATTAATCAACTATGATAAGTTCCTCAACAAAGCACAAAAACATGTCAGGAATCTTCAAGACCATCAATATTTACACTTGGGATCAGACATATACCCAAAGGTACAAAGATACCACAAATCTTAGGCTATTTAACATCAATGGCCCTCCTTCTAGCACCAGTGGAGCTTTTCCTATTGATGATTCTAAATGTACCATAGGTTCTCTTAGTGTTTAAAGAACACTTCTCATTTTAAGATCCTTTGGATTTAGGGCATGAGTTGTAGGTATTTGGTAATTAGAATGCCTATGGTGAAATAGCAAGAAAGAAACATAGAATATTCCATAATATTTATAAATTTTGATGGTTGAGAGCCATCTTGGTGTCTTATTTTATGAAGCTTGATGTTAATTCTAACAAATAAGTTCAGATATAAACTATGACTAAACTAAATGGTTATGAACAATGTTTTAAACTAACATGAATTATTTAAAGAAAGAGAAAAAGGAAAGGGTAGAGTAAGAAATAAATGGTGATTGTTGATCCTTGATTGTGAACATATTAACATAGTTTCAATAATTACCAAGAATGATCTTAACTAGCATATAGTGTAAAGTAGCCTAAGCTCAAGTTTCACTACAAACCAGGCCTAATTCTAAAGATAGAATGATAATAAAACTAAGAATTGGATTTAATTTTAAATTTTTACACCACATCTAAATAGATAATACACATCTTTATTGCAAATCAAATAAAATGAAGTAAACTCAATTTCATTGAATTAACCTAGAAGTACACAAGTTAGCATCCCTATAACTAATGATCTAACTTAGTATTTCAAGAAACTATTCATATTCAAACTTAGACAAGCAATTGAGAAATTTATCAATTCAAACACATCAAGATCGATAATTCCTATTGAATTCCTTGATATTTTGTATTAATTTCTTAGAATTGGTACAAAAATAGCTCAAAGTTTCTCCCTTTTATAAATGGTAATACATGCCTTTATAGAAAAGCTAGGAAGTATACTGGTTAGTCTAAAATATAGGTGTACAAGGATAAACATAGTTGTCTTTGTAAAAAACTATGATACATGTGTCTTTTACAAATAGGCTAACCTAGAGGCAATTACACTAACAAACTATCATGTGCCTTTACAAAATAATATGCCATCTCTCAGGTAAATCATAATCAAGACATTAGAGGTGGGGCCCTTTATTACTAAAGGATGCTCATAGCTCATTCATGTTGTTCATCCACTAATCCCAATTCTATGGTAGGTCTTGTGATATGCTCCTCTTATTGATCAGCTAGCTCATCAAAATCTTTGTCATTCCTAACCAAATCTTCCTTAATAATTTTGGCTTCATTGATCCTTTCACCTGTATTGAATATCATGTCTAATATTTTCTTATTATCTTTCCTTGATTATCCTTAACTTTTACCCTTGGTTTCTTGAGACACCAAAGTGGCTCTATACTAGAAATCTTCATCACTAATAATCCCCAAGGTAGTGGGATATGCAATATCCTTGAGCATAATTCCTAAGATCTTTTCAATTCTACTCATGATCTCTTTCTTCTCAATAATTTCTTCTATTTTATTATGCTAAGCACTCAAGGCTTTGACCTTGTCTACAACAATTCCTAAAATGGCACTTAGGTTCCCCATGTTGATGGCTTTAAATTTTGGTATTTGCTTCTTAATCTAAATATTAATAAGTTGGTAAATCTTATCTTTAGAAGTTTACCATTGAGTAACCAACTCCTTAGTTAAGGTGGCTTGGTTTTCTAGTGCATCTTACCTTAATTTCATAGACTTTAGTGCTTTAAACATGTCATGGAATGACTCCTTGACCATTTTAATCATTGAATCTAGCACCAAGAGAATTAATTGAGTTGAAAATTCTCTTTTTACTTCTTAATGTTCTTAATTATTTGTACTAATCCTTAGACACCAGCTCTAGCTTATTGAGATTGAGCCTCAATTAAACTTTCCACATCTTCTTCATGGATGGGAACCTCTCCAAGTTTTTATCCTCTAATAGGGGTTATCCTTGTGAATGGTTCCACCTTTTGAAAGGTGAATTCTTCCTGACCAACCATGGTCATCCTTGTGTTGTCCTTTTTAGTCTTATTGAGTCTGAGTTGAATTGCACTTTAACCTCTAGCTCCTTGAACTTTAGAGGCTCATGCACCTCCATACTTACAATATCAAAGGCTCCTATGGTGTCAATGTTTTATCCTCCCTGAATATGATGAACTTGTATTCTTCTCTCTTGTTGATTTTTTGTTATGTCCTTGATCCATGGTTTGATGTTATCATGCTCAGTTAGGCCAACCTATGTCAAGGCCCATGAAGGAGATAGGGATGGTATATTTTGTAACTTCCCATAGATGAACCAGTCAAGAATGAGGGGTCTATGGATTAGATTCTCATCATTAAAGAGGTTAAATTCACTATTAGGGTGAGTTAAGGTCAATCTAGGCTTCTTATTTAGAGTCATAAGAACCAAGGTCAGCTCTACTTTCCTTTTTTCCTTTTCCAATGGAACCATCTCCTTTCTTGCTTCTTCAGTGGAATCCCCTTCTCTATCGGTGCCATATGCCTCTACTATATCAATGAGAGCACCCTCTAATGTCTCTTCTAGATAAATATATATCATATCAATAAATTCCATAGGAGAAGGTGGCCTTTGTGGGAGTTCTACAAGTAAGGGACCTTCCCCAGGTCTATGTTCCAACCTTAGTTTTCAAACTTTCTCCTTTCCATTATCTTTTCCATCTTGATGTTGCTCAGCCTAAGGTTATTTAGCTTGAGGCTCCTACTAGTTGGGTAAAGGGTTAGATGGGTACCCTTGATTAGGTGCCTCCTCATGAGCGGTCTCAAATGGTCCTGCCAACAAATGATATTACAAAGGATGTAACTACCATATCTCCCCTATAGGCTTGTTATCCTTGATCAATCTACATTTCAACATGATATTTTAGCTTTTGAATATGGAGAGAACTTCTTTAGAATTCTTTACTCTAATATATATGTCATCATTGACACCTAGCTTATGTTCATATTCAATCTTAGGTACCTTTCTATCCTTAATGTGGGTAACCACCCTACCCCTAGGGTCCCACATTTTAAGGTCATTTAATTGGAAATCAAAATAATTTATATGTGTTACCATGATTTCCAACTACTTCTAATCTTTGATTAAAATATTCCCAATATCCAATTGGAGGGGGTGGATTTGTCTGTTCCTCTTCTATTTGCATACCTTGTCCTCACCCTATGTGATTTGGGAGGTAATCTCTTACTCGACAAACTTATTGGGGACATGGACTGGTAGTCTAAAAGGTTGGGTTAGGATTCCCTCTATCCTAATGATAGTGCAATATAGATAATACCATACATTCCCCATGGTTTCTATCTTATGATAAGGGGATGAAATATAAATATAGGACTTCCTTTGATGGCTTAATATATGGTTGGGAAAACACAATAACAAATGAATTGCATGTGGTTCCTATACTTGAATATGTATAATTTGTAATACTGGTGAGAAATTATGGTTATACCATCAAGGGATCAATTCCTAATGCCAAAAGGGAATCCAATAGATAGGACATCATATAAAATTATTTAGAGGTCCATCTTTTGATGATTATGAATTTCTTAACCAAGAATAATCTAATTAGGTCTCTTATTGGAGGGGTCAATTTCTCTTCTATCATGAAGTGGACATAGGATACCCAAAAAAAATTTACATATGTGGTGGAAGGGGCACCAAAGGATCAATTTAGTAGGGTCATGGCTACTCTAATTCCTTCCTTGAATTAGACAATGGGGATCATGCCATCTAGGGTTTTGAAAACATGAGATCCTTGGATTAACTAGGGTGTAAGGACTGAATCAAGGTCTTAGGTGTTAGTCAAGTTCCTCATGTTAGGGAGGTTGATATGGGGTAATAAGAGCTTGTAATAGGTTTCAAAGGCCATAAGAGAGATGTATACCACCCTTTTGTAACTACCCTCATGAATGACCCATTCTCCATCTATCTTAAAATCAATAAATATGGGTGCAAAGACATGAATACAATACATTACCTCTAGTTTGTCATGGCATGGTGGAGACTAGCCATTTGAATTACAACTAGGTTATTGTACCTTCAATTCATTATGGCATTCCTTTTTTCCTCCTAGGGGATAGGCTCCAAATAATCTATAAAGAAGAATAATTTGGACCAATTCCTCACTCCATGTATGTTCAAGGCTACCAAGTCTAGTTATGTATCCTTGAAAATCCTTCCGTCATTGTCATAGGTTAGATAATGTTTAGTTTCCATCTTCAATTATTGCCTGCTACCCACCATTTTTGATGTTACTGAATTACCCACACTTTATTTCCAAGTGTTCTTGCTATAACACTTTATTCTTGGGAGCATAATTATGCTATCCTTATTAAACTATAACAAATTGAACTAATTTAGGTCTTTTTATAGAGGGTTTAGGGTTCAAATCTTTAATGGTAGGAGATATTTAGACTTTAGCTTCATATGTATTTTGTGTTTTATAGGGACCCTTTCCTTTATACCCTTGCATTTTTGAGTTCAAAATATCTTTACTTTTGACCTTTTATGCTTACATGGAATTTATGTGGCATCATTCTAGGATTTTCATTATAATTTTCATAAGTGTCATTTAGATACTAGTCTTTGGTTTTTAAAAGCTTCCTTTTGATTTATGTTGTTGGATCAAATCCAATGAGCAAGTGTGATCCATCAATCTAAATCTGAGTCCTTAGATTTTATTGGCTTGATGACCTTTAGGCTTGTAGGCACGACACTTGGTACCCTCACAAATTTTTATCATGTTACGTATCTCTTGTCATTTATCACCTGGGTTGAGCATTGCCCATGTGTCAAACTCATGGAGCTTTGAAAATTTGTTGGGCCTTTCATGCCATTAGATCAAATCTAGTGAGCAAGTGATTGTTGTTGATTTCCTATCCAGTCATGACTCAAATGAAAATGTGACATTCATCATTCTCAAGAGCCTAGGATGCCTTTGAAAAGCCTACCTGGTCCTTGTGCCATTGGATCAAATCCAACAAACAAGTGATTACCATTGATCTTTATGGGGCCTAATAATTTAATTAGATTTCTTTATTAGGTGGGCCCCTTTAGTTTTACCTTTTGATTATTAAGTCACCATGCATCTAGTGCTTAGGGTCTTACATTCCTTTTGACTTTTCTTCCTATGCCTCACTCTGTTGGATTAAATCTAATGAACAAATGATTATTTTTGATCTATTATGGTGCACATTGTTTAAGCCAAAGCCTTTCAATTAGGACATTTTATCTGATCAAATCTAGTGGGCAAGCATTAATAATAAGATCTTGTAAAGAGAGAGGGAGATAACTATTAGACCTAAGAGCATAAATAAAATCACTTAGCATAAGGTATTAATGGTAAGGTTGAGATAATTATCAGGGCCTTAGTATTAATGACCTAGGCTAAGTTAGGTAATGTAAAAAGGGACCTCATAGAATTATATCAAATTAGACTCGATTTACTTAGGAAAATAAAGGGGAAAGAAACAAAGAAGGGTTCAAGTTATGTTATGCAAACCCCTTATTTGTAGCTTGTTTTTAATTGGTTCTCACTAACTTGGATCCCTTTAATATTTGAATTTGAATAAAGGGCCACCCAGGGTTTTTGAACACATAACCTAAATCTTCTATGGAAGCTACAAAATGACTCACATAATCTTGTTATCAGGCTTAGTCTAAAATAAGAGGATTAAATCACACAAACATATTCCTCAATAGAGTGGATGATCTTCAAATTTTTTTAAATAATTTAATGTTTAGATGCTTCAAAACTTGGGCACAAAGACTTCTCAAGGGTCCCAAATTTCAAATAAAAAGGGGAGTATGTTGGTCCCAACACCCTCATGGATGGATTATCAATATATAACTAGATCAAGATTACACATAAAGATCAACTGATGCAGGAGCATCTACAATAGCACCATGGAGGACTAGTTGCAAATGCAAATGATATTCTAGCATGAAAATTTCAAATTTTGGTTTTCCCTCTAAATTGTGGGATTTCAAAATTTCACCTTAAGAGTAAATGTAATGGTAAAAAGTGAAAAGTAAAAAGGTGAAAAGTGATTGTTAGATTGTTGAGGAAATAAAGGGGAAATGGTTGAAACTATTTTCAACCTTAGTAAATTGTTAAAACTTAAAAACAGTCTTTTGTTGCCTTAAGCCCAATTTGGGCATAGAAGTTAGAAGGAAAGTTCTTGAAAAGAGAAAAAAAGAAGAATTAATTAAGGAGAAAGGAGGAGAAGAAAAGACAGGATGAGAGGGGCGTAAAAGTGAAGAAGGATAGAGAGGAAAATCCCTCTCATTCAAGGGAAAGAAGATAGAATGTAGAGAAAAGAAGAGAAACAGTGAGGGAGGACCTCATTCAAGAGATGTTAAAGGGAAGAGAAGGAGAAAAGAATGTGTGAAGGAGAAATCAAGGCTTTGAAAGCCATGGGACACTAGAACTGAATCTGATATTGAGCTGTAAGTTTTCTATTTGATCTAAGAAGAATGAATGTATTTGTTTCATATATGGTTTCTTTGTGAATTTTGGTGACAGGCCTATATATATGTGTGTATGTGAGTGTGTATGATGATTATTCAAAGAACATTGTGAAAGCTACATGTAGACTAGTTATTTTATGTTTTGGGAACAATTTAAAAAACAATATTATTTGACCAAGAGATATTAAGTACTTTGAATGTATAAAAAGCCTAAACAGGCCTAAACAGGGTATTCAGGCATCCAAAAACTACAGCCCACTGTCTAAGATAAAATCAATGTTTAAATGTTTGAATGAAGTTCATAATTATATGGAGAGAAGCATAAATTAAAGTATAAACCTAAAGGAATAATAAACAGGCTTTAAAAATCTCTTTTGATATCTTAAAACTCCACAGTTGGAATTCAGGCCTGTAGGTGACAGTGTATAGGAAAAGACAAGAAAGTTGCATGTTTTGCATAGTAAATGGTTTGATCAAGTAATATTTTATATATAATATGAATTGGGAGGTATTTTATATGTTTAAATGTTTGTATATCATCTTGAAACCCTATTGACCATTGTATTTGAAAAGAAACTAAGAACCCTGTTGACTGTTATAAAAATACAGTCAAAAGACACTGAGTTGTTGAGTATTGTCAAGCTTAGAAAGTTGATATAACATGGATTATGATTGGATAAGGTGTAGGGAATTAATACAGACTCTATAAAATTTATTTTAACCTTTGAAACAAGCTAAAACACTCCCAGCAAAAATAATAAGCTCTCGGCCTGTGACTGTCATGGGAAAATTCTGAATTAGGTCCAAACCCTTAAAATGAGTTTTAAAGCTTGAAAACTCTTGAAACTTTGTAATTTTACCCTTGATGATGTTAGAAAACTTTTGGAAGTGTTTTCAAGGTGCCACATTATGGAGAATTATGGAAAAGAATAATTGCCAAGTGGATCCTAGGTGTATGTGAAAGGAAGAACATAGGCCAATATAGGAAAAGTGAATTTCTCCAAATAAGTGCCTTAAAAAATAATTGATTAACCTGTAAGAAGATAATGGGTATCTATAATGGTGATTTTTTTGCTTATAAAGTCCATACTTTACTCTGTACAAGGTGATTTGCATGCAAGGAGGGCTAATTAAAACAAGGCATAAAGAAGGAAGTACAATTCCGTACAAAACAACCTCAAAGTATTTTTTAGTATGTTATAGAAGAGCTTAATGGGTATCCATAAATGTTTTTTATTTCATTATTTAGATAACTTATAAAAATTTATGTCCAATAAATAGGGAAAATAAGGCTACAAGGAATGAATGATCTAGATAGGTCTGTATCAGTTTGTTGATGGTCTCAGAGTAGTGTAAGGATAGGTTTTCATCATTTGGTATCAGAGCATATAGAGATTCATCATTTTGTATCAGAGCTTGAAGCTCTTTGGAATTGGTAACTTGTTGTTGGTTATGATTTCTAATGAGTTGTTACAGGATTTGGCAAGAGGATCAGCAGGACAAGCACTAGAAGACCCTAGGGAGAAAAGGTATGAATAATTTTTATATTTGATTTGAAGTTTATTGTGTTGAAAAAAAATCAAGTGAATAAGTTTCAGGTTCAAGACAGCCAACCCATTGAGGCTTAAGAAGAGAAGAAGCCAAGGAAGGCTTAGTGAAGATCCAAGAAGAAGCTTGGATAATTTGCCAAAAGACTAAGGTGAAATAGACTTAGGTGAGATAAAGGATGGAGTCTGAAGCTTAGAGAAGCTCTAGAAGAAGAGCAAGTGAATGCTCAAGAAGAATATCCAAAGCAAGGTAATCTTGGATTTATAATTTGTATTTGATGAAGTGTTGTATACGAGTTGCTACAAGATTGAGAAAAGGATCAAAAGACTAGGATGCAAAAGGCCTAGGTGAGATCAAAGAGATTGTCAAAAGACTAGTCAAGGAGAAAAGTCTTGGGTGAGATAAGGGATCAAAAGACCAAGGTGGAAAAGACTTGGGTGAAGATCTCAAGAATGGAAGCATTGTTGAAGGCACTGCAGAGCAGCAAGGTACATGAGAGTAACAAGAAGAAAGCAAGCATCAAAGGTATGGACAGTTTTGTAATTGATAAAGAGATTGCTAATTTGAAGATAAAGTTAGCTAAGATTAAAGATGAATATGATTCTTGGATGTAGTTGAATAGGAAAACATGGGTATGGCCAATGAGGAGGAGGTTGAAGTGGCCAATAGATCTCCTAGTGAAAAGGAGAAGAAGGCAAAATGAGATTGCCATGAAGAGAGAAGCCCATAGAGTCTTGAAGAAGATAAGAAGGTTGCCAAGTGAGTAGCAAGAGGAAGAAGTTGTGAAGAAGGTTCTCATTGTGAAGGAAAAGAGAAGAGAAGAAAGAAAAGATGAAGTGCCAAGAAGAGCACTTGAAAAGATGAGAGTGTTGGTGAAGAGAGCACTCATAGGGACCTTGTGGTCTCTTGTTTTTATTTCTAATATTGTCTTTGCATGGGTAATTGCAGGTATGAGCAGCCTTATGAAGGTCAAGAGAAAGGCCTTGAAGAGTGAAGATATTGGTGCAAGAGGAGACACCAAGTGCACAAGTGAATGTGTAAGAAAGAGAAGAGAGTTTCCTGCTGTTGATAAAGAAGAAGAGATGCATTGGTTAATGCATAAGAAAGGTGTTAATGATTCCATACAAGCAAGAGAAGAGATGGAAGATGAAGCTGAATTCCATGATGCCATTGAAGGCCAAGAAGAAGAAAGAGAGCAGCCAAGCATAAAGAAAGAAGAAAGCACAAATAATCAAGAAGTTATGCAAATCAAAGAATTAATGGAGCAGCCCATTAAGGAGGTAAAGGTGAGTTCAAAAACTGATTTGTCTTATAAGTATGAAATTGTTGATATGCATGTTAGAGAAGCAAAGAGAAAGGTGAAGTTTCCAATTAACCATGGATATGTTATGCCTAAATGGTGGAAGAAGCAAACTCCCAAGCAAGAGGAAGTGCTGGTACAAGAGCAAGGATGCAAGATGCTTACATGGCTTGAGAAGAGAAATGGTAAGAAGAAGAATCAAATATGGGTGCCTAAGAAGGCAAAGAGAAAAGATGTGAGTATTGAGATAGCAACACCAAGAAGTCAATGGAAGAGGATTGAAGGTGATTCTAGCAGCCAAGAGAATGAAAGAGAGATGGTGAGCATGGAAGAAGCATTCCATGAAGACAGGATGCTTGAGAGGTATACCAAAGAGGTAAAAGGTAAACAATTGGTTTATGATGATGTGTTTGAATTATTTAATGATCCTTTCATGAGAAATGAGGAATGGAAAATGTCTATGAAAACTAACGTACAGCAAGGAGAGAGTTCCAAGAGGATGGAAAATGAATTGAGACAAGAACAAACAAGATGGCTTCAGGTAGCAATTGAAGATAGTAAGGAGACACAAGGTAATGGTGTTTCAATTGTTTTTGATGAGTATATTAAAGAAGTTGGTTTATGTGAAAACAAGCTAAGAAAAGATAATATGAAGAGTGAGGCTAGTAAAGGACAAGTAATCCTTGTAAGTGATCAGCCCAAGTTTGATGAAGAGAATAGTGAGGTAGATGAGATCTCACTAAAGGAAGAGTTGAAGATGTTAGAGGAGCTGTTTGGTAATTCAAGAGAGATGAAGGAAGGTACAAGCCATGGTGAAGGCAGCATTGGGAATATTGGAGCAAGACAAGAGCAGAGAAAAGAGACAAAGGCAGTTTTGGTCAAAGAGCAAGCATGTGAAGACATCCAAGAGTCTTCATGGCCTAAAGATTTTGATTCTAAGGTGGCTATTGATGTTTTGTATGCAGGTATGAAGGTTGCTGAAGTGAATGACATACATGAGTCATTGAAGAAGCTCATGAACCAAGAAGAACAAAAAGAAGATCTAGAAGCTATGTATGAAGATGAAGAAGTGTGGAAGTGGGAGATGACAGCTGAGAAAGAGATGAGGAGAAGAACATACCAGAAGAGGAAGAACAGCAAGATGAAAGACAAAGACTATTTCAAACAAAGACAAGCATTGACAACAAGACCTTGGGATCCATGTATAGAATGAAGACTAAAGTGAGGAGGAAGCGTGACATTTGAACTAAGGTTCAAATCTTTTCTAGAGGGAGAGTATGATGTAGGAGCATCTACAATAGCACCATGGAGGACTAGTTGCAAATGCAAATGATATTCTAGCATGAAAATTTCAAATTCTGGTTTTCCCTCCAAATTGTGAGATTTCAAAATTTCACCTTAAGAGTAAATGTTATGGTAAAAAGTGAAAAGTAAAGAGGTTAAAAGTGATTGTTAGATTGTTGAGGAAATAAAGGGGAAATGGTTGAAACTATTTTCAACCTTAGTAAATTGTTAAAACTTAAAAACAGTCTTCTGTTGCCTTAAGCCCAATTTGGGCGTAGAAGTTAGAAGGAAAGTTCTTGAAAAGAGAAAAAAAGAAGAATTCATTAAGGAGAAAGGAGGAGAAGAGAAGAGAGGATGAGAGGGGAATAGAAGTGAAGAAGGACAGAGAGGAAAAGCCCTCTCATTCAAGGGAAAGAAGATAGAATGTAGAGAAAAGAAGAGAAACAGTGAGGGAGGACCTCATTCAAGAGATGTTAAAGGGAAGAGAAGGAGAAAAGAATGTGTGAATGAGAAAGCAAGGATTTGAAAGCCATGGGAAACTAGAACTGAATCTGATATTGATCTGTAAGTCTTCTATTTTATCTAAGAAGAATGAATGTATTTGTTTCATATATGGTTTCTTTGTGAATTTTGGTGACAGGCCTATATATATGTGTGTATGTGAGTGTGTATGATGATTATTCAAATAAAATTGTGAAAGCTAAATTTATACTGGTTATTTTATGTGTTGGGAACAATTTAAAACCCAATATGATGTTACCAAGAGATCTTAAGTACTTTGAATGTATAAAAAGCCTAAACAGGCCTAAACAGGGTAATCAGGCATCCAAAAACTACAGCCCACTGTCTAAGATAAAATCAATGTATAAATGTTTGAATTAAGTTCATAATTATATGTAGGTAATCCTAAATGAAAGTATAAACCTAAAGGAATAATAAACAGGCTTTAAAAATCTCTTTTGATATCTTAAAACTCCACAGTTGGAATTCAGGCCTGTAGGTGACAGTGTATAGGAAAAGACAAGAAAGTTGCATGTTTTGCATAGTAAATGGTTTGATCAAGTCATATTTGATAGAGAATATGAATTGGGAGGTATTTTATATTTTTACATGTTTTTATATCATCTTGGAACCTTGTTGACCATTGTATTTGAAAAGAAACTAAGAACCCTGTTGACTGTTATAAAAATACAGTCAAAAGACACTAAGTTGTTGAGTATTGGCAAGCTTAGAAGGTTGATATAACCTGAAGGATGATTGGAGAAGGTGAAGAGAACTAATAAAGACCCTATAAAATTTATTTTAACCTTTGAAACAAGCTAAAACACTCCCAGCAAAAATAATAAGCTCTCGGCCTGTCACTGTCATGGGAAAATTCTGAATTAGGTCCAAACCCTTAAAATGAGTTTTAAAGCTTAAAAACTCTTGAAAATTTGTAATTTGACCCTTGATGATGTTATAAAACTTTTTGAAGTGGTTTCAAGGTGCCACAGTATGGATAAGTATGGAAAAGAACAATTACCAAGTGGATCCTTGGTGTATGTGAAAGGAAGAGCATAGGCCAATATAGGAAAAGTGAATTTCTCCAAATAAGTGCCCTAAAAAATGATTGATTCACCTGTAAGAAGATAATGGGTATCTGTAATGGTTCTTTTTTTTCTTAGAAAGTCCATACTTTACTCTGGACAAGGTGATTTGCACGCAAGGAGGGCTAATTAGAATAGGGCATAAAGAAGGAAGTACAATTCCGTACAAAGCAACCTCAAGAGATTTTTCTTTATGTTATATAATAGATTAATGGGTATCTATAAATGGTTTTACTTTATCGATTGAGGTAACCTATAAAAAATTATGGCCAATAAATAGGGAAAATAGGGCTACAAGGAATGAATGATCTAGATAGGTCTGTATCAGTTTGTTGATGGTCTCAGAGCAGTGTAAGGACAGGTTTTCATCATTTGGTATCAGAGCATATAGAGATTCATCATCAACACACAATAATGTTCACCACTCTGTAAGGGACATTATGTTACCAAGTCATGTAATTTTTCTTGAAGAATGTTGGGGAAACTTATCAACATGCCATGATTGTAATATTCTATGACATGATGCACGATATTATTGAGGACTACCCAAATGACATCCTATCCAAATCCAAGACATGTACAGAACATCCTAAAGTTTTAAGAAGAATCTTTGAGAGACTTCATGAATATAAGGTAACATGTTAAGCCAAAGAAGTGTGTCTCTGGCTTCACTTATAAAAAATGTTGATATTTATTGTGTCACACCAAGGAAATTAATTTGATCCTACTAATTTCAAATCCATTATGAAAATGCCTCTTCCTTCTACTCTAAAATAGCTCCATAGTTTGTAGGCAAAGTCCAATCCATTCATCATTTCATTTCATAATGGGTAGATAGGTGTCATCCCTTTACTCACCTTTTGAATAATGGTGTAACATTTCAATGGGGTACAACTTGTCACCAATCCTTTGAATAATTGAATACCTATTTGTCCAATCCACTAGTATTGATTCCACCTAAACCAGGAAGAACATTACTCTTTGACATATCCATAACAAAGCATGTCTTGGGGGCACTTTTGGCTTAGCATGATGAACGAGGTAAAGAGCATGTAGTTTATTATTTGAGTAGGACACTTGTAGCATATGAGAACAAATATATTCCAATTAAAAAGGCTTTTTTAGTAATGGTATTCTCTTCCCATAAGTTTTTTCGGTACATGTTAAATAACAAGACCATTATTATAGCCAAGATCAATCCTCTCAAATATTTATTATCTAAGGAAAATATGATAGGTCACATGACCAAATGGGTAATTTTTTTGAGTGAATTTGATGTTGAATATCATTGTTAGAAGGCCATTAAGTGGAAATTTCTTATAGATTAGTTTTATAAAGCACATTTATAGTATATACAACCACTCATCTTAGATTTCCCAGATGAGTCAATATTAACTTTAAAAGCAACAACTATTGAATCCAAATAGTGGAAATTATACTTTGATGGTTCATTCACATCTCATGGATCTAGAGTTGGCACCTTTTTTATCACACCATAGGGGCATCTCATTACCAAGGCATTCCATAATAGCTTCCACTACACTAAAAACATGATAGAGTATGAAGAACTAATTATAGGACTTCATCTCACCATAAAATGGAATATTTAGTAGTTAATGGTATATGGGAATTCCTAGTTGATCATTAATTAGGATACATAGCAATACCAAATAAGATATGAGGAGTTTATATTCTAAGAAAGTATGGTTGAAAAACTCAAGCCTCATTTTGACATGATTCAGTTCAAACAAATACCCAAGGCCAATAATACATCAATAGATGCCATGGTGACCATTGGGTCTATGATAACATTGGATAGTAGTGTCAAAGATTGTCAATTTCTTATTGATAACCTTCTTCAACCAGCTCACATATAACTAGATTTAGAGATTGTATGTGATATTTATAGTCCCAATAGACCTTGATAAAAAGACCTATACATCTACCTCTATAACCAAATTTTGCCTATTAACCTATCATGAACCCAACACAAAGCCTTTACTAATAACACTACTCGATATCTTACTCACTAATATGCTCTATCATAGAGGATATGATGGAATTATTCTTTGTTGTTTAACTTTGGTAGAATCCAAATTAGCATTAATGGACGTAAACAAAAGAACTTATGGGGCCCACATCAGTGACCTAGTCTTTTCCAAGAAACTTCTTTGAACTAGGTTTTAATTACCAATAATAGAGAAGGAAATTTTTCAACATGTCAAGTGGTTTGATACTTATCAAAAACACCATTACTTGATCCATGATCCTCCCTTACCACTCTAACCAAGCACTAAACCATAGACATTTTATACATGGGGACTTGATCTCATGGGGAAAATAAACCCCACTTCTTATGATGGCCACAAGCATATCCTAATGGCTCCATAATATTTCACTAAGTGGATAAAGGCCATTTCCCGCACTTATGAATGAAATATTTAAATGTAATTACTAAAACTCTAAATAAAAATGTTGGTGCAATATTTAAACCAAAAATCATTACTTTTTATGAAAATTATCCCCATTTAATTACAATATTTATCTTATCTTGGTCCTCTTATATTGTCAGAATCTGAGGGTACCCACTAAATCCATATGTGAATGAGTACACTCCATAACTTATGACTAACTCAGATAATTCATCTATAAATGGTATTGGAAAAGGATCATTGATGAAAGTTTCATTGAGTGCATGGTAGTCTCTAAAAATTTGTATCTCTGTAGACTTCTTTGGTTGTATTAATATGGGACTCACCCAGTCTACTTTTTCAACTAGATAAATGATTCCTACTTCTTCCATTCAATCTATTTCAACATTTAATTTAATTTTTATGTTGGTTTTTATCCTATATGGGTGTTTTTTATGTGTCACTCTTTCAACTCTATGTGCATATCCCATAATGATGGACCTACACCTTTTATTTTAGAGAATTTGGTTAAAAAACATCTTTATAGTTTATAATAGCTATAATGCCTCCTAAACATATTCCTACTCCCAGTAGTCTCCCACAAACACAAACTTAGGAACTAACTCTATTATAATGTTTTATTCAATATTTTTCATGGTCTATTGATACATTTGTTTGATGCATAAGGTAGAGCCTCTTTCATAGTGTGTTTCCCTTCCTACTCTAAAATATTTATGTTGCATAGTCTTTCCTCTTCAACTCATTTTGCACTTTGGGTTGATGTTGGTTTAACTTCCCATTCCAGTTCAAAGAATCCTTATAAATATATATCTTCATAAATATCATTAGATTCTATTATATCATCTATTATTCTATGATAAGCCTTAAGAAAACCTTATTCTTATTGACTAGGATTTTAATTTTAAAGCACCAGATTCAAATCATGAGTTGCTTCTTGTTATGATTATGACTATGTTGTAGCTTCCAAATATTCTTCTCACCCATGATATAGAAAGACTTTAATTTTGTGTAATACATCATGAACGAAAGGGTTATCATTCTCAAACACAAAATTCTAAATGAAGTCTTTTTGCATTTGTGCCCAATGTTTTGTCTCTCTCATGCACTCTTGATGCATACACCATGTCATTGTCAATAGCACTAGTATGTGGATAAAAATATATACCTGATAGCTTGGCTCCACTCCTTACACAAACCATATATCTACACATTTATTAATGTGTATCTTGAGACATTAGCCTTATTGAAATAATGGCCATTTGAATTTCACCATAGGTGATAACTCAAACTATGCATGTAAAAACCCACATGATTTCTCCCAATGTATCTTTGGATCACTACCCACCAAGTCATTGTAGTACCTTTTAATGCATAGATGAGTGTGATAAATCTTTGATCCACCTCCAACACAAAAGTGTTATAACCTTAAAATGAATGTATTAAGGTCCTCTATGAAAAATTATTGAAGTAACTGACATATAATAGTGAGCACCATGCATAGAGGCTATATCTCATGATCTCCCATCACTCAGTTCAACATATGAGTGTTTAAATCACCATTAATGGAATATGTTATTTACCAAGGTAAAACACCTTTTGGAGTAGGTTAGTTATAATACATCATTGTTACACATTTATTAAATATGACATCCACCTTTGACCTAGTAAGATATCACATGAATGGAGAGGTACAACCTTCAAGTTGAAACTGTGGTGTTGGATATTTTGTTATCAGTGGCTTACAAGATGGCTTCTTTGTTGTATTTTATTTTTCCATCTATGGGTATAAAAAATGATACTCGATAGCTCATAGTGCATTTTTATATGTATTTGTGCTGATTTTAAACCAACTATTATCATTGTAAGCATATGTTGACTTTGTTTCCTTCTAAATTATGTAAGGCTTATATTCTAATTTATTCAAAGGGATGAAAACTATCTTATCTCCTTGATGGGCCTTTAGTTAGTTTCACACTATGTTAATAGTCATTTGACCATCATAATCCCATTTTTTACCAACTAAGGCACAATAATGGGTTTTAACATTCTTCATATTAATGACTTCAAAATCACCATGTAGACTTACCTTAGCCACTCTAATCTCTACATCTTTGAGGTGACCAATTATTTTTACCCACCCATAATATATGAGGCTGAGGGTGACAATATTATACCTCAAGTGTGTCTTACCAATACATTCCCATGTATATTTTAGGATCATATTCATAGTATTATTGAAGTCAAATACTATATTAGGAATATTGTAACCTAAAATTTCAATATCCATGTGGAAATAAACATCATAATGCTTCTTAGTTTTCACATACTAGACAACCTTATCCATATGTTGTTGACCTCTCTACACACACTCAAATAGATTATGTAAGAGGTTATTAATATTCTATGATATATCCTCATTAAGTAGTGTATTGAGTAACTTCAATAATTTTTTCAAAGCATTTACAAGTCCTTCTTACTTTAGTATGTACATAATCTATCTATACATCCATGCATCAATGGCTATTGTATCTCCTTATAAAGCATTCTAATATTATATATTTTATAAAACTAGAGTTGATTGATACATAAAAGTCTTATAGATTATAAAATCAAGATATTTATCATATTAAACTTTTATAATCTCTTGATCTACTAACATTTCTAAAGGTAGCAATCCTTGTTTTACATGTTCCTTGTCTAGTAACTTCTTGGATGAAAGCATTACCTTAGGTTACACAATGATCAGATTCACATTTCACACTAGCTTATCCTTCATTTGATTTTCCATCACTAGATAGTCTTCCATTTGATGTTGGCATTCAAATCTATAGTGCATGTAGTAGGTCTATTAATGTAGATTTGTAAGGCAATTCTTTGTATAATGATTGTATTCTCCACACAAATATCATTGTATAGGAGGTACATATTGTCAATTATCATTATTACAACCTCCTTGATACCATCCTCGATGTCCTCCCCTATATCTTCTTATATGTACATATCTATTTAGTTGGTACCCCATCTTTGCAACTATTATCCATCATATCCTCCTTACTAGTTTTGTTGTGCATCATATACCCCATATTGGTGATGAGGTGAACTTGGATCCCAATTAGATTGGTGTTGCTACAAACTCACATTATTTTAAGAAGACTAATACTGGTGTTGTCAAGAATATGGTGTCTAGATATAAAGATCATAGGGTTGGTATTTTTGTGATTAAGGTATCCACTAGGGACTACCTTATGTCACACTTGTCATGTCCACATCTAGGACCAGGATACCCTACTTCCCATTTGGTAATTTCTATGTAGAAACTATGAAGACATTTTTTGTAATAACTTGTTTTATCTCTTGTAGAGCTCTAAATTTACTCTCATCATGATTTTTATATTTTCAAATGTTGAAATACATACTCTATGATTGATGTATATATTTTTGTAAAAGATGGCACTTTGAAGTAGCATGTCCAATTACCCTAAAAATTTCACAAAAATCTATTTTGAGTTTAGAATAAACATTCATGTGGTGGCCTTATTGACCACATTATATAAAACCTAAGCATAATTTAGTATTTTCATTCTCATGTATCTTATCCATTCTTCTCATAAAAGTGTCTAGTTTTACTCCTACTTTGGAACCCACTACTGGAATGTCACCATAATCTTTGATTTGTTCCACTTGTATAGGAGCAGATCGGGCATTAGCCTTAGTCTTGAATTGAGATTACACAATATAAAATATAATTATTGGTCATGACCCTTATACAGACCAAACAACCTTATCTTTATCTTCCATGATGAAATAAATCTTATTTGTAACATCATAAAATCTATGATCATAGTCTCCAACTGATTATTCTAAATTTTGTTGAATCTCCTTTAGGTATTGAATAGTTTGGCTTATGCATTTATTCACCTTAAAAATATACTACTAACATATATTTAACTTTTTTAATATTTAGAGTATTAACATTCCTATTAAAAATTAACTCTAAGGCTCAACCTAACAAAGCTCATATGATTTTGTATTTCTTTACATACTCATATGTTACCCCATTAATATGAAATTTTATATCACAAGTTAACAATTATTACTCAATAATTGTAGACCCATCATATTTAATCAAATAAATAAACATACCTACATTGAGTAACATAATTTTCATGCTTGAAGTTTCTAATACTATTATTTTGCACACTGGTAATTGTGACTATAGGTTTTTGTGTACTAGTGATCTTGACTATATGTATCCATGCACTAGTGACTATGACTAGGGACTTTTATACATTAATATTTTTAGGGGTCCTAAAAATAAATCTTGACACTTTTATCCTCTTCTTATCTATTACTTATTTTTTCTTCACATTTAGCTTACCAAACATTTTTGTAAAGGAATCAAACTAACTTGTATTCACCTCTTCTTCTACACTTCTCTTAAATGATCAATTGGGTTGGGGGATATGTACTCTTGAATTGAATGATCTCTATTTTTATCTTATTGTAACTTTGAAATTTAACTTATGATAGTTATGCATTCTAACCTAAATTCTTCCTAGGAATATTCCTTCCTAGTTCCATACAATATCCCTTTCATTAACTATGATTTATTTATATCCTCTAGTTTTTTTATATTAACCTAATTTCTTCTTACTACTCCATGAGATCCATATTTGTATTATTTATATTTATTTCTTCCTCATCATTGACCCCTATTCATACTCTCCACACTCTTTACTTCTAGCATATTTCATAGGCTCTCTCTACACTTCTCCATCTCCAACATATTCTATTCTAGTCCTACTCCTATTCATAATTAATTATGGATTACTCACTTTATTCCATCTTCTCTATTGTCATATTTATCTTTCTAATCCTATAATTTTATTCTCACTTTTTCTCTTCTCATCCTCCATGTTTTGGGTTTATGTTTGAGTTTCTCTACTAAAATATGCATCATTCACTTTTATCTCACATGCACCCCCATGATTCCTGAAGAAACTACTCCATGTTGATAAGATTAGGCACCATGGCCTTTTCCACAACCAACATTTTGATAAATTTAGGTAGTTTTTTAATAAAATTACCATGTATTCCTCTGAAAATAGATCGTATGCCACTTTAAAATCCAAATAACCTTGTACAATAAACTATGTGATATATCCATCAATTGTAGTTCTGGTCTAGTAGCCTACAACATGGGTCTAATCAATATCTATACTTTTTAGCCTATCTAAATTTTATTTTGTATAATCTATACACTCTATCCTTCTCGACTAGGAATAGTAATAATCCAATCTTGAAAACAACATAGCTAAAAATCCAAGTAATTTGTAGCAAAATATTTTGTAAATCTTTCCATATATATGCTCTTCAATTATCTCCTTCATAGTCACTTCTAAACTTCTCACTTATTCATCTAAAAAGTTTTAGATTCTCTCATCCAACCATAGTTCTAAATATATCTATCCTGGAAACCATATCAACATGTTTCAAAAAATATCCATGCTCACTACACCATTATTAGTATGGGTTCCTAGAAAACTCTAAAACATGTTAATTATAGAGATAGATTATGTAGTTAATAACAAAAAGGAATAGTTTTTAGTAATTAAGACTGAATCCATCCATTAAATACTAAGTCAAGATCATTATATGAAGATATGCAAAATTAATGTATAAAAAATATTTGACATAAACTCTATAAATAATAGATTAAAACACCCAAAATAATCACTACACATAAATAATAGATAAAATATATATAATAAAACCATTCAAAACATTGTATAAATCTCTATCACATATAGAACCATTCTCAATTACAACTGGGCACTATTTATAAATATTTTAGAAAGTGTTGTCTCTTCATCTTCTAACATTTTACTTTGTTGAAAAGAATGGATTCTTCACATTCAAAGATCAAATATTATTCTATCAAAGGTCGAATGCATACAAAAAATTATACAAAATACAAAATAGTGTGTTATGCACACATGGATAACAAATATATAGGTTAATTTTAGTACTCCCTATTTCATGTTCAACATTAATCTACATCCATACTGGTATTAAAAAACTTATAATCTGAGTATGGGAACTATAATTATTATTCGAAGACTGAATGTGTAGGCAAGAAAAAGTAAGGAAAAGTTCCTAAATCTCTAAATTCTAATTACATTGATTGTATTAACCTCACATTCACTTCCTCTAATCCACTTTTTGAATCAATTTTTCCCACTTTACCATTGAAGAGTTTGGCATTGCCACATATCATATTCAAGATGATTTTCACATCAGCAAATTTCCCAAACCCCCTAAATATCATGGAAGGCCTAATCCTATCCCTGATAAGCCCAACATGATATGGCAAAAGAAGTCCACTTTTAGTCAAAATTAGTCACTCATGTTTGTAAAAGACACATCACCATCATTCCACTAGTTCTAAAGGGGATTGGTTGTATGGTGATAGCTTTTGTACTTACTATAAAAATGCTAGGTACCCCATTCCCAATAGAATTATGGACAATCAAGAATGTTGGTTGCATGAAACTAAAAAAATAGAGGTATAGATAAAAAATATTTTTATAGACATAAGTGAAATCAAAGTTATCTGACTGAATGAATTCCCATTTAAATAAATATTTAGTTGAGCTAGAGTTAACATAGCTTTGACTAAATATGGTGCAAGAGTCTAGGAGAGAGAGTAACTATAAGAAAGAGTGGCATTGAAACCATAATAATGCGTAGAGAAAATCCCCATAGACTTAATAGTAATCCATTTATTAGAGATTTACTTTTCATTAACAATGTATTGAAATTTATACAATCATCAGACTAAAAAACTAATTATTTAAATAACAAGCTAAAACAAAAGAAGGGAAGAAATTATCCTATAAAAGCATAAAAGAGTCTGGTTTTATATGTCTCCTTTCACAATCCAAAAAGATCCAATCTTTATTATGAATAATTTCTATCCTTAAATAAGCATTTAGACCTATGGATTTCAAATGCAAATTCAAATTCATCTCATGAGGTAGTTACAGGAATCTTCAATGCAACTAGCCTACTTTGAACTTATTGGGATTGAGATCTATTCAATATCATCATGAAATTATTGGTACCATGCTAGATTAAATCATAAATGAATTCCAATGAGTAATTTAGTTATAATTCATTGAGATCATCAATTATTGACATTTGTGTAGTTAGGACCATTCTCTCTAAGGCAAAGATTTTATATTTAATGCTCCATGTTTGATATTCATGCATAGGTCAATTTGATTATTCATGCCTCATTAATAAATTGGTTGGGAAATGATATGATCCTATAAATTAAATTAGATGTGTGGTTCATTTTTGACCTTTGACTATCTTGACAAATAGATGGGATGTCAATTTTATGCTTGTTCCTTGCTAACTATGCAACTAACATGTCCTTCATTTTGTTAGGTTCCCTCTATTTTTCCATTGCTTCACACTCAATTTATACTTTTATATTCCCTATTTTATACTTGGTATCTCTTTTATGCCCCTAAAATTCATCCTTCTTTGTTCACCTTCATCCTCTTCTTGGCCATGTGGCCTATTTTTATTCACCTAGGGATTTACCATCACTCCTGGAATACATAAAAATATTTGGGTTAGTAGGGTAGATAAATTATGCCACATGACATCATCACACTAACCTACTATCCTAGAGGCTTTGTGTATGTATGGACATCCCTGAGATAGTGGAATAGTGGGATTATGCCATATGGAATCATCCTACTAACTCATTAGCCTAGAGCACAACTGATATCATCATCCTATCAAGTAATTTTCTAAATAATCAACTAAGTCTTTTGAAGTAATGTAAAAGTGATATATGGATCTGATCAACCTTTTTTTAATTAACAAAGTGCCAAAATTCCATTTGAATAGGGTTTAGACTAATGGGAGTTGTGAAATCTTGTCACATGGAAGAAAAAATGGTCCATGGCCAAGATAAAACACTTACAGATAAAGGATAAAAATCCTAGTCAAAAAATTCAACTCTTTAAACACCAATGACTAAGCTATTTAAATTCAAATAGCTACATTCCTTTGAAATGAGAACAAAATGGTGTGAAAACTTTATGAAGGAAAAAGCCATTTAGAATAAATTTAAAGCCAAACTTTGTCAATTTGAAAGTAGAGTTTTGTCCATTTATTATGAAAAGTTACTAAGTCAAAAAGAGAAACTTTATAAACATATAGTTATTCTAAATTGAAAGAAAAAAATGGATAAAATCACTCAGATTAATGAGAAATAAAAATTTTTATTAGTTAGATAATTTTCACAAACCCAAGGTAAAATAGCCTAAAAAAAAGCTATAAAATGGGCTTTAAAACACAAGAAAATAAATAGACTAAGACTTATGAGATTGATGCAAAATCATCTATTAAAATTGAAGCATCCTAAGATGTGAATTTACATGTTGAGTGGTTTATAATGCAAAGTCAATTTTTTATTCTAGAATATAATAATGAAGCACATTCACATTTAAATCTTCAAATCTAGTAGAATGGACTCCTAAGAAGGTTGATTCAAATAAGCAACCACCAAACTCTTGTGGAGGATAAGATAATAATCCAAAGCAAAAAAATATCCCATTTTTAGATTAAAAATGGGGTGTGTTGTTTTAGATAACAAAAAATGGTGACTCCTACTGTGAAATGTTCCTAGGTATTTCAAGAATCTAGAATCTCTAATTTTACAAGAAGAAAAAGCATTAGCTATAAGCTATTACTTAGAACAAAATAGAATTTAGTAGGTACTAAATTTTATAATAACAACTGTCATACTAAGTTATGATCCTATCAAAACTATCTATATGTGTAACCAAGTGATTTATTCCCCTTTTTTTTGCATTCAAATGCATTGATTCAGATTTGCACAAGGCTAGAACTTCTAAAGGAAAAGATTTTATGATTCATCTTGGTGGTGAAGTTATTTGGGCATTGATTTTATGCCAACTAGGAATTTATATCCCCAATATAGATGCCTTTGGTCCCTTGTAAATTCCTTGATCCACTACCAACTAGGATAGAAATCATGTGGTGGAGGCTATCGAGATCACCCTTTCAAGGAGAATTTTAGATATTACATTTTAACTCGATTCTTTTGAAATGAGATTTTAAAATTTTATCCATATAGGGTTGGGGAAAAAACCATGGGTAAAAGTAAATTAGCAAGTCCATGATAACTTATAACAAACCAAAATTAGAGAAATGTTGCATTTTCTTCAAATTTTTCATTAAGTGCATTAGATGGATCCAAACAAGAGGACATTTATTTTAAAATTCACAAATCCTATTAAGAATCATCAACCTTTAAAATTAAAAAAATGAACCAAGTAATAACAATAGATTCACAAATAATTTTCAAGTAAAATTTGTAATTAGGCTCTTTGAGTGCCATCTATGTTATTATTACAATAGCCCTCCATTTCATTCTTTTGATTGGCAAGGGGACCATAAGGCCAAAAATAGTTAGGATAGACCCAATGAAGAGGAAAAAGAAAAATAAAAAAAAGTAAAACCTAAACTAACAAAAAAGGGATAGGAAATCAAAATCAAAATCAAAAGAGAAGTTATTTATAGGAATTTCCAATCCATTCAATCTTGGAAGTAATGCTTGAGGAATTATCCATTGACAGGTAATGGGATATCATCACCAGTGAGAAACCTTAGGTAGAAAGGTAGAATGCATTCTCACCCAAATTTTCAAAAAAAATTATTGGGATGGATCCATAATGCATCAAATTTTGCATTTTATCCCTTTTATTTATAAACCTATCCCATAAAAAGACCGGATCTGAAATATAGAAGGCCTTTAATTTGGATCTTTTGTCAAATCAATGTTTGATAATCTCTTGATTTTTACAAGGTTACATATTATTTTTCTTCTAATTGCATGAGGTTCAAGAGGTAGGCCCCTATTGGGTCATCATTTCCCATATACTCTTTAGTGAACAACAAGGTAGGGATCTTTAGATTAGTTGGGAAGATAGGATCTTGGCCATATACCAGGTGATAGGGAAAGGTCCCTAAAGTTGATTTGATCTTAGTTTTATCTAACCATAAATCAAATTTAATCACAGTATGCCAAATCCTTGGGTTTCTTTCTAAATTTTTCTTAATTATACTCAAAAAATTATTGTTTGTTAATTTAACCAACACATTACCCTATAGTTAATAATTATATTAAAACTTAAGAGTTACTTGATGATCATAATCCCATTCAATGATTTTTAGGGAGGAAAAAGTAGAGCCATTATCACATACCTATGTGGTGGGCATACCAAATCATATAGAAATGCGTTATTTCAATAATTAAAGGACTATGTCTATGGTACAATTTTGAAAAGGTTGGACTTCAACCAAATGAGTATAGTAATTCATCTTTATCAAGATAAATTTGTGGCTAGTAGAGTAATTGGTGTTGATGGGCCCCATGAAGTCCAATCCCCACTTGGCAAAGGGTTGGGCCTCAATGACAAGTAGTAGTGGAATTTCTAGAGTGCATTCATAGAATGTAAAGACTTTTTAGGTATGACAATTCCTCACATGTAGGTGAGCATCCTTGAAAAGGTACAAACAATAGTAACCTACCCTCAATAGTTGATGAGCTATTTTACTTCTTAAACCATGCCCAATTCCATGTTTCCATGGAAGTCTCTGAATAATGCAACTAATTCTTCCTTATTTAGGCATCTTATATATATACTTTCATGGTTTATTATAAAGAAAACACCATATTTGATCACGAAATGGTTAATTCTCAAATGTAGTGCCCTATATTTTATGGAATTCAGGTGCCTAGGATACTCATTCTTCAATAGATATCCAACAATATCTTTGTACCAATTACCATTTGTGATGGTGTGCACTAATTACTATTAGAAAATGATTTGGGGATTCACCTTGGTGATGGTTCTAAAGAGTCCTTATCTTCATAGGATTTTCCTTATCTATAATTCAAGATCAAACTCATAGAGTATGGCCATCCATTTACCATGCCTTTCCCCAATTCATTTTTCATTAGTAATGCCTTCACGATTGTATCAGGTACCACATCAAACACCTTGCTATGAAATATTTAATGCCTTAACTTCTTAATAGTGTTGGCTAGGGAAAAGGCTTGTTTATCCAGTGTATATTATATGAGCTTAGCATTATTGGGTGGGCTATTCATGAAAGACACTAGTCTTTCACCTCCCAGCTCTTTATTTTGTGTTAATACTACTACCATAAAGTGATATGATTTAAATGAGTAAATTTAAAATGGATGTATATAGTTAGGGTTTATGGGAACTAGTCTATTAGTAATGGAATTATTGATTTGGTCAAAATCCATTTTTATCTTTATAGTCTAATTCAACTCGGTATCCTTTTTCAATGTGTTGTTAAGTGGTTTGATTATCTAAGCATAACTTGAGATAAATTTTCTCACAAAGTTAATCTTGTTTAAGAAACTCTTCTTCTCCTTCTTAGTGTTGGGTTATGGGATTTTCAAGATTGCCTCCACTCTATCAGGGTCTATGGAGATTCCCCTCTCAAATATAATGTGGCCCAACAATTTAACTTTAGTCACTCTGAATATGCATATCTTGGGATTCAATGAAATCCCATAGTTTTTACACCTATACATAACTTTCCTTAGATCTTTTACATGATCTGATCTCTTCTTAAAGAATATTTTAAGGTCATACATGTAAAAAACTATGCACTTACCTCTTAGGTCCTTGAAGGCAATATCCATGACCCTCTAAAAAATGGCACCTATGTTGATCAGGGCAAAAGGCATTCTTTTGTAGGCATAAGTGCCCACTTGGTAGTGAAATTTATCTTGATTTTATCTTCATGATTGATTTCCAATTGGTTGTAGCTTGAGTGCCCATTAAGGAAGGACATCATTTGGGCACCATTTATAATCTATAACACCTCATCCAATGAATTTAAAGGGGTAGTTATCCTTTTTAGAAGCCTTATTGAGGTTATAGAAAGCAACACATAGTCTAATCTCCCCATTATTTTTCCTCATTAATAACAAGTTTATAACCCATATATAATGTCTCACCAAGAATATGATCCTTACTACTAGTTCTACACTTCTTTTAAAATTAAGGGCTCTAGCAATGGATTTATAGGCTCTATATTTTCCTAAATGGCTTGATTTTAGGATTGAGGGGTATAGTGTGCATTATAAAAGAAGTGTTGAATACTTTGATATCTTAATAACTCCATGTTATCATATCCTTGAATTCCTTGAGATTTTGAACAAAATATCACTTCTCCTCTATGGTGCAAGTGGTGCCGAAAATCACATTTTTCATTTCATTTTCACTACCTAGGTTACATTGATCATGCAATATACCCTTGAATGGGGTGGACTTATTTTCATTTCCATGATAATTTGTGCCAAATAACCTTTCAAGTGATACCATCCATTTAGGTATGTATTTATTTTCAATTTCATTATCTCATCCTCATCTAACTCAAAGTCTTATTGACCATCCTCATCAATGATTTGATCTACAAACATTTCAACATTGGTGATGAATTTTAGTATGTGTTGGTCATCATTAAAGACTTATAAATTGTTTATTTTATTGGGGATTGAAGTGGTAAATACTAGCTCTACTAAGAATCTTTTAATTTTTGAATGAGCAATTGGATCCAACGTACTTACATCGATGGCCAATGCATCTGCTATATAGTTCTTTTGTCTAGGTAATGTTTGAATGCCAAAGGTATTAAAGTATTTGATTAACTTCCAACATCTAGTTTGATATCTAGACAAAAATTTGTCAATGTGAGAATATTGGATTTTGACCTATATAACTACCAATTCAGAGTCACCCAATACCTTTAAGTTCTTCACTTTCTTTCAAAGGGTGAACAAAAAATGATGAACTAATGATTTTTACTTACCTACATTATTAGTTTAATTAAATTTGAGATTGAAAGCATTTAAATAAGACTTTCTTCTTAGATTGATCAATTCCAATTTGACACTGGATCCATTTTTAGACTTTGAACCATCAAATTTCAACATCTACAAGTCTGAGACTATAGTTATCACCAGTGTTTTGGGGAGTAGTAGTGTTGATACAACATCTAACTCTTGATGACCAATTGACTCCAAACTATCACCCCTAGATACATAATGTCTTGGAATTACTTTCCAAGAACACATTCTTTTCTCTTGTTAGATTTTACATGCCCTAGGCTACCACATGAGGGTGTGATATCCGAGAAGGATACTAATTTAGATTCTTCACAAAAGTCTTATTCCTCCAAAAGATATAATTTTTCCACCTCTAGGGTCTATTGCACATTGAGCATGTTAATAGAGAGGGAATTATGCCTTCTTCTTTATTCAACATGTACACTCCCAATTTAGATTCCTCATAGGAGATATCATTTATTTTATTATACTAAATGATCATATGGACCACCTTAGGTTATTGTTATATTATTATTTTATTGTTAAAACCATTCCAAGGTATCCACATGTGTCTAAAATTAGTTCTATGTATCTATTTAAAGTCCTCAACCAGTCCTAACTCAATATCATGTCATAAGCATCTAGAACATTCACCACTTAGATATCGATGTAGTATTGAATACTTGGATTAGAATCTAATTTCATTTAAATATTTTTCAACTCTCTAACTACCTTTACCTCTATTTTATCTAGTTCAACAACCTTATAATTTTAATTCATATGTGTTAGGCCCAGTTGCTGATAGATGACATAAGGAATGGCATTCCCTAAAGCACCAGAATCAAAAAAATAGTTGTGTATGTTTTTACCAAATATCTTGAATATTACAAGGAAAGGGGGAGTTTTATTCTTCTCCTTATAAAGAACAACTATGAATAAGAAACATTAGCATACTCTTTTACTTTACCACTAGATAAGTCTTTTAATAGTAAATCCTTTAGATTAGAAATTTGAAGAAAATCAAACATAATTATATTAGACTTGGTTTTCTTAAGGTCTTTGACTATATAATAATTGAGCTTGGTCTTCAGTAGTTGCTTATTATCTATGGTGTATATATTAGGATTGTTGGGTTGATAAGAGGTTGGAAATCCTCTAGGTGGAAAAGGATTATTACTTGAATTCACATCAAGTGGAGCCTAAGTGTTATTCATTGGACTAGAGGTGGTTAATGAGTTGGATGACTTACTCCTCAGTTGTTAATTATTTACTCTCTCAAACTTTATAAAGGCATGGATCTCTTCTAGGTTGTCTTCAGGCTCATTTTCATCTCTAAATGGAAATTCATAAGTTTATAACACAAAGGTCATGTCTGGATTCCTTCCTTCCAAGTTTTGGTTATCTTTGGGAGTAGGCACAATATCCATGTTATCCACCTCCTTTTGGAAGATGTTTTAAACAACCAATAATTCTATACTATTGGATTTTGTGTTTTGTCATATTTTGTAATCTTTAGCAAGTGTTTAAGGTTAGGTCCATAAAATTCATAGAATAGAAAGCATTGTTGTTTTGATTTCCACTGTCAAGAGGATTGGGCACATTCCCATTATTAATCCTAAAATTCCATGGCCTATTAGGTCTTTAGAAATTAAAATTCATACCCTAAGATTGGTTACTATTATTTTGGTTAGAATTATATGGTCCTTTCCTATACAAGTTAGTCATATCATTAGAGAGTTTTTAAAATAATTATTTTAAATTTTTTACCTCAGAATCTATGTTAGTACTAGATTGGCCAGCCTATTGAGGTTTTGAGCTAGTTTTGGGTGTCTAAGTGTGAGTATTACTAGTAGGGTTTTGTGGATTTAAGTAGGATGGAAGGATATACTAATTTTTTCTAGATGTAACATACCCACTACTACTTGGCATATATTCAATTTAATTATGTGTTATTGGGAGTAATTGTTGGTTGTTTTACTGGGGGACTACATGGTTAGGAGGAATGCAAAGAAAACCATTGGGATGCTAATTCATTGGAGTTGGGTTATAAATCAAATTAGTATTTGTAGATACGGCTCTTGGGATATGATTCATCATCATAATGTGTTGTTGCAGGGCCTAATTAATCATTGGTATTTGGTTTTATGCACCCACCTAACCTAATGAAGGAAAAGAACCTAGTCCATAAAATTATGGTACCATCTATTTCTCAATGCTAATAGATTCATTATATGTCAATGATAATTATGCTAGTGCGGATGGGCTTATTCTAAGTAACATAGATGACATTTAATCTAGAGACCTATGGTAGGTTTGTATGGAACTTTCTTCAACCTAAAAATAAGGGTCCTTCAAATGTTGATACATCTTTTGAAACTTAGTGTTGAACATATTCATGGGTTCATTTTGTTCCCTTTTGGAAACTACAAACTTATGATATAGGATTGCATGGTTAATGGGGACTCTAAAGTGGCTTTAAAATAGTGTTTCTAGATCAAGCCATGTAGTAATAAACCCAATGGGTAGCCCAAGATATAAGGCATATGTTTCTTCCCCTAAAAAGTGGGGAAATAGTCTATAGGAAACATCTTCATGTTAGACTTAGGTTCTAATTAAGGAATCCTTAAACATTTGGATGTGTTCCTTAGCTATTTGGACACTTCCTAATATGAAATTTGGAAAGAAATTGTCTAAATTTTTGAGAAAATCATGATCCATGCCTAAAACATTCATAGGACAATAGCCTCCTTATCTAATCTAGGTCATGTTAGCCATTGGTAAAGACTAGGTGACTAAAAATGGGTTAATAAATGGGGTAGATGCAGTTGTGGGTGAACTACCAGCTAACTAAATGGGTTTAAATTTTCCTTTCCCTTTGTTTGCTCTTAATTTTGGTACTCTATGGTCAAAGATCTATAAGAGTTCCAATTTATCCTTAGTAGACTTAGATCAGGTGGTAGTCCTATTTTCTAGATTATGATAAGGTTGGGATTAGTGGGATAGAAGGGTTATAAAGTATCTTCACACAATATTTTAACTAATGAATTAAAATCAAGGTAGGCCCTCCTTTTAAAACCAAAAAATGTTGATGTGTATTTTGAAATTTAGCCAAAAATTAGGTATGGGTTGTTAATCCCTCCCTATCCTAAAATGAAACTCATGTGAGCAAGTCTCCCCAAGGTCTTGGTTACCAGATCTTGGTACATAGGGTAACCTAGTTAACTAATGTGCATTATTCCATGTTAAGGGTCTTGGTATTGATTTGAATCAAAATATTTAACTCTAACTAAGATATTCATCAAATATCATGCCTCCAATATTTGATTCCCTTCACTAGCTGACTCTTCTTATTAGTTTATCATGTCTAAGAATGAAATAGTACAACAACAATGATAAACTTCTGAGATAATTTGTATAAAATCAATCAAGATAAGTAATTAGAATTATATTATCATATTTTTAATTTAAACTCATCATAAACAAAGAGAAAAATATTAGATTTAAAGATAAAAAATGCTTGCTATAGACACAAGTGAAACTAAAGTTATCTGACTAAATGAATTTCCATTTAAACCATTATTCACTTGAGCCAAACTTAGCACAACTTTGACTGAGTACGGTGAAAGAGTGCAAGAGAAAGAGTAACTATAATAAATAATCAAATTACTAACATAACAATGCATATAGAATGTCCACACAGACTTAACAGTTATCCAATTATCAAAATTTTACTTTTGATTAATAATGTACTAAAATTCATATAATCATCAAACTCAGAAAATAATTATGTAAATAACAAGCTAAAATAAGAGAAGGGAATAAATTATCCTATAAAAGTATAAAAGAGTTTAGTTTTATGTGTCCTTTAATAATACATAAATATCTAGCCTTTATTATGAACAATAGCTTCCCTTAAATAGGCATGCAAGCCTATGGAGTTCAAATTCAAATTCATCACATGAGGTAGTTGTAAAAATATTCGATGTGGTTGGCATACTTGGAACATGTTGGGATTGATCTTAATTCAATATCATCATTAAATATTGGGACCATTCAAGATCAAATCACATATAAATTCTAATGAGGAATTTAATTGGGATTCATTGAGATCATCAATTATCAATGTTCTTTGCAGTTAGGACTATGTCTCTATAAGGCAAACATTTTGTCTTTTATGATCCATATTTGATCCTCATACATAATTCAAGTTTATTATTCATACCTAATTCATAATTTGTTTAGGAAATTATTTGATTATGTGAATCAAATTGGATGTATGGTTCTTTCTCAGCCTTTGATGATCTTGAAATCTAGATGGACCATTAATTTTGTGCCTATGAATTACTAATTATGTAGCTGCATGTCTTTCATTATAATGGGTTCCCTCTATTTTTCCATGTTGTGCACTTAGCTTTTGCTTCTATGGGCCCTAGTTGAAATTTGGTATCTCATTAGTTCCCTTAGGATTCATCTTTATTTATTTGCCTTTATCCTCTTCCCATCTAGTGGCCTCTTTTCATTCACTTAGGCTCTTAAGCTCTCATCCCCTTTGTTACCATGTGTCACTTTCATGGCCCTCTAGGATTTTGCTTTTATAATTATAAACAAGCTTACCTTTGAGATCATGAACTATGGGATATCTCCACATGGCATCATCCTACTTACCCACTCACCTATGGATCTAATATCACTTCTGGCCTACACAAAAATATCTAGGTTAGCATGATAATAGGATTATTCCACATGGCATCATCCTACTAACCCGCTAACCTGAAGGCTTTCTATAGGTACAAACATCCCTAGGATAATGGAGCATTAGGATTATGCCACATGAAATCATCCCTATAACCCTCTATCTTAGAGCATATCTAACATCATCACCCCACCAAGAAATTTTCTAAAGAATCAACTAAGTCTTTTAAAGTAGTGGAAAAGTGACATGTGGATCTAGGTAACTTTTATGAAATCGACTAAGTATTGAAAGTCCCTTTGAATAGGGTCCAAACTACTAGGAGTTTTTAAATCTTTTCCTGTGGAAGAAAAAAATGCTTTAGGTTCAAGATAAAACACCTACAGCCAAAGGATAAAAGACTTAGTCAACAAATTCAACCTTTAAAACCCAATGGCTAAGTTATTTAAATTCAAATGGCTAAGCTCCTTTGAAATGAGTACAAAAGGTCATAGAAACTTTATGAAGGAAAAATCCATTTAAAATAAAATAAAATAGAATAAAAAATTTATCGAATTGAAAGTATATTTTTTTCCTTTGTTATGAAAATCAACTCAGTCAAAAAGTGAAACTTTATAAAAATTAGTCATTCTAAACTAAAAGAAAATAACAATGGATAAAATCACTTAGGAAAATGAGCAATAAACTATGCAATAGTTTGATAATTTTACACAAACCTAAGGTGAAATAGCTATAAAAATATGTAAAATTTGTTTTAAAACATAAGCAAATAAGCAAACTAGGACTTATCAAATTGATGTAAATTCAAATATTAAAATTGAAGTAGCCTAAGATGTGAATTTCCATGTTGAGAGTTTTAAATAATGCAGATTTAATTTTATAAGATCGGTTATAACAATAAGCAAATTCACATTTAAATCTTCACATCTAGCATAATGGACTCCCAAGAAGGTCGATTCAAACAAGTAACCACCAAAAACCTAGGGAGGTTAAGATCAGACTCTAATGAAAAAGAGGGTCCCTCTTTTTTAGACTAAAAATGGGGTGTGTTGTTTTAGAAAACAATGACTATAAGATAAAAGCTATGGGGGTAAAATCATAAGGAATACTTGAAGATTTACCCATAGTAACACATATCAGGAAATTTAGGTCTTGGATTCACAATGTTTGGGGCTGACCCCATAGATTTTAAGAGTGATACTACTTCATCAACTGATGAAGAGACTCCTAGTAGTGACATAACACCCCATTATAGTGCCTACAATGAGTTATTTAATACCAATTTATTCATTACTAATTCCATTCTTACCATTACAACCCATTATTCTCTTTCCCTCCATCATTCGAGCCTAATCGATTAGGACCAACATGATTTAATTTGACCATTTGATGAATTTTAGAACAAATATTCCATTACCAAATTCATGGGCCTTAGAGATGGGTTTCCAACTAGTGATCATAAACATGGACTTGATTTCACCTAAGATCTTATTGCCTACTTTGGGGATTATTCAAACTTCCTTGGTCATAGACAAAGTAAAACATCGATATCCTCTAGTGAAAACCTCTTTTATGCACCTTTGGATCAAGGAAAAGGTAAAGAGAAAGACAAATCCATCAGCAAAAACCTATTTTAGGCACACTTGAACATGAAAGTTCACTCACCTCATAAGGAAGATTAATGTACTTCAAGTCCAAGTATTACAATTAGGTCTAACATTATAGAAGAAGAAAATAGAATATTTTCATAACTGGTACAAGACTTTCTAGAGAAATTCATCAATTGGCCACTATCAGACAATATCAATTCTAATTATTCTTACATGGGTGAGCCCTATGGCTCACAAGTAGTTGAAGAAGACTAATCTCCTTATTTTCCTACTATTCTTGAAGATGTTTCTACACTCCTCATAAAAGATACCATAGAAGTGAACATTGGCACCTATAATGACCCCAAAATAATTCACATAGGTACATCCCTCACTATTGAGTAACATGAATTAACTATTATTATCCTAAGGACTTCATCAACATCTTCACCTAGTCCTATAAAAATATGCCAAGGTTAAACCCATTATTAGTGGTCTATAGGCTTGTTTCACATCTATATGCCAAGCTAATCAAACAAAATATACAAAAAATGCATCTATAGCTTGGTCAAGAAAGAACTAGAGAATTTATTGGGAGTAGGTTTCATTCGACCACTATATTTCTCAAACTAGATCTCGAACATCATTCTAGTCATAGAAAAATCTCATGGAATTCATTTGTGTAATGACTTTAGAGATATAACAAGGCATACCATAAGATGACTTCCTATATACAAATATGCACATGATAATTGACTTAATAATAGGATATGAGATGTTGTCCCTCATGGATGGATTCTTGAGATATAACTAGATCAAGATTACACCTAAAGACCAACACAAAACAATGTTCACCACTCTATGGGGGACATTATGTTACCAATTCATGCCATTTTGCTTGAAGAATGTTGGGAAAACTTATCAACATACCATGATTGTAATCTTATATGACATAATGCATGATATTGTTGAGGACTACCTAGATGACATCCTATCTAAATTTCAAGACATGTGTAGAACATCTTGAAGTTCTATAAAGAATCTTTGAGAGACTTCATGAATATAAGGTATGCCTCAATCCTAAGAAGTGTATCTTTGGCATCACTACTAAAAAATTATTTGGATTTATTGTGTCATGCCAAATAAATTAAGTTGATCCTACTAAGGTCAAATACATTAAAGAAATGCCTCTTCTTTCTACTCTAAAATAGCTCCATATCTTGCAGGCAAAGTCCAATCCATTCACCAGTTCATTTCACAATGGGTAGATAGGTGTCATCCCTTTACTCACCTTTTGAATAAAGGTGTGACATTTTAAAGGGATATAACTTGTCACCAAGTATTTGAATAATTGAAGACCTATTTGTCCAACCCACCAGTATTGATGCCACCTACACCAAGACGACCATTACTCTTTCACATATCCATAATAAAGCATGCCCTAGGGGCACTTTTGGCTCATCATGATGAATGAGCTAAAGAACATGTAGTTTATTATTTGAGTAAGACACTTGAAGCATATGATAACAACTACATGTTAATTGAAAAGGCTTGTTTAGTATTGGTATTCTCTTCCCATAAGTTGTGTCACTACATGTTAAATAGCAAGACCATTATTATAGCCAAGATCGATCCTCTCAAATATTTATTATATAAGGCAAATATGATAGGTATCATGGCCAAATGGGTGATGTTAATGAGTGAATTTGATTTTGAATATCATTACTAGAATGCCACTAAGTGGAAATTTATTTCATATTAGTTTACTAAAGCAAATTTTTTAGATATGAAAGCACTCATCTTAGATTTACCAGATGAGTCGATTTTGACTTTAGAAGCAACAAATATTGAATCCAAATAGTGGAAATTATAATTTTATGGTTCATTCACATCTCATGGATCTAGATTTGGAATTTTTTTCATCACACTATATGTGCATCTCATTACCAAGGCATTCCATTACAGCTTCCACTATACTAACAACATGACCGAGTATGAATCAATAAGTATAGGACTTCATCTCAACATACAATGGAATATTTAGTAGTTAATGGTATATGGGAATTCCCAATTGATCATTAATTATAATACATAGCAATATTCAATAGGATATGAGGATATTATATCCTATAAAATTATGGTCAACAAACTCAAGCCTCATTTTGACACTATTTAGTTTGAACAAATACCGAAGGCCAATAATACTTCAACAGATGCCATGGTGACCATTGGGTCAATGATATTAGTGGATAGAAATTTCAAAGAGTGTCAATTTATTATTGAGAACCTTCTTCAACCAACTCACATATATCTAGATTCAGAGATGGTATGTGATATTGCTAGTCCCAATCTCCCTTGGTACAAATACATATACATCTACCTCTACAACCAAATTCTACCTACTAACCTATCATGAACCCAACATAAAGCCTTTATTAATAACACTACTTCATATCTTAATCAGTAATATGATCTATCATAGATTCTATGATGTAATTCTTATTTATTGTTTAAATTTGAGAGAATCTAAATTAGCATTGAAGGACATAAACAAAGGAACTTATGGGGCCCACATCATTGACCTAGTTTTTTCCAAGAAACTCCTTTGAACTAGGTTTTATTGGCCAATAATAGAGATAGAATTTTTTCAACATGTCAAGTGGTTCAATACTTATCAATGACACCATTATTTGATCTATGTTCCTACCTTACCACTCTAACCAATCACTATACCATATCTATTTTATACATGGGGACTCGATCTCATGGCAAAAATAAACACCACTTATTCTGATGGCCACAATCATATCCTAACTACTCCATAATATTTCACTAAGTGGATAAAGGCCATTCCCCTCATTTTTATAACTAACAAGTAGATTTCTAGGTTTATTTATTATCACCTCCTTTTTCGCTATGGCATTCCCTCAACTATTATATCTAATAATGGTGGCCCATTCAAGAATAAATATGTCAAATCCCTTTGTACCAGTTTCATATCAAACATAAAAGGTATGTTTCCATTTATCCACAAGGTAATGGCCATGCCAAGGCATCAAACAAAACCATTATTAATATTTTGAAAAAGGTTGTCAGTGATGGTGGTTGTGATTGGTATTTAGAATTATTCCCAACCTTGTGGGATTACGTACTATTATCTAAACACTTATAGTATCCACACCATACTCCTTAATATTTGGATCTGAGGCTATTATCCCCATCAAGATTGAGTTTCCCTCTATATTTATTTCTTTGATTAATATCATTGATGATGAGGAATATAGAGTTTCCAGATTATAAGAGCTAGACCTCTTGGATGAGAAATGACAAGAAACATGAGACCATTTATGAGCCTATCAAAATAGGCTATGTTGTAGCTATAACCAACATATTCTCCCCAAATAATTTTAAATTAGTGATTTAGTGCTCAAAGAGAGTCAAAAGAACACCAATGTTGAGTATAAAAATAAAGGCAAGTTTGAGGCCAACTAGCTTGGTCCCTTTGTTGTTACTATAAATTAAGGTTCTATGGAATATAATATGGCTACATTAGATGGATAATAGCTCAAATAACCTATGAATATCATTCATCTCAAATGTTTCTATGCTTAACTAATTTGAATCATTGTCTATGAGAGCCCTCACTTGGGGGAACTCATTTTGCCTTAGTCCATTCCTCCTACCATTAACTAAGAATTTATTTATCCTATTTCATATTAATATCATGATCTTGATTAAGACCAACATGTATTATAGGTGAATTCAATGACTATTTTCCAAAGTTACTCTAAATTGATCAACATCATCAACTTTATTGTAGACAAGTGTATCAGGGTATGTCAAAAAGGGTGTTACTTGCTTGATAGTTCCTTGATAATTCTTCAAATTGATTCTCCTCATATTATTTCCCCATTGCGTGTTGTTCATGTTCATGTCTTGTTGTTGTGTGGTACTCCTTAGTGCTTCAAGTTTTGATGTTGGTTCATGGTAATTACCATTGTAGCCAATTTTAGATATTATTTGAGCATCTACCTAAGGTTTTTTTAACTTTTATAGATGGTTCCTTATACATTTGTAAACATTCTCTAGTTTTCCTAATTATAAATAACCCAAAAATATTGAAAAGACTTATAAAAACCCTAAAAAATGAGAATTTGAAAAAACTAGACTTGCAATCTCCATGAGGGATGTGTAGTCATAGAACTCTTTTGGGTGGGAACCTATTATCCATACTTATTCATTTATACTTCACATTACCATTCCATTATTATATCCTCCCATTTATGGGAGAACTACGTTAGCTTTAAGTCCACATGGACTATGTAGGTAGTGTTTGGATGCATGTGGCATCTCGGTTTAACTTGGCCACTCTTCATTTTTGCTTCCATTCCCATTTTTATTAACCATTCTCTTATGCCCTATCCATTTTATGAGTAACCTAGGCCACACACTCAATGTTTTGTAATCATCCTATGCCACACACTCATTATTTTATGAGTTACAATTCCCACACTCTCATAATTTTATGAGTTAAGAAATTCTACATCTCTTAATCCTCCCATTGAATTAAGATATCAAAATCCCAAAAACATTTAAAAAAATCCAAAGGACCTAAAAATTTGAATAAGTCTTACAATCTCCATGAGAGATATAAAGCCACAAAATTCAAAAACATTTGTCTTGTCCTAAATCCAACTATTATTCTTGATTGATCATTGAGCCAGTCAGATTAGCAAATGTTGGTATGTGTCCTTCATAAATCTACCCTATTAGGGAATATTTAGTATTGATTCCAATCATTTTATCCACCTTGGGATGTGTGCTTCCCTTTCATGTATCCTTTCTTGGGGGAAACATTCCTTTGTCATTGTTATTGAGCCTTCACGTGTGGATTTTGACTTGGTTAAATTAAAAGATACTTTCTAATGATTTTATTTTTGGTTTTTGTTTGCTTGATTTTTTTTTTTTGATTTTTTTTTCCTTTTATTATTCTTTCCTTAATTTAGTCCATTATGCTAGGAAGGTCGTCATATTGGTGTTACTTGTCATGTACTTGTACTTAATTCCATCTATTGACATACATCAACATTATCATCATGGTTTTTATCATTGGTGTGTTGTTTTCATGTGTCTATAGGATTATGAGTCATTTTCCATGCACAATACGGCTAGGTCATCATTATTTTTATCATTGTTGTGTTGTTTCCATGTGTCTATAGGATTGGGAGTCAGTTTTCATGCACAATATGACTAGGTCATCATGGTGTTTTATATCATGATGAATACCATCATGTGTTATGTTAAAAATCAAGTGTTCTAGGTTTATATATGTTTTCATACTATGTTGGTAGTATATCCCCTTGTAAATATCATTAATTATTTAATCAAACTATTTTAGTCATCTTTAACTACATCACATCATCCCATTTTTATTGATCAAGTCAAAACAATTGAACATTCTAGCTATATATATATGCTCATCAAGATGTACATCTCTAAATGAGAATACAATAAGAGACTCATACACATTTCTCTATCATCTATTCTATTTTTATCTATCCATTTTCTCCCATATTTGGATAACTACATTGGCTTGAGGTCCATTTGGACTATGTAGGCAAATATCAATACCAACAAATATATAAGGTTAGCTCAACCACATTATTTCATTCTTACTGCATCCATATTCTTCCAATCTAATTTCATTATCATTCAGCCATTGTTGTTTTCTTTGATAATCTCTTTCATTAATTTTGAGTATTCTCATGTGCCTAGATTTTTATGGATTCTTCATTATTTGAAAAATAATTATACCATCACATCTATGTTTGTGTCACTCATCTCATCTTTAATCTGTCCAACAAGTTATATTCTTGATTTATTATTGACAATAAATTAATCAAATCAATTATCATAAATTCCCTGCAAGGCAAATCATTTAAATCAATGATCAAATCCACCTTATTGGGGAAAATAATTAGTCAAATAGTGTATCTTTCTTCTAGTTCAAAGCTCTATAGCTTTTGCCTTCTTTGGGCAAATCAAAGTGTGTAATTTTTTTTGGGATTGATCATTCCCTAAGCCTATAAATTTCAACATGTTTAGGGTATGCCAAAGTATACCACTTATTTATGGGTGCATCCATACCACTTCCCTCCACCTTGGGGCTAATTCAATTCAATTATTCAATTCATCTGTGGAAATCAATGCATGCAAGCATTGGCTCATATGGATTAATCTCATCCATGGGGTCAATTTCACTTTTCTTCTTGTCCATTTTATTCTCTTCAAGGGCCTATTCATCAATATTATGAGGGGGCATCATGGGAATTCCCAAATGTTATTTGGGGCTTCCTTGTGGACTCATTTTTAGTAAATTGAACAAGATTCAACAAAAGTGAGAATGAGATCATTTCTTCTAATTGAGATCATTTCAAGAAAGGTTTTTTTTTCTTTTAAATTTTTTTGCTTCTCTTTAATGTATTTCCATGTCCTTTGAAACAAGGGGAAATGTATACATCCAGTTTTCACCATTGTCATGATAGAATTAAAAGTCAAAATGACTTCCCATAATAATGTACAAAGTAAACCAAAAACCACCAAAATGCCCAAATTCTTCCAGATAATTTATGTGCATCTTATAAAACATATTGGTTAATCCTTAATTGGATAATGCACTGTACATAATTATCACCTTTCTCTAATTCATATCCAGTCAAATTGTGACCTAGCAAATTGACATTTTTGACCATTTGTACATGATAATTTATTAAATTTTAAGAATTGCAAAAAGGCTAATCAAGGTTACTTAACTAAGAAAATCCAAATAAATGATTATGTGAAAAATCCATGAAAAATTAATGAATACCTAATTTTACAAATTCATAAATTTAATAAAATATCTAAAACTGACATCAACATGACATCATCAGTCATAAAAATCATGAATCTAAAATATCAACATAAATGCAACAAATATATATATTTGGAAAGTCATGCCTATTAATTACAATATTAACTCTAAAATTGAATGAATTTTATCTACCATTTTTTACTCATCTTGGGACATTGACTCTCATCCTAAGATGGATGCTCTTTATCAATTTACCAAACTTATAAATACAAAGGCCACCATAGACCAATCACAAGCTTTTTAGTGTAAATAAACCATGTATAAATCCATCTAAAAGCTTCACCAATTATTCCAATTCATTCATAACCCAATCTAATAGTGCTTGAGGAGATGTTTGAGGTGTTAGTATCTCAACGACATTGCTAAATATTTTGACCTCTATTTCGAGGTACATACATGCTTGTGGACCAACTTTAATGATGAAGTCAATGGGGAAGGTATAAGTTATCTTGTTTATGCTTTTTTATTTGTTTATTTAACTCGTAATTCTTTCCCAATCAAAAGAGTAGGATTAGTATGTTATTTTCCCTATGTTTGTTCTTGATTTTATCACTAACTAATGGACTAACCTATTTTTTAATCTTGATTCACATTCTCTAGGTATTACAAGGTCTAAATTTTGAATATTTTTCAAGTTTTAAAGTAGATAAGGCCTTAATAATTGGGAATAATGTTAAAATGGTTAAAAACCTATAAAATATAGCCTGATGGTTATGCTAATATATTAAAAACTTTCAAGGTTGGTAGAGTGATACATTACTTAGTTTAAAACCCAAAAGGGAGATGTAGTGTGCAAGAGGTGAAAACTGGTAAATGACACCTTAAGTAATTAATGCAAGTAATGTTTTTCTACCAACTCCTTGGAACATGCAAATCAATTAGTTTCAACATTTAGCACACTTCCTAAGACTTTGTATTGGGATGAGACAATTGTTTAATCTCAATAAAGAATTGGTAGTAAAATAGGATTGTAAAATCATAGAGTTATATGCATGACAAGTGGGTGATATATACCATATATCATTTTATATGTATTTGTAATATGTATGTATTCGAAAATACTACATAATATGAAAATAATCCTTCAATATAGAACTAAAAAGATAGAATGTGAAGTGTTAGAGCTTTGTAAGGTCTATATATAGTGATCAATTATAAGGGAAAAGAGTTCCAAAATATAGATATTAATATATAGATCAAATGGTGGTTTTATTTTTGAATGTTGTACTAGTTTCATGCACACTGTATAATCTATTTTTCTTAAATTTGTTTAATTACGTAACAATAATGAAAATTATGTCTAATCTAAGTATGAATTTCTCTGAATAAACATGTAATTTTGGCTTGAATGAATACTTGACATGTTCTAAAATCTTGTCTATGTTCTGAATTATAACTTAATTCACATATAAACACACATTAGTATGTTTTCATGGTTTTTCTAAGAACCCTATATTAATAAATATGACATATTTTTATGTTATACATTATTTATTCCATACATACAAATACTTTATTTTTATATACAGGATTCATATATTCATCTGGCATCTCAAACGGGGTAAAAACATTCAACTCATTTTATTCATTCATACTTCAAGAATTCAACATATCTTTCACTCCTATATAAGGGGGAATTTAGACTTTACTTACTATTATTCCAAGATGTATTTAGGGTGGACTACCCATTTTGAATATATGATATGTTCATGATATTTTTTAACATTCTTTCTTGTAGTACTTAGAATATTATTTTAGCTTAATTTGTTGCCACTAAAATTTGTAATTTGAAATATATGCAAGATTTAACTCATATTTAGAGGCATGTGGTCTCACAAGGGTATTATTACATCAATCAAATTAGGTACATCATTTTCATTTTTATATATTTCAACATATTATTATTATTGACACTCACCAATGCATGTATATAAAAAATAAAGATTAATGTTCTTATAGGATTCATAGGTACATTATGGTTTTCTTCATAATATTTAGGGGTATAATATTTTTTATCCATACCATGTTTTATTTTTATCTTTTATATATATGTACAAACACATCAAATAATGGAATTGTGTAGACACCTACAAATAGTCCCTAGACATTTATTAGTCTTAAGATTACATGTTTTTAGAATGATCATGTACTTGTTGATTATTGGATTAAATTAAATATTAATGGTAGAATTTATGGATTTTAGTGGTTGTTGTCCTCCTTTTCAACCTTCCCCAATTTTCCTTTTCTCTCTCATCTCTCCTCTACTTCTTCTCTCACCAGGAATGTATTGTATATCTTAGGTTTACCATAACATCATCATCAAGTCCTAGGTCTACCAAAATTGTACTATATGCTTCTTGGCTCATGTGTTGTGGTTCCCTTTAGCTTTTGTGGATGTTTTCTTTATCTCCTTTTTAGTTAATTTTTTGATTATTATGATTTCAGCTTCCATGTCAATAGGTCCAAATTTCAAAACATCTATAAATATATAAACACCTTAGTGCATTTAGGCATCTATGATATCTATCAATTTAAAGAAAAATATGAAACACATCTAGAATTTATTATTCACAAGAATAAATTAAGCATTTACAAGCATTTTAAGGAAGTCAAACATTTAGAAAACATTCATTTTAGCACTATAGTTCATATTATTGACATATTGCTTTGGAATAGTTTAGTTGGATGATGAATTATTAGAATTATTAGAGTGTTGTTTTTGATATTGTACATGATTTAAGGGCTTGATAAATATAAAGGAAGATAAGCTATTCCATGGTGTAATGTAGGCCTCAAAACATATAGTTTTCCTTATTATTTTTATATATAGTTGTCTAATTAGGGTACAAAGAAGAAGTGCATTTTCTTAGTGATCAAATTAAAGTTTCATAAAATTAAGTAAAGATTTTGGAACCCTTGATTTAAAAACCATGGTTATCATAAATGTTTTCCCTTGTTTGACACTTCCCAGAACTATACTCAACATGGTTATATTTCCTAGAAGTGAAACTTAAAGCTTTGGACAAGGTTAGGAGCTCAACATTAGTTTTTAGAGTTGTCATTATTTTACAACAAAACCTTGATTTTCACTTTCAAACTTCTACAATTATCTTCAAATGTCAAAATACTCAATATGCATTTCTAAACCTTTATTTTATCTTTATTGATCTAAATTTAAAAAGTTAATTAAAACATATTTATTATTTTACTAATTATTCATAACACATTTTAATTGTATTAATTTTTTTTTTTAGTTTTATGAAGAGGACATACGAGCTCTCTCTTTTAATAAAAATCCTCTTAGTTGGGCTAGGTGTGATGAAATGTGATTCCTTCCTTATTTTATTTATCTTTAATAATATATTAAATAACTTTCATTTAAAACCAAATTTTATACCTTTAATTTTAAAAATTAGGATCACAATAAATTTTTAAAATTATTATAAATGTAAAAATAATTTTAACCATAAAATATAAAATGAATTGATTTTTAAAAGAAAATTTTGTACCCTTGTTAAATAGGGACATCTTTATAAACACCAACTCAAAAATTTTACATAAATTTTGTATTAAATAAAAAGGTTTATATGATAATTTTTTTAAAATAAATTAATTATGAAAATTTATTTAGAAAAACTTAAAAATAAAACTACCAAATCAACATTTATATATTTCATGGAAACTTTTTTATAGATATAACTTCATATTTTTGTCAAGAAGTGATGATACCACTTTAGATTATCATGTTAGTATAAGAAAATGAAAATACATTAAACTAAATTTAAAAATTAAAGTAAATGTGAAGAAGCACCTTCTGAATCATTCATGGTTGGTGGTAGCACTAGAGACCTATCAATGTGGCACATCAACAATGGGATGCTCTTTCCCAATTCCCATGGGACTCTCCCCCTTAACTTGGGGTTTCGACAGAACTGGGTATAATACTTGAAAAGTTGAATAGAATGTCTAGATAAGCAAAATATTTATTGGACAGTATTGGAAGCATGGGCAAGGGCATGGAAAGATAGTGATTTCATAAATTTTCATTTGGGATTATCATATATGGCTCTATTTGGTGGGTTTTGTGGTTTTGTTTAGCCACTTTTTTTTAGATCAATTCAGAAATGGTAATGGTGAAACATAAGTAGATAAAGTATGTGATGGGAGGTATGTTTACATGTACAGTTTACCCCCTCAATTCAATCACCACCTTATGGAAGCATGCAAAAGTCTGAGCATGTGGAAAAATTGTGCCTGTACATTGAAAACTCAAGTCTAGGCCAACCATTATCTGATAGCTCACCATGGTTTGCAACCAACCAATTTACAATGAAGGTGATTTTTCATGAGAGAATGAAGCACTACTCCTTCCTCACTTCACATCTCTATAAATCCACTACATTTTATGTGCATTTATATATAGGATTCGATATGTCCATTTGAGAGAGGGAGAAAAACTTCATGGCAAAAGATCATAGGGAAATAGAACTCATTCCTTTTTGAGGGAGAAGGGGCAGTGGGAGAGGATGTGGAGCCAACACCTTATTCCATGAAATATTGATTAAAATCAAATGCCACATTTAATTTTATGTGGAATTAAAAGTGGAGTTGAAGTTGGAGTTCAATTTTGACTTGAATATAAACTCTTCTAAAATTTTGTACTACATCACCTTTAAAGAAATATAGAGCTAAATTTTCTTCCATTCTCAAGCTTTCATGAAGTGTGTGTTTATTATTCATTGATAGAAATTAGTGAATTACTCTCTTTCTTAGGTTTATGTCTAAATAATTCACCTATATACATCAAATTATAAATATTTTAGGTCATATAAAGTTTCTAATTCTTTTTTCTACCTAATCTAGAATTAAATTCAACTATTGTTCATTCCTTCCTAGCTAGTGTGAGTGTTTTCCAAGACCTTTGTATGAAATAGTGATGCAAGATTAATTGTATGAGAATGAAGTGAATTTATGTAAGTTTATTTGTATTTTAAAGTGTGTTAGGTATCTACATAAATGATCCCAATATTGGTTCATCACCCCAACTTTCATTTTTCCTTTCCATTTTCAGTTTTAACAGTGTTCTTTTACTCCTTTTCCTAGTAAAAAAAGCACTATATGAGAGAGTTTAGAGGAAAGTGGGTAAATGTACTAAAGGGAACCATCCCTTCATCTAGAGATTCTCTCCATCATAAAGTCACCCACACCTTGAATATTTTTCATTGTATCAACAAAAGTGAGAATAGGTAGATGTTCTCGATAGGGTGTACTTTTGAGTGATAATAGTTTTTGGCACGTCTAGTGGGACACAAATTGAAGCTAAAAAAGACATTTGCAGAAATAATAAGTATTGGTTTCATACCTAAATTCACTAAAACTAAGCATGGCTATCCAAAGGAATTATGTATTTGTTCCTTTCAATGATGGAAGCCCTCTTAATTTGGTTCAGTGTGATGATATTTTAGCCTCAACCCTCAAAAGTCTACCATATTTCACAAGTGAAGATCAAACTACACCCATAGAGCATATCAAATATATGGCCAACTTATGTTTGTTTCACCATGTTACCCAAGATAATATTGCCATCCATTTACTTATTACATTCTTCAAGGGAAAGACATTGCAATGGTATAGGAACCTTCCCTTAAACTCCATAACCTCTTGGGAGGATTTAGGTGAACCATTTTTTAGGTAATTTAAAGATAAATTAGACCATTTATCCCTTGATTAGTAACTCACTACCATTAAGTTAACATCACATGAATTTATGACTGATTTTAATTTTAAATTTTAGAAAACATGGAATAAAATCCCTCCCATGATAAGGCCATCTCCTAAAAATTCTTTCCTATACTTTTTGAGATCTTTCAATTCTAATATTTTAGTTATGATTCAGTCTATGGGTGATAGAACACTCCTAGATACTTATGAGGTTGCCTTTAATGTTAAAAAAAATCTAATTTAAGATATTAAACTTGCACCCAGGCCTCTAATGCCATTTTTTTTAGAATTGCAGTCTATTATACCTCCTCAAGAACCATCAATAGCCCAAATTCTAGCCCCTCAAAATAAGATCAACCTCCTCCTCATCAGTCTAGTGTGATTAATGAATTAAAAACTATGATAAAATCTTTTGGTAATGAGTTAACTAAGTTGAAGAGGCAAGAATATCAAGCCAATAGGCCTCCATGTTAAGCTCAAGGAGCAATTGTATCAACCAAAGCATACATTGTAATTAATCCTAATGTTCCCTCCTCAACCAAGGCCTTTATTCCAATACAAAATAATTTGATAAAATATTCGAGTTGGTATCCTTCTCACATCAATGATGTGAAGAATTAAGATTTAGTAGCACAAAATATGACAACTCTTCAAATGACATAAGAGGAAGCAAATTATAAACAAGTACAACTAGATGCAATCTTGATGAATTTTAAAGTTGATGATCATGTGGTAGTAAATCAAATTGATGAGCCTAGAAAATCAAATAAATTTGTTTTAGCCATTACAAGATCAAAGAGAAGGGTTATTGATGAGCCCCAAGAGAAAAATCAACATTTTGAAGTAAGTAGACTTCATCAAGTGCCTCAAGTTCAAGAGTAGCAAATAATGATCTATATTCCTATGCCACCAAATGGAACCTCTTTTTGTTCCACCATATCCCTTTTTTAAAGAGGGCCTATTTTATGGAAGGAAAAAGAAGAGCATCTAGATAAAAATAAAAATTTATCAAGAGATGATGATCAAGATTTGTGTTGGTCAAATGAGCTTTAATTTGGCATAGAAGGAGATCATGTTGCAGCCCTTTAGGAGCAGTCCAAACATTTTGAAGTTTGATTAAATCCAATCAAGATGATTATGCATTGGGTGTTTTAATATCCCCAAACAAATTATAAGTTGATAACCCTAAAAAAAAGATAAATTTCTATTTTAAACTATTGAGTATTTTCATTGATGTCAAAGGTACATCTTGTAAGGTTGATGTCAAAGGTGATTAAAGATAGTTGATAGTGTGTGATGTGACAAGGTACATGGAAGAGTGTTGTCATGAGAGAAAGAGAAAATAATAATTTAAAAATAACTAATGTTTTATGTCTGCATGATTGATATCATTATTAATGTTAACATGAAAGGTATAAGTCATTGATGTCAAGTGCATAGGAAGCATAGTCATGATATGAAGAGGTATGTGCATGGTGAAATGAATGGACACAAGCATGTGAAGGTTTTATAGAATTTTTTGAACATGTGGGTAAGGTATAGAAGCATTCATTAGAGTTTTAGGGTGATCTTATAGGGGTAGGACCTTCAATCTAAGTCTGCACCCAAACCACTCCTAGACCTTGCCTAGCCTAGTGAGGTATGAAGATCAAATTTCAACGCAAGTATGCACATGAAAGCATGGAAAAATATGAGATAATTTATTTTATGTATGATCAAAAATTTATAAGTTATGGTTTGAAGGAAAATGTATGAAAAGTCTTTTAGGCCTTCTCAAGCTCACTGTTTAAGGGTCTCAAAACTTGAAGAAGTGATTTTAGTTATTCATAAGCACATGTAACTTATGCATTGGAGTATGATATGTTTAGCAGAGATGGGCAAGGGTCATAGATAAAATATTTATGGATTATTTTTGGATTCAAGTGTCAATCCTTTATGAATAATTGTTAACACCAAAACATGTGTTAAACCTCCCTAAAACCCTTATAAGGACCTGATGTGAAATATTTTGTTTAAATCAGCTCAGGATGGATTAAAATGCCTAGATTATCTATTATAAAATGTATCCAAATCTCCAAGGTACATATAAGTGGTGGTTAGTCAGATGAGAGAGAAAATGTATAAGTACAAGGCTTATTTGTTAATAAATTATTATAGCTCTAAAAAGTTGAATTGGTAAAGAAGATTAAATGGGTGGCATAAGAAGCTAGAGACTCATTATACATGTTCATGATGTTTTATATATATGTTATAGCCTTTAATTTATCTAAATTGGTCATCCAAGTAAGTCATTTGTAGATAGACCTAATGGTGTGGATAATGTAAAATCCAAGCAGAGATGAAGAGATAGATTCGAGGATCTATGTATGCTAGAATAATGCAATAAAAATGCATGAAGAATTTATTTATGACTTTTAATTCATGATCATTATTTGGATGAGATTTTGAGGTCAATGTATGTGGTGAAAATGTTGCTCACAAAATGGCTTGTCTAGTTTAGATAGGACTGTGAGACATAAGATCAAGAAATTGGTTCAAAAGACCAATATTTGACATTAAAACATATGGATTTTATATCTAATGAAATTATAGATATATCAGAGAACATTTTTTATGCATCATGATTCATTACAAATGTTTACACAGGCATTGGAGTCCTAATTCTTCATGACTAGTTTTTGAGGTGATTTGGCTGTTCTGAGTAAGCGAGTTGTAGAGATGTTCTTGAACCTTTATTTCCTAAGTGAAGGTGTTCCATAATTTGGTGATGAACCTAAGGTCATATATAATATATTTTTAATTGTAATTTTTCATGTTTGAATAATTTAAGGGTGTTTAAGCTTCATTATTATAAGACAAATGTTTGAGGTACACAGGCCTAATAGGGCAATTTGTCCTAAAAGAGCTTTCATGGTGCATGTAATCAAGCATTGAGGAAGTTAGAATAATTAATTGGATAAGTGGTTTAATGTATTTTTTATTCTTATAGAAGGCCATTTGGGCCAAATAAGATCAATTTTTAGTGTTAAGAGGGAAAACCTAATGCAATTAAGTCTCCATGAGACCTAGAAGAGGAGTACGGCCTAATTGAGTTATGGTAGACCAAAATGGGTTCAAATTGTGATTGAACCATGTTCATAAGATGTCCTAAGACATATTATGTGGGAAAACTAAGAGTTTTAATGTGTGTGGTTGACCAAGTGGTATTTGACCATGAGACTAGTATATATATACAAGGCAGTTTAGGCCTATTTGAGTGTGTGAAAAATAAGCAAAAAATTAATGCATGGTTGAGCACAATGAGGTCTTAAAGTTTTTTTAAACCATAGATTAAAAATAAACATGTGGTAATTAGTTGTTTTTTGATTTAAAAAAAGTTTAGAAGGTGATCAAAATTTTGAAATCGCTGAGTTGGTGCTGAGTCACTTAGGGAGTTGGTGATTCCTTGTAAGTATATGTTTGTTAAAGCCTAGTCAAGTGGGTGCTTGAATTTATGAGGGTTGGTTCTCCAATTTAATTTTGTGCTCAAATAAATTTTTTATTTTGTTTCATTGGACAATATTCCATTTGTAGAGATCATAGTGGGTTTTCTTCCCTTTGAGGGTTTCCTACTCATATATGTGTTCTCTTATTTTATACTCATGTGAATGGCTATTTATGCATTTATAGATCAATATGTTTGCTCTCTTAATTCATGAATTTTAAATTATAATTGAAATAAATTATTTTAAACCTAATTAATCCCTCATGAACTTCCTTTTTCCCTTCAAACAAATAAGCCTTTCCCTTGATGCAAATAGGAATTTGATGAGACAAAAGAGAACATAATTGATGTCCAAGCTAATGAAAGTAATTTTTAATACATATTTGAGGTAATAGGATCAGTTTTAAATCTTATGCAAGCATAATATGGGCTGGAAAAGATATAAAAGGGTAGCTTTGACAAGCAAGACAAGATACAAGAAAGTGTTAGTCCTCCTATTCTAATATTCCAAGAGTTAATTCCATTTAATGATGATTTACTTGATGTTCTTAAAGAATTTTATAAACCTCTCAATTAATTTTCATAATTTTTTTTAACTTTTATAAGATGAGAAGTAGGATTTATTTCCTTTTGAAGTCAATCCTACAAGTATTCCACATGGTCCATCTCAGTTTATTTATATTAAAAAACCATATTTTGAAGAGGTACATGTTAGTTATAAAAATAATATTATTGAGATACATACTATGTAAATATCATTTCTTATCATCTATCTATCCTAGTTGAAGGATAGCAATGAAAAGCCACTACCTATCATGTTCTTTCAAAACATGAAGAAGATCCTAAACATGTTCAAAATCAGCCAAAGTGTGCATTTCAGGTTACTCATATTTCAATAAAAGTGGAGAAAGTGTATAAGGTTTATTTTTAAGAATAAAAATATGTCATGATAAACATACAATTATCTCTATTCCATTCTCTCATGGCTACCATGAAGTTTGCTAGTCACATGAGCTTGGTGAAGAAGGGTATCTATTTTGCACTACCTGTTAATGGTTTTGTATAGGACTATATCTAGTAGTTAAACTAGGTTAGATTAGTTTTTTATATTTAATTTTACTCTAAGTGTCTTTATGCACATGTTATTTTATAATTTTAGTTTTCAATTCTTCTAAGTGTTATCTTGCACATCTTTCAATTGATAGTTACTCTAATTTTCATTTCAATAATTCCTTATGCACAAGTGTTGTAATTAATTGAGTAATAAATTTTAAGTTCAATATTTGGTGATATTTTAATTAATCCATATCCCAATGGATATATATATTGGTCTTAAGTGTTTAGTAGGCAAACATCCCAACAAAGTCTTCAAGAATGTTGATAATTTTGCCACCATTGATCAAAGTTGCTTATATGAAAGTTTTCAAGAAGACTCTATTCATGGGTTAAAGGTACAAAAAGGTAGTAATATAATAAAAAAAATAATCATAAATCCAAAATCATGCTCAGTAACAACTCACAATTCTAAATTGTTTCTTTTATTCCTCTAACTAGTTATTTGCAAGCTAGTGAAAATAATTTTTAGATGCTCGGTACATAAAGGTGAAGAGGAGTTGAATAAAATTGTATTAAATTAATTTGGAAAATTTTACCTAAATATTATATGAATTTTTTTATGTTATAGTGGCTTAAATTTATGAACAATTGTTAAGAAGAATAGGTGCACTAAAACCTTCTTAAACCCTCATTTACTCAATTTTATACAGTATGTTTGTATTTTTGAATTATTCATTATAAAATAAATTTTGTATGAGATATTATGAGGAATATAATATATTTATACACATTAATAAATCAAAATTTTATGTAAAATGATGAAAAAATGCAAAGGATCAAGCATTAGGGTTTTAAACAAGCAAGAGAAACTTACAGAAAATGCAATTTTTGAGAGGTTTAAGTGATTATTTGAGAATATAAAATTATTGGAATGATAATAATTTGTATTAAATGTAATAATTAAAAAATAATAATTTTTTTATTCCTCATAAAACTTAATAAAATGATAAAATATAAACCTAAAGGCATTTAGAAATGAAATTGGGCAAGATAATCAACACCAAAAAGTGCATATTTTCAATTTTATTGAATGGAAACTATTTAAATTTTATATGGAAGTATATTTTTATATAATTTAATATTTAAATTTTTTTTAGATACATAATATACTTGAGGAGAGACAAAAATTTAATATACAGGTCTAATCATGAAGGGAATGAATGTTTTTTCACCTTTTTGCTGACAAATGGAGTTAGAAATTTGTGTTTCACGTCTCTCCAATGGAAAAAAATTGATTTTAGAGTGTTAATAATTAATTTATATGTATAAATTAATTATAATTAAATAGATAATTATTCAAAATTAGGATCAACTCGTCAAAAAATATCTCCAGGTCATCCCTAGGGCTGCAAGCTAGGGACTTTTTTATGATTTTTTTTTATGTAGTTTGGTGAAGAATTTTGGAGATTTTAAAATTTTTACAGGTATGACATATTTATTCATATATAAAAAAAATATGATTATTTTTTGGTCAGGATTATAACTCATTTTAGACCCCTAATTCAAATCAAGGTTTCTTGAGAACAAGAAAGCATAAAAAGGTGTTTTTTGGAGTTATACATGGAGTTTAGAGCTAAAATTTTGTTTTAAGTTATAATTCACCATGTTTATTATGTTAAAATAATATTTTTATTATTATATACATTAATTATAAATATCAATAAAGTTTGTGGCTCTCACAGTGCATTCAAGAAGCTTATAAAAGTTGCAAGTCAAGATAAATGGAGTTCAAAACATGCAAAAATGAAAAAGTTTAGTTCAAGTTTTGATAAATATTTGAGAATATATTTTCATAAAAAAATACTAATTATAAAATCATAATTCAATCCCTCTCTTACTATTACCCCTTTTGGGTTAAATTTAGAAAAGTAAAGTTGCATGCAAGTTGCGAGTCAAGATAAGTGAGTTGAACTCCAGGTGTGAAGTTAAGATAATTCCAGTAAACTCAAGATTAAAGTGTAGGTAAATAAAGTATAAATTTAAGATTCATGAAATAATATTATTAGTTAATTAAATACCAAAAATAGTTAACTAAATAAGATCAAAAGTTGCATGCAATATCACATCAAGTTAATTCAAGATTCAAGATGCTTGAAGAGCCCTTTGAATTTTCAAACATGAAAGAATAGTCTCCATATCTCCTACCAAACCATATTGATAAAATAATATTTAAAATAAAATTCCATATTGCATTTTATGTGTAATTAAAATTGGATTTGAAGGTGGAGTTCAATTTATAGCTGAATTTTTAGTTGAAGTAGGAGTGAACTAGAACTTGCATGTGGACTTATATGAAACTTCTTGTCTTCTCTCTCTCTTATTATTTTATATATGTACATTAATTTTTGTAATTATTATTATTATCATATTTTTCTTTTGGATTACATAAACTCTACCAATTTTTTTACTACATCACCTTTAATTAAACAAAGAGCTGAATTTTCCTCCATTCTCAAGCTTTCATGAAGTGTGTGTTTATTATTCATTGATAGAACTTAGTGAATTACTCTCTTTCATAATTTTATGTATTAATACTTCACATTTATTCATATAATTATAAATATTTTAGGTCATATAGAGTTTTTTAGTCTATTTTATACCTAATCTAGAAGTGAATTTAACTATTATTCATTCTTTTCTACCTAGTGTGAGTGTTTTCTAAAACCTTTGTATGAAATGATGATGCAAGAGTAATTGTATGGGAATGAATATAATATATGTACATTTATTTGGATTATAAATTATGTTAGCTATTTTCATAATTTATCCCAACCTTGGTGCATGACCCCAACTTTCAATTTTCCTTTCCATTTTCAATTTTAGCATTGTTATTTTACTCTTTTCCCTAGTCAAGAAAACACTATCTGAGAGAGTTTAGAGAGAAGTGGGTAAATGTAATAAAGGTAACCAGATATTCATTTGGATATTCTCTCCATCATAAATTCAGCCACACCTTAGAAATTTTTCATTGTGTCAACAAAAGTGAGAAAATGTAGACTTTCTCAATAGGGTACACTTCTAAGTGATAATAGTTTTTGACACATTTAGTGGGACAAAAATTAAAGCTGTAAAAAGACATTTGTAGTAGCAAGAAGTATTGGTTTCATGCTTAAAGTCACTACAAATGCACATGGAAATCCAAAATAATCAGTTATTTATTCATTTCAATTATAGAATCCCTCTCAATTTGACCCAATATGATGATATTCCAGCCTCAACCCTCAAAATTCTATCATATTGCATAGGTGAAGATCAAACTACACCTATAGATAATATCAAAGATGTGGATAGCTTGTGTTTGTTCCACCATGTTACCAAATAGAATTTTTTCATCCATTTAATTTTTATATCTTTCAAGGGAAAGGCATTGCAATGGTATAAAAACATTCCCTTGAACTCCATAGCCCTTTTGGGATGATTTAGGTGAACCATTCTATAGGAAATTTGAAGATAAATCAGACCATTTATAACTTATTGAGTAGCTCACTAACATTAAGAGAACACCACATGAATTTATAATTGATTTCAATTTTATATTTTAGAAAACATGGAATAGAATCCCTCCCATGATAAGGCCATCTCCTAACCATGCTTTCCTATACTTTTTGAGAGACTTGAATTTTGATATTTTAGTTATGATTCATTTTATGGGTGGAAAAAATCTCTTAGATGTTTCTGAGGTTTCCATTAATGCTAAAAATAATCTAATTCAAGTTGGTAAACTTGCACCTAAACCTCTAATGACATTTTTTATATAATTGCAGCCTCTTATACATCCTTAAGTACTATCAATAGCCCAAATTCTAGCCCTTCAAAATCAAGATCAACCTCCTCATAGTTAATCTAGGGGGATTGATGAATAAAAAACTATGTTACAATATTTTGATAATTATTTAACTAACTTGAAGTGGCAACAATATCAAGCCAATAGGCCTCCATGTCAAGATCAAAGAGCAATTGTACCAACCAAACCATATATTGTAATTAATCATAATGTTCCATCCTCAACCAAGGCCCTCATGCCAATACAAATTAATTTGATACAATAATTAATTTGGCAGCCTTCTAACATCAATGATGTGTAGAATCAAGCTTTGGTAGCATAAAATCTGATAATTTTTCAAATGACACAAGAGGAAGCTAATTATGGACAAGTATAACCAAATGAAATCTTGACAAATTTTCAAGTTGATGATCATGTGATAGTCAATCAAATTGGTGATCCTAGAAAATCAAATAAATTTTTTTTAGCCATTGCAAGATCTAAGAGAAGGATTATTTATGAGCCCTAAGAGAAAAAACAACATGTTGAAGTAAGTAGACTTCACCAAGTGCCTCAAGTTCAAGAGCAGTAAAAAATGACCTATATTCCTATGCTACCAAATGGAACCTCTTACCCACCCACCATCTCAATTTATAAAATAGGACTTATTGTATGGAAGGCAAAAGAAGAACATCCAAATAAAATTGAAAATTTAACAAGAGAGGGTGATTAAAATTTTTGTTGGTCAAATGAGCTTTAATTTGGCATAGAAGAAGATCATGTTGCATCCCTTGAGGAGTAGTCCAAACATTTAGAAGTTTGGTTCAATCCAATCAAGATGAATATCCATTGGGAGTTTTAATATCCCAAAATAAATTAGAAGTTTATAACCCTCAATAAAAGGTAAATTTATATTTTGAATTGTTAAGTATTGTCATTGATGTCAAAGGTGTATCTTGTGAAAGTTGATGTCAAAGGTGATTAAGGATAGTTGGTAGTGTGTGATGTGATAAGGTGCATGGAAGAGTATTGTCATGAGAGAAATATAATGAGATAATTTGAAGATAATTAATTTATTATGTTTACATGATTGATATCTTTGTTAATGTTAGCATGGAAGATACATGTCATTGATGTCAAGTGCATAGGAAGCATAGTCATGACATGAAGAGGTATGTGCATGGTGAAATTAATGAACACAAGTATGTAAAGGTTGTATGGCATTGTCTTATCATGTGAATAAGGTATAAAATAATTCATGAGAGTTTTAGGGTGAGCCTATAAGGGTATGAAATTTATTCTAAGTCTACACCTAGACCACTCCTAGACCCTGCCTGGCCTAGTGAGGTATGAAGATCAGATTTCAAGGTAAGTATGAACATGATATCATGGAAAGAGGTGAGATAATTTATTTTAGGTATGATCATAAAGTTTTAAGTTACTGTTTGAATTAAAATTCATGAAATTTCTTTTTGGCCTTCTCAAGCTCGTTGTTTGAGGGTCTCAAAACCTGAAGAAGCACTTTTAGTTGTTCATAAGCATGTGTAATGTTTGGATGGGAGTATAATATATTTAGAAGAGATGGTGAAGGGTATTAGATAAGATATATAAGGATTAGTTTTGGTTTCAAGTGGTAGTCCTTTATAAACAATCATTAACACCAAAACATGTGTTAAACCTACCTAAAACCCTAATAAAGATGCAATGTGAAGGATTTTGTTCAAATAAGCTTAGGATGGATTAAAATGCCTATATAATCTATTGGATCATGTACTAAACTCTCCCAAGTACCTATAGGTGGTGATGGTTAGTTAGATGAGAAAGAAAATATACATGTACAAGCTTATTTGTCAAGAAATTGCTATATCTCTCAAAATTTGAATTGGTTAAGAAGAGTATATAGATGGTATAAAAAGTTAGAGAATCATTTTACATGTACATGATGTTTTATGGATAGGTTATAGCTTTTAAGTGCTTTAAATTGGCCATCCAAGTAAGCCAGTTTTAGACAAACTTAATGGTACGGATAATGTAAAACCTAGGCAGAGATGAAGAGATAGATTTGAGGGTCTATGCATGATAGATTGATGCAATAAAAATTAATGAAGAATTTATTTATGACTTGTAATTCATGATAATGATTTAGAGAAGCTTTAGAGGTCAGTTTATATGGTGAAAATATTTCTCACAAAATGTCTTGTCTAGTTTAGATAGGACTATGAGACATAATGTATAGAAATTAGTCTGCGAGACTAATATTTACCATCAGACCATATGAATTTTATATCTAAGGAAGTTATATAGATCTCATAGAACCATCTATATGCATCAAGAGTCATGGAAAGTATCTAAATAGGTGTTGTCGGTCTAATTCTTCATGATTGGTTTTGGGATGATTTGGTAATTTTGAGTAAGTGAGTTACAAAGATGTTATTGAACCCTTATTTCCTTAGTGAAGGTGTTTCAAGCATTTGGTGATTACCCTGAGGTCATGGAGAATTTGTATTCATGTTTCATTTTTCATGGTTGAGTATTTTAAGGGTGTTTAAGCTTTATTATAAGATAAAATTTTGAGGTATATAGGCCTAATAGGGTAGTTTTTCCTAAAGGAGCTTTCATGGTATGAACAAAGGATGTAGGTCTAATCAATCATGGAAGAGGTTAGAATATTTTATTAACTAAGAGGTTAAATGGATTTTTGATTGTCAGATAAGGCCATCTAGGCCTAAGAAGATCAAGTTTTAGTGTTAAGAGGGCAGACCTAATGCAATTAGGTCTCCATGAGACCTAAAGGAGTAAGGCCTAATTGAGTTATGGCAGACCAAAATGGGTTCAAATTGTGATTGAAACATGTTTATAAGATGTCCTAATACCTATTGTATGTCTGAACTAAGAGGTTGAATGTGTGTGGTTAACCAAGTGATGTGTGACCATGAGACTAGTTTATATATACTAGGCAATTGAGGCCTATTTAAGTGTGTGAAAAATAAGTGAAAATTTTATGCATGATTGAGTAGAAGGAGGTTTTGAAATGAGTTGTAGACCATAAAAAAAGAGTAAAGGTATAGTCATCATTTATTTATTGAGTAACAAAAGGTTTAGAAGGTGATAAAAATTATAAGGTGGCTGAGTTGGTGCTAATTCACTTAGGGAGTTGGTACTTCCTTACAAGTAGATGCCTATTAAAGCCTAGTCAAGTGGGTGCTTGAGTTTATTGGGGTTGGTTATCAATTAAATTTGGTATTTTGTTTCATAGGACATCTATAGTGGGATACTCTTTCCCAATTCCATTCATCTCCTTTCTATATACCTCTATTAAATTAGATTAAACTAATAATTTCCTCGAAGGTGCAAGGGAAGCTGAAGGAATTATTTATTTATGTATTTTTTCCCCAATTATATCTAGTAAGCAAAACCATATCCTTGTGCATCAGGGTTAGGTTAACTATGTCATAATATTTTTTTAATAATGTAGACTAGCCTTTATTTATTTATTTATTTATGATTTTTTAAGTTACAAGACCTAATCAAACAAAAAAATTGAAGAAAATAAAACAAAATAAAAGTCTCACAAACCACTGGACGAAATCAATGATGTATGCTTAGTTGCCGAACAGTTTATACTTAGTTTTCCATTTTATTTTTGGTTGGGAGGTTTGATAGCATGCATGACCATTGATTAAGATGCTCTAGGCATAATATCCTTTAAAAGTTAGAGTCCATCAATTTTACTAATAAATATCAAGTTATTGCATTATTATGACAATGATTTGGCCTTAAATGCATTTTAACATAAGATTATTCTAAGCAACATCTATACTTGTTATTATTGAAAACAATTCAATACAATAATAGAATTCATAGATGATTAAAGAGACAAAATAATAAATGTCAAAAGGGAGAGGCTTCCTACTTCGAACTGATGCTCAATTTCACACTTTTAACTCGCTCTCCACTCTAGTCAATATTCTTTCGATTATCTATCTTTCTCCAAATACCATTTTGCCACACATTTTTCCATTTGACATATTTTTCAAGGCCACACACCAACTATAAACTGCGCTAAGTATGACATCTATCATGCCACTCAATATTATGTGGATGCCTCATATCGATTTTCCTCTAAAAGAAAATAGGTCACCACATTTACCGATCTAATTTGAGCTCTTTTTTTTTTTGAATAGTCAGTGAACAACTCTTCTTTCATTAAAACTCCAGGCAGCAAAACTTTATCTATTTCATTATCCTATTTGACAACAAAATAATACCAATTTTTTTATTAAAAAAACATTTTACAATTTAATAGACCATTTTCTAATTTTTTTAAAAACATACAAGTATGTATATATATATATATATATATATATATATATATATATATATTAAATAAATTCACATTGTGCAATTAAAAATAGATATTATTAACATTATTTGAAAAAAATTAGAAGAGACAGTTTAATTTAAATGACTGTGGATCAAGACATGTACTTGAATGTCTCTGGTTCAAATCTATGTTTTAAAATAAAGTTTAATTTGAATAATTGTTAATCAAAACATATACTTGAAGGTCTTTAGTTCAAATCTATATGTAATAGTTTGCATTACACTCACCTATACACTACACACGGTCCAATTTGTTGGTAATAGTAATTGAGAGACACTCTCTTACAATAGTTTAGAAAGAGGCCATGAAATACAAATGATAAGTCTTTCCTTAAAAAAATAGGTGATTGGTCATTAACCCATTGATTAAGGGATTTTTATCTCCCTTTACGTGGAGCCTCTCCCATCTGACCTTTTACACCTATTAAAATAAAAAATAAATAAATAATCTCTCCATCGCACTTTCTTTGACTAACATTGTTTCACCAAATTCTCAGGGAGATACATGTAGTTATAGGCAATTAATCCCTTGTTTAGTTATCTATAAGATATACTTATTAAATAACTAAGTTAAGGCGAATAAACATGGACCCCTCCCCCTACATGGTTCGATAAATGAATAAACAAACATTGAGAAGATGGTCAATTGCATCAGTGAACCTTTTAGGGGGCTGTGGACTGATGTAAAAAGGAAGAGGGAGAGTGGGTCCTAATTTAATGCACCTCTTCACCGACAACTCGTATAATGCCTCTGTGCGATCAATTACTCAATGACCATATATTCTCCCCCTTCTAATGGTAATAATTAATCTATTGGTGATTTTATTGAGATATATTTGTCTTTGAGAAAGTGTCATCCCAAAACTTTTTTATTTTTAATATTAACAAAGAGCCAATTTTCAATGGTAAATTCATGATTAAATAAATCTAACATTATATTACAATAATATATTATAATTTATTATATTAATATATAATATCATAACATAAAAAATGAATCATAATATAATATAATATAATATAATATAAGAATGTTTACAATATAATATAAAATTATATATATATATATATTAGATATAATAAAAGATATATATATATTATAATATAGTCTATAATATATTATATATTATACAACGCCATTCAAATCCCACGTACATTCTCTAGGAACGATGTAAGTTATTTAATATTGAAAACTATAGGCTAATACCAATGTGACCTGGCATATTGCATGTCATCCATGTTGGGTCTGAACTGTTTTAAGGTATGATCATTTCGGCCTTGGTTTCACTGTATTGGTTCTTACTTTCAGCTTTGTTCTTGGCATCTGCCTAGGGTTAAGCAAAGCATCTATTAATGTGAAGCATCTTCTTTCCTCTTCATCTGCTAAAATAGTTCCAGTAAACCCTATTTACTCTACCCAACCTCCACGCCTAAACATTTTGGCATTCAACGAAATAAAACTGGAGTGGTGTCTGCAGTGCTCATAGAAATTTCGAAAGAGATCATGGTATAGAAGTCCAAGTGTTTTTGAGTTTCTGTAGAGCATGTGTTATTGGCTTCCTAGGCTTCCCTTAATTTTTTTTGTTTTTTGTTTATAGTAAACATTTTTTGTTGTGCTTTATTCGTGGAGAGATTGTTATTGGGTTTCTATGCAACGATTTTTATATGGGTGTTGTTTGATGGTGAGATTGTTATTGGGGTTTTGCCCATTAATTTTTATCCTCGATTAAGTATGGTCATTAGAGAAATTTTCTAATAGAGGGTATGGCTTAGTTATGTTATCCTTTCCCATCATCGTCCTCCATCTGAACCATAGAGGATTTAAATTCCCAAAATATTACTGTGAGTTTTTAAGTTTTTTAAAACTCTTTTTCAAAAAAATTGACATTGTTCATTTATTCACGTTTACAATTTTCTTCTAATTAAATCTTAAGATAATCGATAATTTTGATAAAAATTCAATTTTATTTTAGCATTCATAAGATTATTGTTATTGTGCTTGGGAACGATTTATTTCCAATTATTTTCGGGGCATTTATTTCCAACGTCCCCACTCTTTAATTTGAGATATTTTTCAATGCTGAAATCATGCAAAAATAACATATTTAGTAGATAAATTAGACGAATGACGTGTTTAGACGAAAATATGATTGTATCTTGTGCATGAAAATAGGGATTTGAGGATCAAATGGAGCTCCTCCAAACACCACTCCGACTGTGCATAATTTGGAGAGAGAATCACAATGTATCCCTACTTTCCCTCCATCCTGCATGGACAGCTGGCCACCAAAATTAGGGCGGTAAATTTCGGAGCATCCCAAACTGCGGTGAGACATGTGTCTGTATTTGTCCGTCTTTGAATGGGTTAAAGAGCATTTTGGTCTCATATGAGACGAGTCTGCGGGGCTTCACTCACTGTATAAGCCTCGGGCTGGGCTTAATTAAATAGGACTCTCCTCCAGTGTATAACTTGGGGTTTCGACACAACCGGGTACAGTACTTGAAAAGTTTATCCAAAAGATTTGTTGCACAGTATTGGGAGCATGGGCAAACAGCGATTTCGTAAATTTTCATTTGGGATTATCGTCTGCGGCTCTGTTTGGTGGGTTATGTGGTTTTGCTTGGCCACCTCCTTTTTAGATGGATTGAGAAATGGGAATGGTGATAAAGTATGTGATGAGAGGTATGTTTACATGTACAGTCTGCCCCCTCAATTCAACCGCCACCTTGTGGAAGCATGCGAGAGTCTGAGCGCGAGGACGAATATGTGCCCGCACATTGCAAACTCGGGTCTGGGCCAGCCGCTGTCCGATACCTCGCCATGGTTCGCAGCCAACCAGTTTACGGCGGAGGTGATTTTTCATGAGAGAATGAAGCGCTACTCCTGCCTCACTTCACATCCCTCTCAAGCCACTGCGTTTTATGTGCCTTTCTACGCGGGATTCGATATGTCCAGCCGAGTGAGGGAGAAGAATTTCACGGCGAGAGATCGCAAGGCGATGGAACTCGTTCAGTTTTTGAGGGAGAAGGGGCAGTGGGAGACGATGTGGGGGAAAGGCAATTTCCTGGTGGTGGGACGCATTGCGTGGGATTTTTTGAGGGAGAGTGAGAGCCCTGGTGCGTGTGGTAACAGGCTGCTGCTTCTTCCCGAGGTAAAAAACATGTCGTCTCTGCTCATCGAAGCGCATCCGTGGCACTACAACGAGCACGGCATTCCTTATCCTTCGTATTTCCATCCCTCAAATAGCGGAGGTAGAAAGGTGGCAGAGGAGAATGAGAAGCAGGCGGAGAGAGATCCTGTTTTCCTTCGCAGGCGGCCCTCGCCAGCGACTCGACAAGGCTGGGTCTATCAGAACCAATATTTTAGCACAGTGCTCCTCTTCTCCGCGTTGTCAAATGCTGAATTGCGAGGAAGAAGGGGTGTCCTGCCACAACCCTGCCCAAGTCATGCAATTATTCACAAACTCGGTATTCTGTGTGCAACCGCAGGGGGACTCGTTCACACGCCGTTCTATATTTGATTCCATTCTTGCAGGATGCATTCCCGTCTTCTTCACGGAGAATTCCGCTTACACGCAGTACAAGTGGCATCTACCCCGCAATCGGACATCCTATTCGGTGTTAATCCCCCAAGGAAGCGTAAGCATCGACAACCATCTCCTCTCCTTCGCCACCAATCCCAATCAAATTGAGCGCATGTGAACACAAGTCATTGCACTCATTCCTTCCTTGATCTACGCAGATCCTCGCCACCCCACCGTAGACTTCCCGGACGCGTTCGACCTCGCAATCGACGGAGTTATCCAAAAAATAGCAAAACAAATTAGAAAACCAAGCAAATTATCTACTCAATCCAAAACTAAAATATTAGCCGCTCAATCCACAACTAAAAAATTAAGCTCTAAATCCGCCAGACCTCGGCGTAAGAGGAGCAATTCACGTAGAAACAACGTAACACTGCAGTGTCTATTGTAGACATTTAATTTTGATACGGGACTGCTTATTTGTAATAGTATTACTTTGTTTATGGGTATATGGATCTTTGGTTTAGATTATATTCTAGTTTTCTCTTTTTTTTCCCCTTTGCGTTATTGTTTTGTTTTATAATGTTTTTATAATTTAATTTTATTTAGGTTAAAATAATATTATCATTCAATTTAAAATATTTGAAAGTTTATAAATTGATAATTTTTTTTGAGATAGTATGATTTTAAATGATTTAAAAAAGCTAAAAATATTGTTTTAGGATTTTATGTCTAACTAAAGGCATACCATTATACCCGTGGTCTTTTTAAGGTTTTTATATGGGTCATTTTTACCTTCTTATGTTTTATCATTGTTTATGCTTTTTTAGTTGGCCTTTTCTTCCTTTTTATGTGTTGGTGTATGTACCAATAGGTCTTAATTTAAATTTGAGAAGTCTGTAAGTGTTTAAATTTAAATTTAGAAATGTGGGGTGGTATAGAGTTAATAATATAGAAGTAGTTCAATTGTAAATGTGATAAACTAATCTATAATAGATCAAATAATAGGAAACTCAGATAAATTTTTGGATCACTCCAAGATCTCTAAACGTCCAAAGATTACAAGAAAATGTTAGGATTAGCTGAGAGCAATGTAAAATAAAAATGAGTTTCATATTAGTCCATTAACCAAAAAATATAAAGGAAGTACATTATATAGTGAGAAATTAGGTCACCAAAAAGATAGCAACTCAACTCACTATTACAAAACATATTAAGTGTATTTTCTTCTAATGACCTTAACAACCCTTAACAAGTTGACTAACAATCATGTAAGTAAAACTGCAAGTTGTAAAAAGCTCTACACTAACACCTCCCTGAAGCATAGCTTAGGTGGGTAGAAGAATTAAGTCCCAACAACGAGGCCTGATGAGGTACCCACGCATAATGCAACTCCCATAAAGCAAAGAAAAGGAAAAAATTTATAGGAAAAAAATTCCTCTCCTAAAGAGAGTAAAGAGGAAAAGATGGCTAAAAAGTTCTTCTAAAGTCTACAACTACTTGTAACCACCTTATATCCTACAGCAGAGTTTTTGGGAGTGATTGTGGATCAAAAGTAAATGCAATGAAGAGTGGATCACCCTAGAACAATGAATGTGTTCGCCAAGTCCCTAATAGATCTTCAACTAAGGTGTGATTCTTATATAAGGAATTATTCTCCTCGTGCAAGGTAAGAGGACCAAGTGTTTTATGCAATGATAATGCAATGAGATCAGGGGCTAAGAAGGACTATGGAATGCCCTAAAATTGTGAAATAGACTGCCCGATATCTGATGTGTTTTGGATCACTATACATGTTCCATGTAATGTTAAAGTGGACTAGAGGTAGGTTGATCAAGAAATAACTTCTCAATATCTGAAAGATGATATTGAGATGGTGGAGGTGGCTCCCCATAACTACTGTAGTTATCTATGTTAGTAAAAGAGTCATCACTACTAACTACAGTGGATTGAAGCATAATATTGTGTCCCACTTTTTTTTTTACCATTGCTTTACGTAGTGATCTTAAGCTAAGAGCCAAAGATTGAGAGGTATCCATTCTACCAAAGTCATCTGGGGTATGATCCCAACCTCATCCCTTTTTTCATGTCAGGGTTTACTAGTATCAAGAATTGATTTCTACATGGCTCTTTGTGAGCCAAACAACTTCACCAGTTGAGCCAACAATCGTTCATCGTGTCCCTCTTTTTGATACAAAGTGGACAACAAAAAATGAAAATATGAACATTTCTTAATTTGTATAAACAATAGTGACTTAACCATATAAAATGTGAAACTTGTGTAAACTAATGAAATATTGCATTTTAAGTGTAGATTACATTTATTATTTTTTTGAAGACAAAAAATAGATTTTTTAATAGCTAAATACATAATGTGTATGTTTCATGTACAAAAAGTTTTATTGAGTACTTGATTTCTCCTCATAATTTTTTCAAAACATAATATTTTCTCAAGATTTCTTGCAAAAAGGTCTTAGAAACATGGACGTAGTGCAAAATAATTTTTTTATAATTTTTTGATAAAAAATAATTTTTTAATGATCAAGGTAGGCAATATCAATGCTTATAACTTCTCCTCACTATATATATATATATATATATATATATATATATATATATATATATATATATATATATATATATATATAACATGTAGTTTTTCTTGAAAAGGACAAAATTTTGCACTTTTCATGTTTTAATATTTTTCATGTGTTATAGTATTAAATTTAATATTTTACATTTTCCATATTTTAATATTTTGCATGTATTATAGTATTAAAATTTTCCCACTAATGTTTTTGTATTAAATTTTTCTCACTAATATATTGATTTTTTTTCAATATTTTCTATTGTAATTTTAATTTTTTTAAGGGATTTGTGTATTATAAATAACAGAGTCCTGTTTCAATTATTCATAGTTAAATTTTAAAGCTAAATCAATTTTGAAATTTTTATTTATATTTTCTATCCGCATTTCCATCTAGGCTGCAAGTGATTTCATTAGGGATGTAACTACATCAGGTACATACAAATAAATTTATCAGAATTTTATACTTTTATTTTTATGCATACAAATTATATGGTTTTATATTAAAAAGTATATGTGTGTGTGTGTGTGTGTCTCTCTCTCTCTATCTCTCTATATATATATATATATATATATATATATATATATATATATATATATATATATATATATATATATATGAAAGTTATATTTATAAATATATATCTAGTGTATAATTTATTTTATTTTATTTTATATGGATTTCATATTTTAAAAATTCACAAAAAAAAGAGAAAAATAAGTTCTATATAACTTTAATCCATAAAATGAAAAAAAAATAATCTAATTGATCTATAATATCTTTAGAATATATAAAATAAAATAAAATAAATTATACACTAGATATATATTTATAAATATAACTTTCATATATATATATATATATGAAAGTTATATTTATAAATATATATCTAGTGTATAATTTATTTTATTTTATTTTATATATTCTAAAGATATTATAGATCAATTAGATTATTTTTTTTTCATTTTATGGATTAAAGTTATATAGAACTTATTTTTCTCTTTTTTTTGTGAATTTTTAAAATATGAAATTCAATATAGGAGAAAAAATGTATGAGAAAAAAGATGTGTTCATCTAATGTTAAAAATATAGTCTTATATAATCTATAAAAAATATGTTATTTAGAATTACGATGTAAATCATTTTGGAACATTTTTATGTAGGTGCGAAATTAAGAAGTTATAAGATGGGAAATAAAAGGAATAGATAGAGCAAGAGGGAAATAAAGTTTACTTTCAAATATGAAGCTAAAAAAAATAGATTAAGATCTAAACTATATAAAAAGAAAAAAAATGGAAGATACAAGTGTGAACACTGATGTTGAATTTAAAATTGTCCACGTTAATGAAGAAGCTTCTAAACTTGGTATGTGTACTTGTTTAAAAACTTTGTATCTTACTTTCATGATTAGCCCATGTGACTTAAATTTACTTTTAATTGTAAAAATAGGACTAGTAATTTACATTTGATGCCATTCAATAAATTACTTTTGAACATGTAATTACTGAAGAAGATATAGAAAAACTTGTAACCAATATTGATATGATTGAAGAAGATATAGAAGAAAGGTCTAAAAATATTAATGTGATTGATGACCATGAACATATGCTAACCCTTGAATCACATGCAAAACTTATTGAGAAAGTATTGAATCAACTACCTAAGAAAAATGTGAAACATCTAATGAATATGGATATTGTGAAATTGAAAAATATGTAAAAGATATGAGACAACCTCAAAGGACAATCCGTAGATATTTTAACTACATATTTTCAATTTGATTTAAAAATTTGAATGAAATTGGTCATGCTCAATTGTTAGTTTCTCTTATAAATCATGATGGGATGCAAGATTGTTTAGAGATATTAGGAGTGGATTTTTAAAAAAATAGGATACAAACCCTTGGAGAAGAAGTAATGGGAAATGTGTCTATGGGGTTGGATTTAGTGGGTAAAAATACTCGCTCTGTTGATAATAACATTTCACATAGAGAGATGTTGAGCTCAACTGTAAGTGAAAAACATCAAAATGTAGACATGTCAGTGCTATGCTAAATGTATTAGGTGTTTCTAGAAAGATAATTACTAGATATGTGAAGAGGAGAAAGGTCTTGGATGATAATAGTGTAGAAGGTAATTGGGCGCTAATGGTCAAGGTGCCTCATTCTGATAAGATTGGGGAGGGTGTTCAAAGGTTAGTTTGTGATTTATAGAATCATAATACATGAGCTTCTTCAAATGTCAGGGATGTTCTTAAGTAGGATTGATCCCAAACAATATGAAGAACATGCTAAACATTGGACTGATATAACACAACATGAGATGTATATCAAATTTTGTCCAAAAAATCCACATGTTAATATTGGACAACAAATGTTTGAGATTTTAAAACCTTGGTATGTGAAGCACAATATAGTCCTTGAAACATGCTATTGTCACTATTAGGGATATAAATAGATTAATTTAAAATTTCATGGAATTTATCACATATTTGATTAAATTAGATTGAATTTCATATTATTATTTTATTTACATGTATTTGCATAAAAAAATATTTTAGATGTATAAAAAGTTAATGGAATCAAAGTATGGTTTACATAATTCTCCTCCTAAACGCATTTGTGCCTTTCTAACATTTATTAGGTATGATGAGTGCAATGATGATGTGGTCAGTCCCATGCCTTGCATTAAAGGCCTTTGTGAAACTTGTGGAAATTTGGCTAAATTTCCAATAAAAAATTAAGATAACATGACCAAATTCAAACTATGAATTGAAATCAGTGAGTTCCAATTTATGTATATAAATATTTAAATTTATTTATGTACATTAGAATTATTTGTACAATAACAAAGGTACATATATATATATATATATGTGTGTTTGTATTTAGGTTCAAATACATCAAATATGACACAAAAAATGGGAAATATGCTACAAGGTTAGACTTCACAGAAGATGTGGTCCATATTGCCACTTTCATGGAAAGTTTTTATAAGTTGATTGGTCCTCATATAAAACATTGTCAATATGCAAAGTGGTAAGAAAATCAATTTAAAACATTGAATAACACATTCCCCCTAGGATCGATTATGTTAGTGGTTGACTTTGTTGAAAACTATTCATTTTCTCATCAAAAGAATATTTAGACATGATACTATCACACTGAGCAGGTGACTTTCATGGTGCATGTATGTTATAGGTATACACAATTGGGGTTAGATAGGGTTTTCTATTCTTATATTCAACCTTTAATCCTAAAGGAATATCACTTCTATAATAATGATGATAAACACTATGATATACACTTTGTTCAACATTGTTTTAAGTTATTTTTTAAAGATCTTGATAAGTGTCATGTAAATTTTGAAAAATAATATGTTTGGTTAAATGGTTGTGCAACACAATTCAAATATTCAAGGCAATTTTTTGCACTTTGTAGATATGATAGATTTTTTAATAAGCCTTATGAATGGATTTTTTTTTTAGAGTGGTCAGGGGAAGGGGGAACATGATGGTGCTGGTGCTTGCATCAAGAGTGCTCTAAGGAAATAGGGTATGAACTATGATGGAGATCAATTGAGTGATGCCCATATTGTCATTGAATGGTGTAGGGTGCATTTTACAAATAATGCATCTCTAGTTGGGAAGAAGCCATCTCCATACATGGTGTTTTGAGAAATTATAGGTATGTTATGCATTTAATGTACATTCCATTTATTGTTATTTAATGCATGTTATTATGTTTAATTTTTCAATTGGTTACATATTTGAACATGAATTGATCATACATCAGTGCATGGTTGTCAAAGGATACCCAAAACCATGTCTGTGCATTCTGTGATGAACACCAATAATCGTAATTAGACACTAAAAAAAGAGGTTATTCTTTTTTTTTTAATAATTTCATGATAGAAGACATAAAAACTATTATAGTCAATATATGGTTATGTCGAGCAGTGGCATATGATATAAATAGTTGGGAATGATTCTTATGGGGTAGATCAAGATGGCAACTTCAAATATGTTCCTTTGATATCATCAGATTATTACCACATATCGGGTCTAGTTGATATAGGTAACTATACAAACCTTGTTATATATATTTGATTCTTTAATATAGGGTAAATAAAATTATTTCTTGTTTAAATTCTAATAAAAATCCATAGATCATGATATAATATGTTGTTTATTGTAGGATATGTATTTGCAATGATTGTTACTAAAGACAAAACTGAAAATGTTAGTTACTATTTATCGCGGTGCATAGAATAAAGGAACAAGTTAAGAAAAGATATGATAAGTGAGGGAACATTGTTTCTTATTGGATCAGTTGTGATGTAGGGGAAATATTTGAGATAAGTGAAAGTTCTTCCAAGTGGACTTCACTTTATTGATTATGAACCAAATAATAAGGTCTTGCATTATATCCACCATGTTATTGTAACTAGTTAATATCTTCCTAGAATGAAACAAACACATGCATGAACTAAGTGGAAAATAGACAAGGAAGATCATGAAAGGATCTTGCATGTTATTAAGGAATGAGATGAACCAATTACTCTTATATATTTTTTCATAGTTAATTTATTTTTCCTTTTTGTGATGTGAAGCTTCAATTAAAATTCCTTTGTTTAAGATAATTTTAAATGAAATCAAATAATTTCAAATGGAACATTTCTTTTTTGTAACAACACATGTGATACATGGTCATTATTAAAGTTATACTCTAGCAATATACATATTATTATGTAGTGTACGATTCTAGGGTTGGCCTTTGTGACCCTTATTTTGGGTCTAATGTGCCTTGCATTATTATTTTGTATGTTTTTTCCAAAATAAATAGATTTATTTCATACAATTACATATTGATATTCAAGTCTATGGCATATACAACATGATTTCTTCAATTTTTTCTCTAGTGCATGCTTATGGATATATTGTAATCCTTTGAATGTTTTATTTTGTACTCTATTTTTGTCATCATCATATTTGAAGTATCATGTAATGTTATTATATTATGTATATATTCAAATTTGATGGCATGATTGTTGAACTTTGTTTGTTAGTCTTAGACAAAAATATGAAATTTATTCCTTGCCATGATATATTATTCCACCATTAGTATGCAGAATGAAATACAAAAACAAATTACCATTTATGAATACTATATTCTATTTATAATATTATGGAGATCACTCCATGTTTGTGTCAACATCTTCTTTCTATAACTTCACCTGTTAGGGTTGGAATTAGATTAAGAAAATACATAGTTTGTAGTTTGGTGAAGATTACAATGAATTGACTTGGTGTTAAATCAAATTAAGACTATGCCATGTTCTCTTCTTTGCACTTATTCATGAGTTGGGATTTTGTATTATACTTATGCACATGATCTTACTGTATGTCCTGCATAAAAAGAGTCATGGAGAACCATATTTTGTGACATAAAAGATAATAAAAAAAAAACATTATTGATTTCAACCTCTATCTCATCTTGATCATGTTACAAACATTTATTTCTTTTATTTTGGCAAGGCCGGAACACAATCCAATAATTGGAGGACTTGATGACTTGTTTTGGCAGCCTTCATAGCTATTGTATATATCCCTAATAAATAAGATACACATGAATCGATTGAGGCTCAATTTTTGAAAACACAAACAACCATTGTAATTGTCTAGATGTTTTCATACTTTACTTTGTTTTTAATTATTTTTCAAATGACTTCACCAGAGAGCTTTCTAAGGAGCATCTAGGGCATCTTTGACAAAATACTTGGTATTCTTGATCCTCTCTACAATCATGTGAAGGATTTATTCTCACAAAATCCATGACATATGTATTTCCATTGAACTCTTTGTACAATGGTGGAACAAGGTGGCTCCTAGCATCTACTATGAATTATAGGAAAACTGTAGCTACATAACTTAACCCCAATATTTTACCTCTTACCTATAATAATGTTTATTCATAATTATATAGTATTTAGACTCTAATTTTCAATAACTATTATTAATTTGACCTATCAAGGCCAAATTACTACTCCTATCATACAAAACTTTCCTAAAACTAGTCATAACCTTTTAAAGTTGGTCAAACAAAGGAATTGTGGCCTAAAAAACACTAATTTTGGTAAAAAATATCAAAAATAGATTGTAAATGGGTCATTATAATTTTAAAATAGCATTTTCAAGTTCAAATATGTAGACAATACATGCATAGGGATCAATTTTGAGAGAAAATTGAACATTCTAGGAGCTACAGGTGGTTTCAAGACCTCAAATTTTGTACACAGGGTCATTATGAGGTGGAGAACATTCTGAATTTTTTTCATGGCTATAATAAAAGTTTAGATACTTGCTGTTTTATAACAGTCCTTAGCATGTCCATTGGAGATCACCATTAGAGTAGGCATCGTTTTGGAGTGCCACAAAGGTTTTTAGGTCTAGTTAAAAGTTTGAAAAGCATGGGATGATGTTTTTAAATCATAATAAACTATTTAAAGAGTGTAAAAACTCTAAATTTTAAGCAAACCATGTTCATACATGCTTTTGCAAGTAACTATGCATATAGGCCAAAAAAGCATTTTTTGAATTTTCAAGAAAAATATGATTTTAGAGTTTTTTGATAGCATGGTACAGACTACATGATGATTTTTTCAAGTATTTAGAATTAGGTAAATATTTATTTTTATTTTGGTGATTTTTTCACTTTTTGCAGTTCTAAGCACCATTCCAAGCCTCTTATTCAAAAGCTCATATCTTTCACTACATATGGAGTTTATATGATTAAGAGTGTAGGCAACTTAGAATGTAGTCAAAACCCCACAAACAAATTTCTCTATGTGGTAACTTTTTATATATTTTGAATGGGAACCCAATATTTTTAAGGATTTTGGGGGGGGGGGGGGGTGGCGGGGGGGGGCGGCAGGGGGCAGGGCTCAGGGGTGGGGCAGGGTTATTATTATATAAATAAATTAAAAAATTTTGGGATTTGGAGGTCTATACTTTATGAACCATCATTTTGAAAATTCAGCTTCAAAGGCCACCTAAACCCTCAAAAAACTAGTTTTATAAAAAGTTGATTTTATTGTCATAAATTCATCTTGAATAAGCATAAATTTTTTAAAAATTTAAAATAAACTCAGATAATATTTCATAAATTTCAATTTTATGCATGGAAAGACGTACAGATGAGGGCATAAATCCTATTTTTATGTAAAAAAGCATGTAAAATGAAGTACATGACAGTTCAATAAAATATAATCAATGGAGATAAAATAATAATACTTTTTATTCATCTTAAAATTTTAATTTGGTCAGAAATCATCTTATAAGTGTCCCAACCAACTCAATCAAAATGGCCATTCTGCAAGAAAATAGAGCAAAATAGGCCTAGTCAACCCTGTTGACTGAATGATGAGTGTTTTCTCATCAAAATCAAATATCTTGAGATGAGAAAAGTTTTTATAAGTATATTTAATTATTTTTTCAGGTTTCATGGCATTTTTTTTCAGGTTTAATGGATTCCAAATGCTAGAAGATAGGCTATTAGGCCTAACTAGCCTAATAGGCTTAATTGATCAATCAAGCAGGTAAAGAATGGCATTGAAAATCTATCAAATAAATTAATTTTGGAGTTATCACATGTCATATATGTTTTTTAAGTGGATATATCATTGTAAAATCAATCCAAAAGTTTCAATTCATGCAAGTTGAGCTCAAATTAAGTTAACTAGTCCTTAAGGGTCAAATCTCTTCAGTTGACTAGTTTGACTAGTTTCATGCATCTCCCATGCTTTTCATGCAAGATAAGAAAATTTAAAAAATTAAACCCAATTTTAATATGAATATATCTTATAATTTATGGCATGAAAATAGGAAGGTTGACAAGTCAGCATGAGCCCACCACTTCTCAATTCTATGCCAAAAATGAAGAACATGCAATTTTTGAAGAATTAAAAGATTTTAAAGCCTTTATTTAATATTGTAAAATGATTTTAGTCTTAATTTAACTCAAAGAAGACTAATAATTATATTTTACATGCCAATTTGAATTTATTTAAGGTTTTATACTTATATATTGGATTTTTGAAGCCATTTTTCATTAATTCTTGAAGCAAAGCAAAAATTATAATTGACACTATTTATCAAATAAAGAAGATTTTTTGCATATGTTTTTTTGGATCAGAATAGAGTGTATTTTTTAAATGTGTACAAACATATAAGTGAGATATATATATATATATATATATATATATATATATATATATATATATATATATATATATATATATATATATATATATATATATATATATATTTTTTTTAGGTCCTTTCCTCACCTACTGTGAAAATCTCATCCTCTACAGGTCATTTGAAGAGCTAGGAATAGAATTTGCTTTGCAAACTTCTTTCATGCCTTCTTTTGAAACACTTATGTTTAGGATTGCATGTAGAGTTTTCTTTTAGATTCATATGTGTGTCTTACTAAGTTTTATAAACTTTTATATAATATCAATCATTCAGGTGCATCACCTCATTTAGATAAGATTTCTCATTTTAGTTTTTTTTCCCTTTTCATCCCCAAAAATCAAAATAGTTTAATTTTCAGAGATAAATCTTAAGGGAACCAACCCTATCTGGAGGTTATTCTCAATACGGAGTCACCCACACTATGAGAATATCTAATTTTATCAATTGGAGAGAAGGTGTGCTTTGTACATCTTCAAATAGGGTGCTCTCCAGAGTGATAATAGTTTCTAACACGCCCGGTGGGACCGATTGAGATGTCATTCTCTAAAGAAGATAAAGTTGATCATGATGAAGAAGATTTTTGGGATAATTTAGAGATTTTTTGTGAAAAGTTTGATAGTTTATCTCTACCCCATATGGAGATTAGTGAATGTCTTGTAAAGAGTACTATTCTAGCTCTTCATTAGGAAGAAATTAAAGACATATTACAACCATGTTTGGATGCTTTTTAAGAATCTAAAGACTTTGAAAAACTACTACTTAAAATGGAGTCAAATGAAGACATAAATCTAGGTATACTAGATAAATTTCCAGTATAATCACTGAATGGGAATGTGTGAAATCATGATCAACCTATGAATGAGGTAGAGATAACATTTTTGATGCAACAAAGGAGAATATGGGAGGAAGATGATTGGATCCTAGATCCATATCTGCAATCCATGCACTTAAGAATGGAATTTAGAGGCCTAACTACATCATCTAGAACACATGAACATATAAGTGCTCCCATTTTTAGAAGAGGACTATCAAAAAGAAGCAATCATGTTTCAAAGTTTCATGGTGCATCAAATAGCTTTCCATTTGATCCAAGAGGGCGATCAAGTTGGAGGTTAGTTTGTACATAATAAAATCTTTATGTTTCATTTTTCTAAGTGAATATTTGCACATGATTTTAGTTTTTTTTCCCTTTCCAGTTGTTGTCCATTCCTCTAAGGCACATGTGCACGTGTTTATTGTTTGTATCAGTTGTCTCATTTGTGTCTTTGTCTGCAAAAGATATTCTAATATTTAATGTATATCTAAGTCTATATTTGTTAGATTTTTTGAGTTCTTTGACCAGCAGGCTATTCAAGCCCTAAAAGTCACCAAAATTATTAGTAATTTGACTTATCAAGGCCAAATTACTACTCTTATCATACAAAAATTTCCTAAAACTGATCATAGCCTTTTAAAGTTGGTGAAATCAGGATATTGTGGCCTAAAAATCACTAATTTAGTTCAAAAATGGATTGTAAATAGGTCATTATCATTTCAAAAGAACATTGTCAAGTTCAAATATATAGACAATCCATGCATAGGCATCAATTTTGAGAGAAAATTAAACATTCTGGGAGCTATAAGTGGTTTCAAGACCTAAAATTATATACATATGGTAATTAAGAGTATTGGATAACTTTATAAAAAGTTTCATGGCCATTGGAAAAGTGGAGATACTCACTATTTTGTAACATTCCTTAACATGTTTGTTGGAGATCACCATTGGAGTATGCATCATTTTGGAGTGCCACAAAAGTTTCTAAGTCTAAATAAAAATCTAAAAAGTATGGGATGATGTTTTTACATCATAATCAAACATTTAAAGAGTGTAAAAACTCTAAATTTTAATTAAACCATGCTCATACATGCTTTTGCAAGCAAACATGCATATAGGTCAAAAAGGGTTTTTTTGATTTTGTAAGTAAAATGTGATTTTAGAGAATTTGATAGAATGGTATAGACCACATGATTATTTTTTTAGGTATTTGGAAGTAAGTGAAAATTTATTTTTATTTTGGTAATTTTTTCACGTTTTACAGTTCTAGGCATCCTTCCAAGCCTCCTATTTAGATGCTCATATATTTCACCACATATAGAGTTTGGATGAAATATATTAGTATGTTTTGAGTAATAATATTTAATTAGAATTTATGAAAAATTGATACCATTTAAGTGTTTTTTCTTTAATAACAATTATTTAAGGGTGTAGGTAGCTTAGAATGTAGTCAAAACCTCACAAATAGATTTTTTTCATGTGGTAACTTTTTATATATTTTGAATGGGAACTCAATATTATCAAGGATTTTAGGAGGGTCAGTTTTATATACATCAGTGAATGTTTTTTAGTATTTGGAGATCTGTAGTTCATGAACCATCATTTTTAAAATTTAGCTTCAAAACCCGCTTAAACCCTCAAAAAACTAGTTTTATAAAATAATGATTTTATTGCCATAAAATAATATTGAATCAGCCTAAATTTTTTAAAAATGTAAATTAAACTTAGATATAATTCCATAAATGTCAATTTTATTCATAGATATGTACAAATGAGGGCACAAATCATGTTTTTTATGTAAAAAAACATATAAAATAAAGTACAAGACACTTCAATGAAATATAATCAATGTAGATAAAATTATAAGACTTTTTATTCATAATAAAATTTTAATTTAATTATAATTCATCTCATAAGTGTCCCAAATAGCTTAATCAAAATGGCTAGTCTGTAGAAAAATAGACCTAATCAACCCTGTTGATTGAATGACGAGTGTTTTTACATCAAAATCAAATATATTGTGATGATACAAGTTTTTACATGTCTAATTAATTATTTTTTTAGGTTTCATGGCATATTTTTTCAAGTTTAATGAATTCTAAATGCTAGAAGATAGGCTATTAGGCCTAATTGGCATAATAGGCTTAATTGGTCAATCAAGCAGGTAAAGAATGAAATTGAAAATCTATTAAATGAATTAATTTTAGAGTTACCACATTAAATATATATATATATATATATATATATATATATATATATATATATATATATATATATATATATATATATATATATATATATATATATCATTTTAAATTCAATCCATAAGTCCAATTCATGCAAGTTGAGCTCAAATTGAGTTAACTAGTCCTTAAGGTTTAAATCTCTTCGGTTGACTAGTTTGACTAGTTTCATGCATCTCCCATGCTTTTCATGAAAGATAAGGAAATTAAAGAAATTAAACCCACTTTTAAGATAGATTTATCTTCTAATTTATGGAATTATTTTCATGCAAGAAAGGTTGATAGGTCAAGATGGGCCCACCACTTCTCAATTCTATGTCAAAAATGAAGAACGTGGAATTTTTGAAGAATTGGAAAATTTTAAAGACTTTATTTAATATTGTAAAAGGATTTTAGTATTAATTTAACTTAAAGAAGACTAATAATTCTCTTTTTCATGCCACTTTGGCTTTATTTAAGTTTTTTAGACTTATATATTAGATTTTGAAGCCATTTTTCATTAATTTCTGAAGCAGAGCACAAATTGTAATTGACACTATTTATCAAATAAAGAAGATTTTTTGCATATGTTTTTTTAGATCAGAATAGAGTATATTTTTTTTATTGTGTACCAGAATATAAGTGAGATATATATTCATTTTTTAGGTCATTTCCTCACCTACTTTGAAAATCTCATCCTTTACAGGTCATTTGAAGAGCTAGGAATAGAATTTGCTCTGAAAACTTCTTTCAGGCCTTCATTTGAAACACTTATGTTCAAGATTATATACATAGTTTTCTTTTAGATCCAATTACATGTCTTACTTATTTTTAGAAAAAAATTAGAGAATATCAATCATTTAGGTGCATAACCCCATTTAGATAAGAATTCTCATTTTAGTTTCTTTCTCCCTTTTCATCTCCAAAAATCAAAAAAGTTTAGTTTTTAGAGATAAATCTTAAGGAAACCAACACTCTTTGGAGCTTATTCTCAATACAGATTCACCCACACTCTGAGAAGATCCAATTTTATCAATTGTAGAGAAGGTGTGCCTTGCACATCTTTAAAAGGGTGCTCTCCAGAGTGATAATAATAACACAAAAAAATATCTTGATATTGGACTTACTAATTTTTTTTTTACCAATGGTAGATAACATGTCTCAATTTTTAACTAATACATGATGTTCTTTAAAATCAATTTTGTTGAAGTTGCATTGCAAATAACAAATTCATTTTTGTAGTATTTTCTCTAACCTTAAATGACCTATTTTACATGTTTTATATGATAGTATTTTAAACTTTTTATAAGATTCATAGGTTAAAATTAGTAATATAATTTTGATTTTGTTTACATTTTACAATTATTAAATTTGGGTAGTAAGTTAATGTTGACAATTTTGTCACCACTGGTCAAAATTATTTATGTGCAGGTTTTCAAGAAGAATCCATTCATGAAATAAAAGTTAAAAAATGTATTAAAATAATAATAAAATATTAATCATGTCAAAATAATTATTATAAACAATTCACATGTCCAAATTTTGAGAGAGGTTTCTTTTATTCCTCTAACTAGCTATTTGTAAACTAATTAAGGCAATATTTAAATGATCGACACATGAAGGTGAAGAGCAGTTGGATTAATTGTTTTTAGAGAGAATTTAAAGCCCATATTAAATAAATATTCAATTAATTTATTTTATGTTACATTAGTTTAAATTTATTAACAATTGTTAAAAAGAACATGTGCTCTAAAACCCTTCTTAAACCCTCATTTGCTCGGTTATAAGCAACATGTTTGAATTTTTGAGTTATTTGTTAATTTTTTTTTTGGAGATATTATGGGTCATATAATACATTTATACACATTAATAAATCAAAATTTCATGGAAAATGATTAATAAAGGCAAATGATCAAGCATTAGGGTTTTAAGCAAACAAAAGAGACAGTCAGATAAGATAATTTTTAAGAGATTTAAGTGATTGTTTGAGAACATATAATAATAATTATAATAATAATGTTTATTAAAAATAATAAGGTATTTATGCCTCATAAAAATAAATATAGTGATAAAACATAGACCTATAGACATTTAGAAATGAAATTGGGCAAGCTAGACAACACCAAAAAGTGCATATTTTGAGATTTACTAAAGAATTTTTTTAAAAATTTTACATGGGGGCATGTTTTTATATAATTTAATGTTTTAAATTAATTTAAGTTCCATCATATGCATTAGGATATATAAAATTATAATATACAGGTCTGATCATGAAGGGAATGAAGTTTTCTTCACTTTTTTTGTTTATAAATAGAGTTGAAAATGGGTATTTCAGGGCCCTTCAAAGGAAAAAAATGATTTTATAGTGTCTATAATTAATTTAAATATATAAATAAATTATAATTCAATTAAAATAAATTTAATATAGTCTCATCTCATTTAAATACATCTCCAAGTCATCCTCAGGGCAGCAAGTAAGTACTTTTTTGTGAATTTTTCTTAGAGAGTTTGGTGAAGAATTTTCAAAATTTTAAATTTTTTATAGGTATGACCCATTGAAACATATAAAAAATAATAAGAGTGTTTTTTCAATCCTAGATCTCATTTTATACCTCCTAATCTAAATCAAGGTTTCTTGAGAATAAAAGAGCATTAAATAGTGTTTTTTAGAGTTGTACATCGAGTTTGGATCTAAAATTTTGTTTGAAGATCTATTAAACCATGGTGATTATGTTAAAATAATATTTTATCTACTTGTATATTTTAATTATGAATGTGTATAACATTTATAACTCTCATAGTGTATTCAAGAAGCGTGTCAAAGCTGCAAGTCAAGATAAGTGGAGTTCAAAATATGCAAAAATAGAAAAGTTGAGTTAGAGTTTTAGTAAATATTTGAGGCATTATTTTAATTAAAAAAAACTTATTATAAAATAATCATGAAATAAGTATATTTCTATTCTATGCTTTGGGTTAAATTTATAAAAGTAAATAAAATTCAAGTTGCATGCAAGTTACAAGTCAAGATAAGTGAAGCTGAACTCTAGGTGTGATTTCAAGATAATTCTAGTAAAATCAAGATTGAAATAGAGGTAAAAAAAGTATAAATTTAAGATTAATTAAATAACAATAAGAATTAAATAAATATCAAAAAGAGTTAACTAAAGAAGATTAAAAGTTTTATGCAATATCACATCAAGTTAATTCAAGATTCAAGATGCACAAAGAGCCCTTTGAATTTTCAAACATCCAAGAATAGAATTCATATGTCCTACCATGCCATATTACATGAAATAATGTTGAAAATAAAATTATAAATTTCATTTTATGTGGAATTAAAAGTGTATTTGAAGGTGGATTTCAATTTTGAGTTGAATTTTGAGTTGAAGTAGGAGTGAACTAAGACTTGCATGTGGACTCATATGAAACTTCTTGTCTTCTCTTTCTATTATAATTTTTTATATATACATTAATTTTGAGAATTATTTTGAGAATGATTATGATTTTGGATTATATAAAATCTAACAAAAATTTGTACTACATCACCTTTAAATAAATAAAGAGTGTTAGGTTGTGGAGCTAAAAGCTTCACTATATGCAAACATGGAGGAGGTTGTTGAGTGTCATAATCACCGGCATCGGTCAGGCCAACCGACATCGGTCAGGGGTGGATAGGAAGATATCGACATTGGTCATGGATCGGCCGACTTCGGTCATCTCCAGACAAACAGTGACCGATGTCGGTCGCCTGTGCGGTTCTAGAACTGTTAGTTGACTAACCAGTTGTTTGCATGTAAAGACTAATTTTAGTCTTAGAATTGTGTGTCTAATTATTGTAATTATAAGTCTAATTATTGTTTTCATGGGATATATATAATAGACTCATGGGGCCGTATTGTAATCAAGGACAAGGACAAGGAAGACATCCTTTCAATTGTAAGATCTAGGTTTGCAGGTGTGCAAAACCAGTTTGATCTGCAGGTGTTGTAAGATCAGGTTAGATCTACATGGTAAGTAAGATCATTTGATTTTCAAGTTGTTGCAAGTATAAGGGAGATCTACTTGAAGTACTTTGAGTACTTATGTACTAGCAGTATTGTTACTGACTGGTGGAGGTGAACAACAACTCTATGTTTAAGTTGTTTGTTGTGATCGTAATTGAGAGAGAGAACTCTTGAAGGAGAATTACTGGGAGCCCTAGAGGTGTGGGAAGAGTGTGGCATCTTTTTTATTGTATTTTCTTTCTGGATGAGTTGAATAAAATATTGTATTGTCTCTCAAATTCTGTGTTGTTTCTGATTTCTAGTTACTTGTTACTTCTGGTTAAATTCTGTGTTTCGTTGCTTATACAAAGGTAATCGATTGTGCTCCTAATCTTGATAATGGAATCATAGCTATTTGTTGTTCTAGATTCTTGACAAAGAGCTGATTTTTCCTCCACTCTCAGGCTTTCATGAAGTATGTGTTTATTATTCATTGATAGAACTTAGTGAATTACTCTCTTTCCTAGGTTTATGTCTGAATAATTCACCTTTATGAATCAAATTTTAAAATTTTTAGGTCATATAGAGTGTCTAATTCTAATTTTTACCTAATCTGGAAGTGAATTAAACTATTTTTCATTCCTTCCTAGCTAGTGTGAGTGTTTTCCAAGACCTTTATATGAAATAATGATGCAAGAGTAATTGTATGAGAATGAAGTAAATGTATGTAAGTTTATTTGGATTCTAAAGTGTGTTAGGTATCTTCATAATTGATCTCAATATTGGTTCATCATCCCAAATTTTAGTTTTTCTTTCTATTTTCAATTTTAGCATTATTTTTTAACTCATTTTCCTAGTCAAGAAAGCACTATCTGAGAGAGTTTAGATAGAAGTGGGTATATGTACTAAAAAATAGGAACTAGTCCTTCATCTAGAGATTCTATCATAAATTTACCCACATCTTGAATATTTTTCATTATATCAACAAAATTGAGAATAGACACACATTTTTAACAAGGTATACTTTTAAGTGACAATATTTTTTGGCACGTCCAATCGGACATAAGGAGGGGTTTCTTAATTAAATTTACCCACACCTTGAATATTTTTCATTATATCAACAAAATTGAGCTGAAAAAAGACATTTGCAATAACAAGAAGTATTAGCTTCATGTCTAAAGTCTTTAAAAATAAACATGGCTATCTAAATAAATCAGGTATTTATTCCTTTCAATGATGGAACCCCTCTCAATTTGGCCCAATATGATGATATAACAACCTCAACTTCTAAAAGTCTACCATATTTTACAGGTGAAAATCAAACTACAACCATAGAGCATATCAAAGATGTGGCCAACTTGTATTTTTTCTACCATGTTACCCAATAGAATATTTCCATCCTTTTACTTGTTGTGTCCTTCAAGGTAAAGGCATTTAAATGGTATATGAACCTTCCCTTGAACTCCATAGCCTCTTGGGATGATTTAGGTGAACCATTATGTAGGCAATTTGAAGACAAATCAAACCATTTATCCCTTATTGAACAACTCACTACCATTAAGAGAACACCACATGAATCTATGACTGATTTCAATTTTAGATTTTATAAAAAATGGAATAGAATCCCTCCTCTGATAAGGTCATATCATAAACATGATGTTTTATACTTTTTGAGAGCCTTGAATTCTGATATTTTAGTTATGATTCAATATATGGGCGATAAAACACTCCTAGATGATTATGAGGTTATCTTTAATGCTAAAAATAATCTAATTCAAGCTAGTAAACTTTTACCTAGGCCTCCAATTCCAATTTTTATATAATTTTAACCTATTATACCTCCTCAAGCACCATCAATAGCCAAAATTATAGCCTCTCAAAATCAAGATCAACCTCCTCATGGTCAATCTAGTGGGCTTGATGAGTTAAAAACTATGTTACAACCTTTTGGTAATTAGTTAACTAAGTTGAAGAGGCAACAATATCAAGTCAATATGCCTCCATGTCAAGCTCAAAATCAGTTATACTAACTAAACCATATGTTACAATTAATCCTAATATTCCCTCCTCAACTAAGACCCTTGTTCTAATACAAAATAATTTTATACAAGATTCAAGTTGGTAGCCTTTTAACATCAATGATGTATAGAATCAAGCCTTAGTAGCATAGAATATGGAAACTCTTCAAATGAAACAAAAGGAATCACATTATGAATAAATACAACTAGATGCAATCATGATGAATTTTCAAGTTGATGATCATGTAGTAGTAAATCAGATTAGTGAGCCTAGAAAATCAAATAACTTTGTTATAGCTATTACAATATCTAAGAGAAGGGCTATTGGTGAGCCCCAATACAAAAATCAATATTTTGAAGTAAGCAGACTTCACCATGTGCCTGAAGTTCAAGAGAAATAAATAATGACCTATATTCTTATGCCACCAAATGGAACCTCTTTCCCTCCCACCATCTCACTTTTTGAAAGAGGACCTATTGTATGGAAGGAAAAATAAGATCATCCAGATAAAAATGAAATTTTATCAAGAGAGGATGATCAAGATTTGTGTTGGTCAAATGAGCTTTAATTTGGCATAGAATCCAATCATGTTGTAGCTCTTGAGGAGCAGTCTAAACATTTAGAAGTTCAGTTTAATCCAATCAAGATGAATATGAATTGAGGGTTGTAATATCCCAAAATAAATTATAAGTTTATAACCCCAAAGAAAATGTAAATTTCTATTTTTAACTTTTGAATATTTTCATTGATGTCAAAGATGCATCTTGTGAATTTTGATGTCAAAGGTGATTAAAGATAGTTGGTAGTGTGTGATGTGATAAGGTGCATGGAAGAGTGTTGTCATGAGATAAAGATAAAGAGATAATTTGAAGAAAACTAATGTATTTTTTATGCATGATTGATATCATTGTTAATTTCAGCATGGAAGGTGCAAGTCATTGATATCAAGTGCATAGGAAGCATAATCATGACATGAAGAGGTATGTGCATGGTGAAATGAATGAACATAGGCATGTGAAGGTTGTATGGATTTTTATGAGCATGTTAATAAGGTATATAATCATTCATGAGAGTTTTAGGGTGAGCTTATATGGGTAGGAACTTTAGTCTAAGTCTGCATCCAGACTACTATTAGACCCTGCTTAGCGTAGTGAGGTATGATGATCATATTTCAAGGTAAGTATGCACATGAGAGCATGGATAAAGGTGAGATAAGTTATTTTAGGTATGATAATGAAGTTTAAAGTTATGGTTTGAAGTAAAATGCATGAAAAGTCTTTTAGGCCTTCTCAATCTCACTGTTTAAGGGTCACAAAAATCAAAGAAGAACTTTTAGTTATTTATAAGCATGTGTAACCTCTACATGGGAGTTTGAGTTGTTTTATAGAGTTTTTTAAGGGTTATATCTAAGATCTCCATGGATTAGTTTTGTATTCAAGTGTCAATCCTTTGTGAATAATTATTAACACCAATCCATAAAACCTTATTAAGGACCTAATGTGAAAGATTTTATTCAAATTGGCTTAGGATGGATTAAAATGCTTAGATAATATATTGGAGAATGTATTCAAATCTCCCAGGTACCTCCTTTTCATGGTGGTTAGTCAAATGAGAGAGAAAATGTATAGGTACAAACTTATTTGTTAAGAAATTATTATAGCTCCCAAAAGTTGAATTGGTAAAGAAGAGTAAATAGATGGAAGAAGAAGTTAGAGACTCATTTTACATGTCTATGATGTTTTATAGATAGGTTTTAGCCTTTAATTTCTCTAAATTAGTCATCCAAGTAAGCCAGTCATAGATAAATCTAATGGTGTAGATAGTGTAAAACCTAGGTAGAAATGAAGAGATAGATTTGAGGATCTATACATGATAGATTGATGCAATAAAAATACATGAATAATTTATTTATTAATTTTAAGTCATATCATTCTTTGGAGAATCTTTGGAGGTTAGTGTATGTGGTGAAAATGTCACTCACAAAATGGATTGTCTGGTTTAGATATGACCGTGAGACATAAGGTCAAGAAATTAGTTTGAAAGACCAATATTTGCCATTATACCATATGAATTTTCTATCTAAGGACATTCTATATATCTCATATAAAAAAATTTATGAATCATGAGTCATGACAAGTCTCTACACAAGCATTGGAGGTCTAATTCTTCATGACTGGTTTTTGAGGTGATTTGGAAATTCTAAGTAAGTTGTAGAGTTGTTCTTGATCCCTTATTTCATGAGTGAAAGTGTTACAGGAATTTGGTGATGAACCTAAGGTCATAGATCATGGTTGATTAGCTTAAGGTTTTTTAATCTTCATTATTGTAAGACATACTTTTGAGGTACACAGGCCTAATAGGGCAATTTGTCTTAAAGAATATTTCATGGTGAATGTAATAAAGCATGGAGGAGGTTAAAAGAGTTAATTTTCTAAGTGGTTGAATGATTTTTTTATTGTTGGAGAAGGCCACATGGGCCCAAAATGATCAGGTTTTAGTGTTAAGAGGGCAGGCCTAATGCAATTAGGTCTCCATGAAACTTAAAGGTGGAATAAGGCCCAATTGAGTTGTGGCAGACCAAAAGGGGTTAAAATTATGATTGAACCATGTTCATAGGATTTCATAAGACCTATTGTGTGTCTTACCTAATATTTTTAAGGACTGTGGTCAACCAAGTCGTGTGTGACCATGAGACTAACATATATATACTAGGCAGTTTAGGCTTATTTGAGTGTGTAAAAAATAAGCAAAAAATTGATGAATGGTTGAGCAGAAAGAGGTCTTGAAATGAGTTTTAGAACATAATATAAGAGTATAGGTGTGTTAATAATTTTTTAATTGAGTAAAAAAAATTTTAGAAGGTGATCAAAATTTTGAGATGCCTGAGTTGGTGCTGAGTAACTTAGGGAGTTGGTGCTTCCTTACAAGTAGATGCTTACTAAAGCCTAGTCAAGTGGTTGATTGACTTTATTGGGGTTGGAGATCCAATTTGAGTTGGTGATCAACTAAATTTTCTCTTTTTTTCATAAGATATTAGTCCATTTATATATATCATAGTGGGTTTTCTTCCCCTTGAGGGTTTCCCAATCATATATGTGTTCTCTTATTTCATGCTCATATGAATAGTTCTTTATGTATTGCTATATCACTATGTTAATTTCATCATTCATGAATGCTAAATTATAATTGAAATAAAGTATTTTAAACACTTATTCACCCCCTAGTAATTATTATTCCAACATGAACTTCCATTTTTACTTCAAACTAATGAGCCTCTCTCTTGTTGTAAAGAGGAATTTGATGAGACATGAGAGAACATAATTAATGTACAAGCTAATGAAATGAAATTTTAAGACTTTTTAAAGTTAATTAGATAAGTTTTAAATCTTATTCAAGGATAATATGGGTTGGAAAAGATATAAAATGGTAGCTTTGGTAAGTAAGATAAAATGCAAGAAAGTGTTAGTCATCCTATTCTAATATTCCAAGAGTCAATTCCACTTAATGATGAATTATTTGATGTTCTTAAGGAAGGTTATAAAAATATAAATAAGTTTTAATATATTTTTTTAAATATTGAAATATGAGAATATATATATATATTTCCTTTTGAATCCAATCCTAAAATTATGTCACAAGGTCCATCTTAGTTTATTCAGATTGAGCAACCATATTTTGAAGAGGTACAAATTGGTTATAAATATAATATTGGTGAGCTATATACTACCAAAAGAGCATGTCATATCAGATATATATCCAAACTTGAGGCTTTTTGGAGGTGTGTCAATGATTTATCCAAGGTGACCAAGGATGTTGATAAGGTGTCATGTATGCTAGAATAATAATGAAAAAGTGTGCTTCAATGTTTTTCAATGTTCTTTCATAGTTATTTAGTGGTTATATTATTAAGGTAATTTATGGATAATTTTTATACTATGGACATTTTAAATAGACCATATAGGGTGTTATGAGTTATATATTTCTTATGGAAGTGAAAGGAATTCATCAGAGTAGTCATATGAAGGTCTAAGCTCAAATAGTCATCTTGACAGATAAGGATAAGTAAATATATTGATGACATCATATTTCACATGTGTGAAGGTCTTATGAGTATGTTGATATATATATCGATACCCCTATGTTATTATATCATATGGTTAAATTTAAATTCATAAGGTTGAGCAGTAGAAGAAGTTATTAAGGTGTAAAGTTGGCCTTCCAGGCAGAGTTTTACTAAGTTTCCATACTTAGCTAAATTTGTAAAAAGAGATCTATGGTGAGAATTTAATAAAATAATAGATATAAAAGTGATAATTTAATATTGCATAATTATTATCTAATATATTGGTTCAAATTTAAATATTCAAGATTGCATGTGCTAGTGACATGTGTCACAATCACAGAGTTTGAGCAGCAAATCTAACAGTGAGCATGAAACCTATCAGAAAAAGATCAAAAATGCGTGTGTGATCATGTATATTATGATCCAATAGAGTGTAATAAGTAAAATATTTAATATTTCATGAGGGTATTAAAATTGGAAGAAGTTCATTGGAGTCAAATAGTCAAATTTGCAAAAGGCATGTTAAGCTGCCAAGTGGTCATGGGAGCTTGAATTGAAGATCAATGGCAAGAATTGCAAGGTAAAGACTAGGGTACTATTGAGGAGATAAATGGTGCATATTTTATCTATATTATAGGAGATATAAGATTATGACAAAGGGTTTGATGTATAATGTTGACACAGTGACCGTTGGCATTCAAATTTAACAAAGGAAAAACCAGTGCTTAGTATTTTGCTTATATCTTTGATCTAAGAGGAATTTCATGATGGAGTAAAAATAAAATTTTAAGAGATTTAAAGGATAATATATATAAGTTATATATAATATTTTAATTTTTTTACATTTAAATATATTTATATCTAAAGTTTTATTTTGTTTGACCATGTCTGCAAGTGACTCGAGAAGGAAAATTGAGTTGTTCTTGATAGTATTTTGATATTTAAAAATGAATTAAATATTTTAAAGTGTTGTATACTACATGAGGACTATATTTATTTATTTTTAGGGTTTTAAAAATTTATATTTAGTGTGAATAATTTCTTAGAATTTGAATGTGTTTCTTAAATGCATTAGCAGATTGAGTGACCATGTTGCAGGAGTGAGTTAAAAGTGTTTTTATCAGAATTGAAGAAGCAAATGAGTATGGAGATGTTATATAAGTATATAATGATTATTAAAAAGAATTTTTTTCATGTTTTTCCCTTTGTCATTTATGTAGATTCAAAATAGCTTGATTATATTCTGACTGTGTGTAACCAGTCTGAGTGGTCATTTTGAGAGAGTTGATTTAAGTAGTTAGAGTTTGTGTTGAAGTGTATAAACCACATATAGGTATTAAATAGGTAATAAAGGGTTAACAAATGTGATATAATAATATTTATATTTAAAATATTTGAGTTATAACTTCAAAAGTTTGAGATTGTGTTTTTTGTGCTTAAAGGCTTAAAGACCAAGGAAACCTAATTGGTAGGTTCAGGTGTTGAGTTTGTGTTCCAGTTGGCATGGACCCATATTAGAGTGATAAAATGGATATTGGAGATATTTTTTATGTGTTCAGATCATTGGTAAATTATTAATATGGTCCAAGTAGTCTCACATGTAATGTGTGAGTATGAAGGTCTAATTATTTTAGGTCTCACCAAGACCTAATGGTGGTTTGGGGCTACTAAGGTAATGACCGACATATGAAGAGTGTGGTTATCACATGTAAAATGTGTATGGAACTATGTTAAGTATTTTTCAAATATGTAAAACATCATGACTGACCAAGATGGGTTAAAGGAAGAGAGTGGTATAAGTATAAGGTCTAATTAGACTAATTGTGCTAGTTGTGCAAGTGTGGAGCCAAGTGAAGGAGAGAACATTTGAAAAATAAGGGACATGCCATTAATGACAAATAGATAATGAAGAGGATAATTCATTATTTTTTGATCAAGGTGATGAAGGTAAAAACATAGGTCATTGGACCTAATGATCCTAGAAGAGGTAGATTGAGCGAGTAAGCCCTAGAAGTTGATTAAGTGAGTATGCTTAGTGGATGGGTTGAAGAGAATATTAGGTTTATGATTATGTGAATGACCTATAGGTCATATTTTTTATGTTTTAATAGAACTGTAACACGTTTTATGATTGTGTATGTGCTAAGAAGTGAAAAATGATCCAAAAGGGTGTTTTGATGCATTGCTTATGTGTGTAAGTTTATGATAATGTAAAGGGGAAAGAGAGAAAGTAAGATAAGTCAATAATCATGTGTAGAAGACATCAAATTTAAAGTGGATATCAGATAAAGGTAGCTAGGTTAGTGCTTAGCTATCTACAGGGTTGGTTCCTCTTTGTGGGATGTGTGTCTCACTAAACTAAGGGATGGGTGTTCCTTGATCAATTAGTGCTAGTCTAAATGTTGAATCTTGTATTTATAGAGTTGTATTCCATATTTTAGGGTTTAGTGGGTTTTATCCCCTAAGAGGGTTTCCCACATATATCATGTGGTATGTGCTTCATCTTGTTATATCTTCATTACTCATTATAATGGTTAATTTGTATGCATCATGATCGTATGTGTTGAATGTTTAAGAGTTGGGAATTGAATTGGATTATCTAGCATCATTGATTCACCCCCCAGTGATTGTACCTATAACACTAACAATAAAAATCCACTACCTATTGTGTTCTTTTATAACATGAAGAAGAGCCTAAACATGTTCAAAATTAGCCCAAGTGTGCACTTCAAGTTAATCATGTTTCAATAAAAGTGGAAGAAGTGTCTAAGGTTAATTTATAAGAATAAAAATATGTCATGATCAACATAAAATTACCTATATTACATTATCTCATGGATGTCATAAAGTTTGTTAGTCACATGAGCTTGGTGAAGAAGGGTAGCTATTTTGCACTACTAGTTAATGGTTTTATATAGGACTATATCTAGTAGTTAAGCTAGGTTAGTATATGTTATAATATTATTTTTATATATAATTATCCTCTAAGTGTTTTTATGCACATGTTTTGTTAGTATATTGGTTTTCAATTCTTCTGACTACTGTCTTGCACATCTTTCAATTAATAGTTGTTCTTGTATTCAATTCAATAATTGATTATGAACAAGTATTGTAATTAATTCAAGAATAAATTTTAAGTTTCATATTTTATGATATTTTTATTACTACATATTCAAATGGATATATATATATATATATATATATATATATATATATTTGTATTAAGTGTTTATTAGGAAAACATCCTAACAAAGTCTCCAAGAATGTTGGCAATTTTGCCACCATTGATCAAAGTTGTTTATGTGTAGGTTTTAAATAAGAATTCATTAATTGGTTAAATATTAAAAAGGTATTAAAATAATAATAAAATATATATCAAGAAAAAATAATTCTCAGTAACAACTCACAAGTCCAAATTTTGAAAGAGCTTTCTTTTATTTCTCTAACTAGTTATTTGCAAGCTAGTGAAGGCAATTTTCAGATACTTGATACATGAAGTTGAAGAGGAGTTGGATAAAATGATATTAAATTAATTTTGGAAAATTTTAACTCAATATTACATGTATTTATTTTTTTATAAATATATTAACTTTATTAACAATCGTTAATAAGAATAGGTGAACTAAAACTGTTCTTAAACCCTCATTTGCTTGGTTTTAAGCAATATGTTTGTATTTTTAAGATATTTATTGTAAAATAAAGGTTGTGTGAGATATTATTATGAATATAAGACATTTATACACATTAATAAAACAAAATTTCATGTAAAATGATGAAAAAATGCAAAGGATCAAACATTAGGGTTTTAAATAAGAGAGATAGACAAAAAAGACAATTTTGGAGAGGTTTAAGTGATTGTTGGGAACATAAAATTATTTAGATGATAATATGTTTTATTAAATTTAATAAGTAAAAAATGATATCTATAATTCTCATAAAAATAAATAAAATGAAAAAATACAAAACTTAGACATTCGGAAATGAAATTGGGTAAGCTAGTCAACATCAAAAAGTGCATATTGTGAGTTTTATTAAATGAAAAATCTTGAAATTTTACATTTAAGTATATTTTTATATAATTTAATGTTTAAAAATATTTTTATGTACATAATATAATTTATTATATATAAAATTACAATATACATGTCTGATCACGAAGGGAATGAAGGTTTCTTCACCTTTTTGATCACAAATGAAGTTGGAAATAGGTGTTTCAAGTCCCTCCAATATAAAAATTGATTTTAGAGTGTTAAAAATTAAGTTATATTTATAAATATATTATAATTTAATGAAAACCAATTCAAAATAGGCTTAAATCATCAAACCATATCTCCAGGTCATCCCTAGGGCAGCAAACAGGGACTTTTTTATGAATTTATCTTATGGAGTCTGGTGAAGAATTTTGGATATTTTAAATTTTTTATAGGTATTAACAATTTATAACTATAAAAAAAGAATATTATAAGTTTTTTTTATTATTTTAACTAATTTTATACTCCTAATCCAAATTAGGGTTTCTTGAGAACAAGAGAGTATATGATAGCATAAAAAGGTATTTTTTGGAGTTGTATATGGAATTTAGAGCTAAAATTTTGTTTTAATATCTGATAAACCATGTTTATTATGTTTAAATAATATTTTTTCTCCTTATAAATTCTAATTATGAATATACATAAAGTTTTTGGCTCTCACAGTGTATTTAAGAAGTTTGTCAAAGTTACAAGTCAAGACAAGTGAAGTTCTAAACATGCGAAAATAGAGAAGTTTAGTTTGAGTTTTAGTAAATATTTGAGGATAGATTTTTATTAAAAATAATAATAATAATAATAATAACATATTAATTCAATCTCTCTTTTAATATTCCCCCTTTTGGGCTAAATTTAGAAAAGTTAAGTTGCATGCAAGTTGCAAATCAAGATAAGTGAAGCTGAACTCCAAGTGTGAAGTCAAGATAATTATAGTAAACTCAAGATTCAAGTGGAGGTAAATAAAGTGTAAATTTAAGATTAATTAAATAAAAATATGAGTTAATTAAAGAATAAAAATATTTAACTAAATAATATCAAAAGTTGCATGCAATAATACATCAAGTTAACACAAGATTCAAGATGCATGAAGAACCCTTTGAATTTGCAAACATGCAAGAATAGTCTACATCTCTCCTACAATTCCATATTATATGAAATAATGTTTAAAATATAATGAAAAAAATGTATTTTTATTTGGAATTAAAATTGGATTTCAATTTTGAGTTGAATTTTTAGTTAAAGCAAGAGTGAACTAGGACTTGCATGTGGACTCAAATGGAACTTCTTGTCTTCTCTATCTCTTATTATTTTCTTGTATGTACATTAATTTTTTGGAATTATTATGATTTTTTATTACATAAAATATTTCAAAAAAATTTACTACATCACCTTAAAATAAACAAAGAGCTGAATTTTCCTCCATTCTCAAGCTTTCATGAATTATGTGTTTATTATTCATTGATAAAACTTGTGAATTACTCTCTTTCCTAGGTTTATGTCTGAATAATTCAACTTTATACATCAAATTATAAATATTTTAGTTTATATAGAGTCTCTAAATCTAGTTTCTACCTATTTTGGAAGTGAGTTCAACTATTGTTCATTCTTTCCTAGTTAGTATGAATGTTTCCCAAGACCTTTGCATGAAATAATGATGCAAGAGTAATTTTATGAGAATTAAATGAATTTATGTAAGTTTATTTATATTATAAATTGTGTTAGGTATCTACATAATTTATCCCAACATTGGTGCATCACCCCAACTTTTAGTTTTCCTTTCCATTTTTAATTTTAGCATTATTCTTTTAATCCTTTTCCTAGTAACAAAAACACTATCTAAAATAGTTTAGAGAGAAGTGGGTGAATGTAATAAATGGAAAAATCCCTTCATCTGGATATTCTCTCCATCATAAATTATCACACACCTTGGATTTTTTTCATTGTATCAAAAAAAGTGAGAATAGGTAGATGTTCTCAACAGGGTATACTTGAGTGATAGTAGTTTTTGGCATGTCTAGTGGGACACAAGTTGAAGATAGAAAAAAAATTGTAGTAGCAAAAGGTATTGGTTTCATGCCTAAAGTCACTAAAAATTAACACGGATATCTATAGGAATTAGTTATTTATTCCTTTCAATGATGAAATCCCTCTCAATTTGGCCCAATATGATGATATTCTAGCCTCAAACCTCAAAATTATACCATATTTCATAGGTGAAGATCAAACTACACCCATCAAGCATATCAAAGATGTGGAAAACTTGTGTTTGTTCCACCATGTTGCCCAATATAATGTTTCCATTCATTTACTTGTTGCATCCTTCAAGGGAAAGACATTATAATGGTATAGGAACCTTCCCTTAAACTTCATAGCCTCTTAGGATGATTTAGGTGAGCCATTCTATACACAATTTAAAGATAAATTAGACCACTTAACCCTTGTTGAGTAGCTCACGACCATTAAGAGAACACCAAATAAATTTATGACTGATTTTAATTTTATATTTCAAAAAACATGAAATAGAATCCCTCCCATGATAAGGCCATCTCTTAAACATAATTTCTTATACTTTTTGAGATCCTTGAATTTTGATATTTTAGTTATGATTCAGTCTATGGGTGTTAGAAATATCTTAGATGCTTATGAGGTTGACATTAATGCTAAAAATAATCTAATTCAATCTAGTAAACTTGCACCTAGGCCTCCAATGCCAATTTTTATAGAATTACAGCCTATTCTACCTCCTCAAACACCATCAATAGCCCAAATTCTAGACCTTCAAAACCAATATCAACATCCTCATAGTCAATCTAGTGTGATTGATGAATAAAAACCTATGCTACAATATTTTGGTAATGAGTTAACTGAGTTGAGGAGGAAATAATATCAAGCCAATAAGCCTCCATGTCAAGCTCAAGGAGAAATTGTACCAACCAAACCATATGTTTCAATTAATCCTAGTGTTCCCTCCTCAACCAAGGCCCTTGTTTCAATACAAAATAATTTGATTCAATATTCAATTTGGTAGCCTTATAACATTAAAGATGTATAGAATCAAGATTCAATAGCATAAAATATTGCAATTCTTTAAATGACATAAGAAGAAGTGAATTATGGACAAGTAAAACCAAATGCAATCTTAGTGAATTTTTAAGTTGATGATCATGTGGTAATAAATCAGATTGGTGAGATTATAAAATAAAAAAACTTTGTTGTATCCATTAAAATATCCAAGAGAAGGGCTATTGATGATCTCCAAGAGAAAAATCAACACGTTGAAGTAAGCATACTTCACCAAGTGCCTCAAGTTCAAGAGTAGTAAATAATGACCTATATTCCTATGCCACTAAAGGGAACCTCTTTCCCTCCCACCATATCCATTTTTTAAAGAGGACCTACTATAAGGAAATAAAAATAAGAACATCCATATAAAAATAAAAATTTATCAAGAGAGGATGATCAAGATTTATGTTAGTTAAATGAGCTTTGATTTGGCATAGAAGGAGGATATGTTGCAGCCCTTGAGGAAGAATCCAAACATTTATAATTTTAGTTCAATCCAATAAATATTGATATGCATTAGGGGTTGTAATATTTCAATAAAAATTAGAAGTTGATAACCCGCAATAAAAGGTAAATTTTTATTTTAAACTGTTGAGAATTATCATTGATGTGAAAGGTGTATCTTGTGAAGGTTGATGTCAAAGGTTATTAAGGATAGTTGATAGTGTGTGATGTGATAATGTGCATATTAGAGTGTTATCATGAGATAAAGAGAGAAATAATTTTAAGATGACTAATTTCTTATGTTTGCATGATTGATATCATTGTTAATGTCAGCATGGAAGGTACATGTCATTGATGTCAATTGCATAAGAAGAATGGTCATGACATGAGGAGGTATGTGCATGGTGAAATAAATGAACACAAGAATGTGAAGGTTGTATTACATTTTTTGATCATCTGAGTATGGTATAGAAGCATTAATGAGAGTTTTAGGGTGAGCCTATAAGGGCAGGACCTTTAGTCTAAGTTTGCACCTAGACCACTCCTAGACCCTACCTAGCCTAGTGATGTATGAAAATCAGATTTTAACATAAGTATGCACATGATATAATGGAAATAGGTGATATAAGTTATTTTAGGTATTATTATGAGGTTTGAAGTTATGGTTTGAGATAAAATGCATGAAAAGTCTTTTAGGCCTTGTCAAGCTCACTATTTGAGGGTCTCAAAACCCAAAGAAGCACTTTCAGTTATTCATAAGTATGTGTAACATTTGCATGGGAGTATTATATATTTAATAGAGATGTGGAATGGTAATATATAATATATCTAATGATTATTTTTAGATTCAAGTGGCAGTCCTTTATGAATAATTGTTAACACCAAAACATTTGTTAAACCTCCCTAAAATCATAATAAGGACCTAATGTGAAAGATTTTATTCAAATAAGATCAGGATGGATTAAAATGAATATATAATCTATTGTATAATTTATTAAACTCTCCCAAATTCCTCTAAGTTGTGGTGGTTAGCTAGATGATAAAGAAAATATACATGTACAAGCTTATTTGTTAAGAAACTATTATAGCTCTCAAAAGTTGAATTGGTCAAGAAGAGTAAATAGATTTTAGAATATTATATAAACTCATTTTACATTTCCATTATGTTTTTTGGATAAGTTACATCCTTCAAGTGCTCCAAATTGGTCATCCAAGTAAGCCCTTTATAAACAAACCTAATGGTATGGATAATTTAAAACCTAGGTAGAGATGAAGAGATAGATTTGAGGGTTTGTGCATGAGAGGTTGATGAAATAAAAATGAATGAATAAGTTATTTATGAATTTTAAGTCATTATCATTCTTTATATAATATTTAGAGGTCAATTTATGTGTTGAAAATGTTTCTCTTAAAATAGCTTGTCTGGTTTAGATAGTACTACGAGACATAAGGTCAATAAATTGGTCTACAATACCAATATTTTCCATTAAACCATATGAATTTTATATATAAGGATGTTATATAGATCTCATATAACCATTTATGTGCATTTTGAGTCATGAAAAGTGTTTAAATAGGTGTTGTATTTCTAATTCTTCATGACTAGTTTTTGAGGCAATTTGGTAGTTCTAAGTAAGTGAGTTATAAAAATGTTCTTGAGCATTTATTTCCTGAGTGAAGGTGTTTCAATAATTTGGTGATGCCCATAAGATCATGGATAATATGTTTGCATGTTTAATTTTTCATTTTTGATTATATTAAGGGTGTTTAAGCTTCATTATTATAAGATATACTTTCGAGGTACATAGGCCTAATAAGATAGTTTGTCCTAAAGGAGCTTTCATGGTATGAAAAAAACATGCAAGTCTAATCAATAATGGAGGAGGTTAGAATATTTCATTGGGTAAGTGGTTGAGTGGATTTTTGATAAGTCCATCTGGGCCCAATAAGATCAAGTTTTAGCATTAAGGGGGCAGACCTAATGCAATTAGGTCTCCATGAGACCTAAAGGAGGAGTAAGGCCTAATTGAGTTTTGGTAGACCAAAAGGGGTTCAAATTATGATTTAAACATGTTTATAAGATGTCTTAATACCTATTATGTGTCTCAACTAATAGGTTTAAGGTGTGTGGACAACCAAGTAGTGTATGACCGATATATATATATATATATATATATATATATGATATATATATATATATGTATATATATATATATGTATATATATATATATGTATATATATATATATATATATATATATATATATGTATATATATATATATATATATATGTATATATATATATATATGTATATATATATATATATGTATATACATATATATATATATATATATATATATATATATATATATATATATATATATATATATATATATATACATATACATATATATATATATATATATACAATTTTGACCCATTTGAGTGTGTGAAAAATTGATGCATGGTTGAACAGAAAGAGGTCTTGAAATGAGTTATAGACCATAAAAAAATATCGAAGTTGTGGTCATCATTTGTTTATTTAGTAACAAAAATTTTAGAGGGTGAAAATTTTTAAGGTGGCTAAGTTGGTGGTAAGTCACTTAGGGAGTTGGTGTTTCCTTAAAAGTAGATGCTTGTTAAACCCTAGTTAAGTAAGTGATTGAATTTATTGGGGTTGGTGCTCTAAGTTGATTTGGTGATCAACTAAATTTGATCTTTTATTTCATAGGAAAGTAGTAAATTTTTAGGCATCATAGTGGGTTTTCTTACCCTTGAGGGTTTCCCACTCATACATGTGTTCTCTTATTTCATGCTCATGTGAATGGTTATTTATGCATTTCTAGATCACTATATTGATTTCATGGTTCATGGATGTTAAAGTATAATTAAAATAAAGTATTTAAACATTGATTCAACCCCACTTAGTAATTGTGCTTCCAATAATTGGTATAAGGGCTTGGTCCTTTAGAGTAGGCCTAATAACTTAAAGGAGATCCTATAAACATAGGCATGCCTAGTCATCAAGTACAAGGATGTTTATCAACTAACAAGGCACCTCTCTTTAGTGGGTATAACTATGGATTTTGGAGCATCAAAATGAAGACTTATCTAATGTCTTTAGGCTATGACATTTGGAAATCAGTTATTGATTGATACACTTCACCCCCTATACCACCAATTGATGTGTTAGGCAAGAAGGCATGTGAAAATAACTCTAAGGAAATGAATACAACCCTATGTGGTATTTTAGAGGCAAAATTTTTAAAGTTTATGCATTGTGATTTATCTAAATGGATTTGGGAAAGATTCAAACCATCTTTGAAGGAGACACCAAAGTCAAGTTGGTAAAATTGTAAACCCACTAAAGGTAGTTTGAAAGTCTAAGAATGAAAGAGGATGAAAACATTACTTCTTATCTGTTGAGAGTAGATGAAGTGGAAAATGTCATCAAAAGTCTAGGAGAAAAATTATAAGAATAAATAGTGGTTAAAAATATATTAATATCCTTGACATCCAAATTTGATTCAAAAGTCTCTACTATGGAGGAAATTAAGGATCTCAACAAATATAGATGGATGAGCTTCATGGCATCTTGGCTACCTATGAAATGAAAATGAGTGATAAGAGACCTTCTAATTAGGATGCTACATTCAAAGCTGAGAAAAATTCACAAGGTAAAAAGGTCAAGGATGATCCTAATATAGATTGATGATAATAAGATATAAGCCATATTTGTTAGAAAACTAAGGAAAGGACTAGGTAAGTATAAGGGCAATTTTTCATTTAAGTGCTTTAAATATGGTAAGATTGGCCACTTTACATCCAAGTCTCCTAATAAGGATAAGAATGAGAATGATGGAGAGCATGGTGAACATCATGGTGAGGATAAGAATTCCTATAATCTTGACAAGAACAAAAAGAGTTTCAAGAATTATGAAGGCAAAAAAGGATCATTCAAGAACAAGAGAAGTTTTTATACCAAATAATTATGAAGGCAAAAAAGGATCATTCAAGAAAAAGAGAAGTTTTTATACCAAATAGGATAGTATCTCCTCTTATATAAGTGATATAAGTATATCTAATAGAGATTATGGAAATATTTAGTATGACAATAATGAAACTCTATCTATGGACATATAAATAGACAATGAAGGTTTTTCAAAAGGGAAAAGTCTTATGAAAGATGAAGAATCAGATGAAGGAGAGGCTGAAGTGAACCTTGAGGAATAATTGGTGAGTGCTCTAGAGGATTTGAAGTTTCAAAGAAGGAATAATTATAAATCGAGATCATTGGTTAAGGATTATGTATAAAAAAATTAGTTTCTTTGAAAAGAGACTAAGTAAAAATGCTAATGAACATGAAGAGATCATTAAAAAATTAGAAACTCAGGTTGAGATTGTCACTATAAGTCTTAAGACCAAAGAGGAAGAAGTCACCAAGTTCAGAATATAAATGGAGTCCTTGAAGGTAGAATTGGATTAGGCAATAATCAAATTAAATACGTCAAAAATTTGAAAAGAGCACATAAATACTTAGTGATATTTTGAATAGTCAGAGGTCTCCACATGATAATATAGGTCTTGGGTTCAAATAAGACCAAAAATAAAACAATGAGAGTCATAGCTCAAAGGACAATGGCCTATCAAGAAGTGATGGTACTGACAGAGTAAATATCTATGTAGAAACTCTCAGATCTAAGGCCCAAATTGACCATCAACAAGTTAACAAGAATGTAACTCCTTAAAGAGATAACAAGGGTAGAGATGCAACATTTAACAATCATAAAAAGATAATTCCTATCAATAAATAAGGTATGTGAATTATTTCAATGGTTATTATTTCTCATGCAATCAATATGGACATAGAGCTATAGATTGTAGAGATCATACTAGAATCAATTCCTTATGGATGAATATGATTAATGCTCATTTCAATATTAGAAGCATAATTTTATGATAAAACTATAATAAGAGAGGACATATTGCAATGGATTTCAAGATGAGGTATATAAGGAAGATTAGTCAAGACAAAAAGGTATATATTCATGCCAGTGAGAAGTGGATCAAGAAGTCAGACCCTATGAATAAGGTGAAGCAGGAGTAAAAGACTAAAGGAGAAGAATATATGCTAGCTAAAATTTCCTTTCACATCTAAGATGAAGACATGAAGTGGTATATATATAGTGGTTACTCAAGCCACATGACAAGAAACAAGAGAAATTTTATTTCATTGAAGAAGAATGTTGTAGGGATAGTGACAATTGGAGATAACACAACTGCTAATATTGTTGGCAAGGGTATCTTGAGTTTGGATAATGGGAAGACTAAGATACATAATGTGTTATATGTGGAAGACTTGAAACATAAATTTATTAGTGTAATTCAAATGTGCAACTAAGGACACACACTAACCTTTCATGATAGAGGGTGTGATATAAGGAGAGCCAAACTAGGAAGGCTAATTGTCAATGTTAAGAGGACTAAGAAAAATCTATATGTATTGAATGAGATCAAGAAGGAGAGATGATTTATGAGAAATATGGATGAATGTTAGCTATGGAATATAATATTGGGCCACCTAAAATTTGATAATTTGGTCAAGATTAGATCTAAGAAGTCTATGAAGAATATGCCTAAAATCACCAAACTTGCAAATACACTTTGCAAGGTATGCCAACATGGTAAGAAAACTATAAGGAGGTTCAAGTATAAGGATTATTATACTAAACACCTTTAGATTTAATACACACTAATATCCATGGACTTACAAGAATCCAAAGCATTCAAGGAGATATATATTTCATGTTACTCATAGATGACTACACAAAAATGACTTGGGTAGCATTATTGAAAGAAAATTTAGAAGATCTTGATAAGTTCAAAGCATTAAAGGCTCTAGTTTAGAATTAAATGAATGTAAATATCAAATGACTAAAGTCTAATAGAGGAGGATATTTTTGGTCCAATGAATTTTATGACTTCCTTGAGGTCCATGGGATAAGGAGACAGTTATCAATAGTTAGGACACCTCAATAGAGTAGGGTAGTGGAAAGAAAGAATAGAATAGTTCAAGAAATGAAAAGGACTATGATAAATGAATCAAGATTATCTGATGGATACTCAAGAGAGAAATTGAGAACTATAGTCTACATTTTTAATAGAAGATAGATAAGGATTAATGGAAATAAAACCCCCTATGAGTTGTGGAAAGGTAGACCTACTAATGTGGAACACTTTAGAGTGTTTGGAAGTAAATGCTTCATCAAAAGAGATGAGGAAGACTTGGGTAAGTTTGATTTAAGGTATTGTGAAGGAATATTATTTGGATACTCATCAATAAGCTCATCTATATATTCTCTAATAAGAGGTTGCAAAAGATTATGGAAAACACCAATGTGAAGATTGATGAGACCAATTCTAAAAAGTCACATTCTCAGTCAAAGGATGCATCATAGAATTTGGATTCAAGACTAAAGAATAAATAATAAAGATAGATGAGGAAGAAGAAGAAGTTTAGTAAGGAAAAGATTCAAAATGTCCTTCAAGATAGATTCAAAGAGACCATCATGAATCACAAATCATTGACAACAAGGATACATGTATGAAAATAAGGAGAAAGTTGGTAAGTAACTTAAATCAACACAATGTTTCTCTATTGTCTAAGGTTGAACCTAATAACCTTGTAGAAGTAATTAAAGACAAGTTATATAAAGGTGTTATGAATGAGGAGTTAGACCAAATAGAAAATAATGAGACTTGGAAACTAGTTCCTAGGCCTAAAGATAAAAACGTCATTGGCACAAAATGGGTGCTTACGAAAAAATTGAGTGAAGATGGAGAAGTCACTATGAACAAGGCTAGTTGGCATGTAAAGGGTATGCATAAGTGGAAGGGGTAAACTTTAAGAATACCTTTGCTCCATTATCAATATTTAATGCTATAAAATTATTTCTAACATATGTAGGCTTCAAAAGATTCAAGGTATATCAGATGGATGTCAAATCAGCTTTTCTGAATGGGAACTTAGAAGAGGAGGTGCACATAGAGAAAATTGAGGGTTTCTCATTATTATGTAACAAGGAATATTTATGTAGATTTAAAAATCCTCTTTATGGTCTAAAGAAAGCTCCTAAATCTTAGTACAATATATTAGACAATTACCTATTGGACCAAGGATTTAAGAGAGGAGTTGCAAATGGTAATCTATACATAAAGATAGAAAATGATCATAAATTTATAGTGGTTGTCTATGTGGATGACATCATATTTGGTGTAAATAGTGAGAGTATGAATAAGGAATTTTAAAATTTTATGAATAAGGAGTTTGAGATGTCTACGCTAGGATAACTATCATTCTTCCTTGGATTACAAATGATTCAATCAAAAGAAGGTATATTCATTTCACAAGCTAAGTACATAAGAGAGATGTTGAATAAATTTGAGATGGAATATTTCAAGGAAATTAACATACCTATGATCATAGGGTTTAAGTTAATAAATGGGGATTAATCTCCAAAATTCAGTTAGACATCATATAGGTCAATGATTGGAAGTTTGATGTACATTATTGCCTCTAGACTTGATATAATGCAAACAGTAGGTATTATGGGAAGATTTCAAGAAAAACCAAAGGAAAATCATTCAAAAGTAGTTAAAAAGATACTTAGGTATCTCAAGGGGACCATGGAGTTTGGATTGTGGCATCCAAGAAGCAAGGATTTTAACTTAGCAACCTATACAGATACAGATTGGGTAGGGAGTTTAGATGATAAGAAGAGTAATGGTAGAGGAGCTTTCTTCTTAGGAAAGTTCCTAGTATCATGGATAATTAAGAAGAAGACATCAATGAAATTATATACTTGTGAATTTGAGTACATTATATCAAATTCATGTTGCACTCAAGTATTATGGATGAGCTAAACCTTAAAGGATTACAAAGTGGAGTATGCTAGTCCTAGTCCTATGTTTTTTGATAACACAAGTGCCACAAGCATATCAAAGAATATAATCATGTACTCAAGGAATAATCACATTATATTTAGGTATAATTTCATAAGAGAAAAATTAAGTGAATAAAATGTCAAGCTTGAGTATGTATCTACTAAGGATTAGATTGTAGATATTCTAACCATGCCACTCCCAAAGATAACATTTGAACATCTAATACAAAAATTGGGTGTAATTCCTACACCTAGCAGTCATTAAGGAAATCAATTGATTAAGGGTAAATAATTAGGTGGTTTATTAGCTCTAAGAGTAGGTGAGTAGAGATGAGAAGTTATATAGAGACATGAATATAGGTTGAAGAATGTGGCCAAGGATAGGAGCATGGTAGATGTTTTTAGAACTTAAGTAGGGAAATGAAGATGGATATTATCCATCTATTTGGCATCAAGGTGTATAAAGGAAGGTGAGTGGTCTTGTGTATATGAGTCCTTTTGAAGGAGATATGCATGGAGATAGGGGAACATGTTTGTATGATTCTTGATAGACTCAATTCTGTGTGTTGAGTTTTTTTGTTATAAGAGGTGTGATCTAAGAAGTTTTAGGTACTTATTTGTCATTAATGTCAAAGGGGGATAAATTTTAGAATGGGAGATATATATCCTATTGAGATAAGTTTTTGAGGGTGGTTCTTATCAATGAAAAAGGTGATATTATTGATTATTGTCATTGATGTCAAAGGTACATCTTGTGAAGGTCAATGTCAAAGGTGATTAAGGATAATTGGCAGTGTGTGATGTGACAAGGTAAATGGAAGAGTTTTTTCATCAGAGAAAGAGAAATATATAATTTGAAGACAACTAATATATTATGTTTACATTATTTATATCATTATTAATATTATCATGGAAGGTACAAGTCATTGATTTCAAGTGCATAGGAAGCATAGTCATGACATGAAGAGGTATGTACATTGTGAAATGAATGAACACAGGCATGTGAAGGTTGTATGGCATTGCTTGATCATGTGAGTAAGGTAAACAATCATTCATGAGAGTTTTAGGGTGAGCCTATATGAGTAGGACCTTCAATCTAAGTCTGTACCCAGACCCCTCATATACCCTACCTAGCCTAGTGAGGTATGAAGATTAGATTTCATGGAAATTATGCACATGAGATAATGGAAAGAGGTGAGATAAGTTTTTTAAAGTATGATAATGAAGTTTGAAGTTATGGTTTGAAATAAAATGCATGAAAATTATTTTAAGCCTTCTCGAGCTCACTTTTTGAGGGTCTTGAAACCTAAAGAATCACTTTCAGTTGTTGATAAGCATTTTCAACCTCTGCATGGGAGTTTTATATTTTAGGAGATATGGGGAAGTGTTAGTTCTCTTATTTTAATATTCCAAGAGTTAATTCCACTTAATGATGAATTTTTTGATGTTATTAAGGAAGGTTATCAACCTCTAAATTATTTTTCATACTTTTTTTTACTCTTGAAATATGAGAAGCAGGATGTATTTCCTTTTGAACCCAATCCTACAAGTATGTCATAATGTCCATCTCAGTTTATTCAAATTTAACATCCATATTTTGAAGAGGTATAGGTTGGTTATAAATATAATATTGGTGAGATACATAATAAAAAAATAAAATTTAATATCATATATCTATCCTATTTGGAGGCTAATAATTAAAATCCCCTACCTATCATGTTCTTTTAAAACATGAAAAAGAGCCTAAACATGTTCAAAATTAACCCAAGTATGCACCTCAAGTTACTCATGTTAAAATAAAAGTGGAGGAATTGTATAAGTTTTATTTTTAATAATAAAAATATGTTATGATTAGAATACATTTACCTCTATTCCATTCTCTCATGTCTACCATAAAGCTTGCTAGTCATATGAGCTTGATGAAGAAGGGTAGTTGTTTTGCACTACCAATTAATGGTTTTGTATAGGACTATATCTAGTAGTTAAACTAGTTAGTATAGGTTTTATTAGTATTTTTATATTTAATTTTACTCTAAGTTTTGTTATGCACATGTTATGTTATTATTTTAGTTTTCAATTCTTCTAAATGTTATCTTGCACATCTTTTAGTTGATAGGTGTTCTAGTTTTCAATTCAATAATTGCTTATACAAAAGTATTATAAATTATTGAGGAATACATTTTAAGTTTAATATTTGGTGATATTTTAATTAATCCATATACAAATTTATATATCTATTGGTATTAATTGTTTAGTAGGCAAACATCTCAATAAAGTCTCCAAGAATGTTGACAATTTTGCCACCATTAGTCAAAGTTGCTTATGTGCAGGTTTTTAAGAAGATTCTATTCATGGGGTAAATGTAAAAAAAATTATTTAAATAATAATAAAATATTTATCATTCTAAAATAATTATCATTAATAACTCATATGTCCAAATTTTGAGAAAGGTTTCTTTTATTCCTCTAACTAGCTTTTTGTAAGCTAGTGAAGGCAATTTTCAGATGATCAATATATAAAGGTGAAGAGGAGTTGGATAAAATGGTATTAGGATAATTTTTTGAAAATATTAATTAAATATTACATGCATTTTTTTATGTTATATTTTTTTAACTTTATTAACAATCATTAAGAAGAACAAGTGCTCTAAAATCCTTCTTAAACCCTCATTTGCTCAGTTTGAAGCAATATGTTTGTATTTTTGAGTTATTTATTCTAAAATAAAGGTTATGTGAGATATTATGAGGCATATAAGATATTTATATACATTAATAATTCAAAATTTCATGTAAAATGATGAAAAAATGTAAAGGATCAAGCATTAGGGTTTTAAACAAGCAAGAGAGACAAATATAAAAGGCAATTTTTGAGAGGTTCAAGTGATTGTTTAAGAAAATAAAATTATTTTAATGATAATATGGGATATTAAAGGTAATAATTTAAAAATAAAAAGGTATTTATTCCTTATAAAACTCAATAAAATGACAAAATACAATCCTATAGGCATTCAAAAATGAAATTGGGCAAGCTAGTCAACACTGAAAAGTAAATATTTTGAGTTTTATTAAATGAAAACTCTTGAAAGTTTACATGGGGGTATATTTTTATATAATTTAATGTTTTTTTTTTAATTACATAATATAACTTATTATGGATAAAATTATAATATACAATTAGGATCATGAAGGGAATGAAGGTTTCTTCACTTTTTTGCTCACAAATGGAGTTGAAAATGGGTGTTTCAAGTCGCTCCAATGAAAAAAAATTATTTAGGAGTGTTAATAATTAATTTATAGGTTTAAATAAATTAAAATTAAATTAAAAAATTAAAAATAGGCTCATCTCATTAAAAAATATCTCTAGGTCATCCCCAAGGCAACGAGCAAGGACTTTTTAATGAATTTTTATTATGGAGTTTGGTGAAGAATTTTGGATATTTAAAAAAATTTAAAGGTATTAAAAAATTATAAATATATATAAATCATATGATAAGTGTTTTTTCAGGCCTGGAACTCAATTTAGACTCCTTATCCAAATCAGGGTTTCTTGAGAACAAGAGAGCATATGAGAGCATAAAAAGGTGTTTTTTGGAGTTATGTAAAAAAAAAATTTTTTCTCCTTATATATTTTAATTATTAATATCCATAAAGTTTTTGTCTCTCACATTGTATTCAAGAAACTTGTCAAAGTTGCAAGTCAAGATAAGTGGAGTTTAAAACATACAAAAATGGAGAGGTTGAGTTCAAGTTTTGTTAAATATTTTAGGACATATTTTAGTGAAAAATAATCATTATAAAATCATCATTCAATCCATCTCTTACTACACCCCCTTTGGGCTAAATTTATAAAAGTTAAAAAAAGTCAAGTTACATGCAAGTTGCAAGTCAAGACAAGTGAAGTTGAACTTCAGGTGTAAAGTCAAGACAATTCTAGTAAAATAAATATATAATTGGAGGTAAATAAATTATAAATTTAATATTTATTAAATACTAATATTATTTAAATAAATATTAAAAAGAGTTAACTAAAAAAGATCAAAAGTTGCATGCAAGATCACAAGTTAACTCAAGATTCAAGATGTATGAAGAGCCCTTTGAATTTTCATACATAAAATAATAGTATACCTATATCCTACCAATAAATATTAAACAAAATAATATTTAAAATTTAATTACACGTTGGATTTTAGGTGGAATTAATGGTGGAGTTGAAGGTGGAGTTCAATTTTGAGTTGAATTTTAAGTTGAAGTATGAGTAAACTTGGACTTGTATGTGGACTCATTTGGAACTTCTTGTATTTTATTTATATTATTATTTTATATATTTAAATTCATTTTTTGAATTATTATTATTATTTTATTATTTTTTATTACATAAACTCTACCAATTTTTTTTTACTACATCACCTTTGAAGAAATAAAGAGCTGAATTTTCCTCCATTCTCAAGCTTTCATGAAGTGTGTGTTTATTATTCATTGATAGAACTTAGTGAATCAATATATTTATTATATTTATGTATTAATACTTCAAATTTTTGAATAAAATTATAAATTTTTTATGTCATATAAAATTTCTAAGTTTAGTTTTTACTTAATCTAGAAGTAAATTCAACTATTGTTTATTCCTTCCTAGCTAGTGTGAGTGTTTTCCAAGACCTCTGTATGAAATAATGATGAAAGAGTAATTTTATGAGAATTAAATGAATGTTTTTAATATTATTTGGATTATAAATTATTTTAGGTATATAAATAATTAATCCTAGCATTGGTTCATCACCCCAACTTTTAGTTTTCTTTTTCATTTTTAGTTTTAGCATTGTTATTTTACTCCTTTTCCTAGTCAAGAAAGCACTATCTAAGAGAGTTTAGAAATAAGTTGGTGAATTTAATAAAAGTAACCAGACATTAATATGGATATTATCTCCATAATAAGTTCACTCACACCTTGTATAGTTTCCATTGTATCAACATAAGTGAAAACATGCACACATTCTCAGTAGGGTGCACTTCTGAGTGATAATAGTTAAGTTGGCTTGATTGAGAGGAAGTTTCATGATTAAGTGTGTTTGAGTTATAATATTATTAAAATGGATTAATTATTTATAATATATACTATTTTAAATTTTAATAATTATCTATAAGTAATGAATGCTTAGTGCACCATTAATACTAGATGGGTTCTTGTGAACTACTACTAGCAAAGTATGGTCAATAGAGATTAACTCTAAAGTAAACAACCTAATGTTTCTTTAAAATGGATTTGAGTGCTAAGAATTTGGTATTTTTATTATTATATGGTTTTTATTATTAAATGTTTTGTGATATCTATTAATTTTAATAAGAGGTAGTCATGCCTTGCACCAAAAAACAAAAATAAAAGCCAATAAAATACCTCAAATGACATATTTTTGTCATGAGTTACATTTATACATTTATTATTTAAGAAATCCAATAGGATAACAAGAAATTTTTCAATGAGTTGAATTCAATCTTATATAATTAAAAAATAATAATTTATCTTGAAAGTATCAAGAAAAACATACTGTAATGGTGTATTAAGGCTAGAAATTGATTATCACAGAAAAACCTCAGAATTTTTGTCCCAGTGTTCATTGCTTCATTAAATGCTATACCAAATTTTCCTCCTAATATAGACCCTTTCACCATATCACCCAATCAATCATCTTATAATTATACTTGGTGGAATACTTTATGTTGGATTTGCACCAAGAAAATTATAAAATCAAGGCTACGAATAGTTGTAGAGATTTCAAGAAAAGCAAAATAAATATAATGAAAAAAGATAAAACTCATAGTAACACATGGATGTTATTAATATTTATATCTAATAATCAATTATTAATAGATTTAAAATAGGTGTATTATATAGTATAAAGAATAGGCAACTTCCACCTAGAATTAGGGAGTTAATTGATAATATACTAGTGGAGAACAAAAGTGTAACAACCACTTATCTAAGACAACACCTAGAATCAGGTAGTTAACTAAAAATAGACTAGTGGATAAGAAAATTATAACAACCACTTAGTTAATATAAGTGATAGCTAACTACCATAGACTAAATAAACACCTAAGCAAGATGAAGCAACATGTGTAGGATTTATCTATTTAATAAATAAATAAAATAATAAATATCCTACACCAACACTTTAACCACCCTAAACTCCTCAAATTCCTCTTATATTTTTTAAAGAATGTATCTTGTGGAAGAACTTCCCAGTTTCTAATAAGAATTTGAGAAATTTCTGCTCATGTTGTTTGCCTCTTAAGCTAATCCAACTGGTATATAAGTATGTACAATGAGTAAAGCTAAACCATATTATATCTCTACCTTTAGGATTTCTGCACATCTTTGAGCAAGCACAACATACATTGATCCTAAATACTCAGTTGGATTAATGACCTCACAAGATTAAATTGCTTCCATAATACAAGGTTTTTTCATATGCATGATAGTCTTGCATGAATCTTTGACATTAGTCTTAACTTATCTCGATAATGGGATATATTTCTCTATGATTTAAACATCATTATTATTTCCATTGTTGATAATAAAATCATTGTAATTTGAATACATGCTCTTACCCAAAAATATGTAAGCTTCCATAAGGAATACATGAACCCATGACATAAGACTCCACAAGGGTTCATCACATAATGGTCCATATAGAATCATAAGAAAACATTACATTGAAAACTTAATTCCTCCATATAAAGTGAATAAAATCCACATACATCTCCTTTAGAAACTGAAGTGGCCTCACTTGAATTTTTACTATATACCTCTATAAGGCCCAATTTTTATGACATGTGAAGAGAAAAAAATAATAAAATTGGCTCCATGCCCAAATTACCACCATTTAAAACTCCACCCAAAAAAATTATGTTTCCTCCAAAAGTTAGAAAATATGGATCAAAGTAAGTCATTCCTTCATATCTTCCACTATCCATTTCTATCTCTGCAACATCGATCATTATTTTCCTTAACATCAAAACCAGATCCTCTACAACTTGAGTTTCTTCCCCTAAACTATGCCTACACTAAATTTTTTCCTTTAACATTACATCAATGGTATTTCCATGTCCACACTTCCCTTAAAATATATATTGAAAAATGTTTATTCTCTCCTCTTTAATATTGTAGATGACATAGACTATGATGATGGAAGAATCTACTCTTATGGGACCCTTTAACCTCAAGCAACGTAATAATGCTTATTTGTCTACTTCATACCAACTGTTTAACAATGATAAATTCATAACTACATTATTTTATACTGAAAATCATATCCAAAGATGAATATCAAAATTTTTATCTTTTAATATTGAATGTATTCCCATTAAATACTTAGGCATCCCCTTTTCAATCAAAAATTTAAGGAGAGAATAATGGAAATATCTCACTAAAAAAATTATAATTAAAGTAATTGAAACCTATGATGATAATGGGTATTTGTATAAGGTATTGAAACTTATACATGAAATGCAACTAATAGGCTAAAAACCTGACTCTATTACTATTTCAAGTGTTCTTTCATCATGCAGTCACTTAGCAGTTCTATAATAGGGGAGGGAGATCCATGGTTGTATAACTAGGAAAGGATTTGGGTAAGATGACTATCTAGGTAGTGCTCTTGTATACATGCAGGAATAATGTGGAGGCATAAGGGAATGCAATAATATATACAACTAGTGGATAAAATGTCTACTATGTGAAAAACAAGTGGGAACATTGTCTAAATGTTACAATGTATGGAAAAAAGTATCTTGACAAAATAAAATATACAGTCTATAGTTTTGTGAAGATTACAATGAGATGACCTGGTGTTAAATCAACTTAATACTATGGCATGCTCTATTCTTTATTCTTATTCACGAGTTAGGCTTTCATATTATACCTATGCAAATTATCTTACTATATTTAATGCATAAAAATAGTCTTGGAGAACCATATTTTTAGGACATAAAGGATAAACAAAAAATAAATTATTGATTTAAACCTCTATCTCATCTTGATCATGTTACAAACATTTATTTCCTTTATTTTGACAAGGCTAGAACATGATCCAATAACTGAAAGACTTGTTGATTTGCTTTGGTAACATTCATTGATATTGCATACAACCCTAATAAATAAGATATAAATGAATCAAATAAGGCTCACATTTTGAGAACACAACTCCAGCCATTGTAACTATATCAAGGTTTTCATACTTTATTTATTTTATTTTATTTTGAAGTCAATTTATAGGGTACTTGTTTCTATAAAGGACTGTGTAGGAGTTTTGATTTGTAAATATAATAGATTTATAGTTTCATTATATGTTTCCAAGTGTAATTTATTGATGTGAATTATTTTATATCCTTATTTCATTGATTTAAAACTTTAACCCTCATCCAATTCTTTGACACTCTCTGAATTCTATATTTTACTACAATAGTCAACTATAAAGGTGTTATTTCAAGTAAAACTTGGCATATGAAGTAAATTTGAATATTGGAGAATGAAGAGGATTATCCTAAGAATCCATTAAATGTGTTATAACTCTAAAAAATCCATTAGGATTTATGAATCATCCTTTTGATGTTCTCGGTTTGTCAATTTCCTGAGTTTGATGGAGGTAATGGTTTCATTCTTAAAAAATCCTCTAATTATCAAATGAATGAGATAAAAGTTTTGAAACTTCATAGTAAGTTATATGGGATAGTATTTAACATATTTAAAGTGTTTTTTTACCAATAAAAATTATATATTTTTAGATACAAAGGATTGCGTTACTGTCTACCTGTAGGTGCATGTTTCTTGAGAAAACCCCAATAAGTAAACAATTGAGTTTTGCCATATTTTGAGTTTAATTAGCCAAGATAAGACTTGAAAAATGTATAATAGGTTATAAGGACACTAAATAATTTTTTTTAAGAGTTATAACAACTATTTTATGTACTTGACCTATTTGAACCTTCAGTTAGGCCTAAGACCTAGAAGCTTGTTAAAGGATAGAACTTGAGAATTAAAGTATAACCTTTTAAACATCCATAGAGGTTTATTTATTATGAGTATAGTATCTAAATAGGACCATTGAATATTACATATAACATTTAAAAGACATTCTTCATCAATATTTACAAGAAACATAGTGAAAACAAATCTAAAAAAGAAGATATAGATGAATTGATTGAGGCTCATGTTTTGAAAACACAACCAACCATTGTAACTATAGAGAAATTTTCATACTTTATTTTGTTTTTAATTTTTTTTTAAGTATATTTTTTAATTTAAAAATGAATATGGGTCTCAAATTCAAAATAAATAATTACAAATTTCAATTAAAAGTGAATTTAAATCAACATTTCTTTAAGGGAGTTTGTATTATTTATCTAAAAATAGAGTACAACCATATGAAAGAAAATAGATTACATAAGAAATAAAATGAAACTCTCTAGGATTATAAATAAAAAAATATTCAAAATTACATGGCTAATATCCAAACTCTAAGATCCTTCTTATTAGATAAAATTTTCTTACAAATTACAAAACTTATTCCACAAATATAAGACAAGTTCCCTAGGTGTCATCATAGTAGTTGGTGGTTGCACATGAAACATGACCAACTAATAAGATCGGGGTTGTAATTTAAGACACCTTAAATAAATATATGTGTACAAATTTTGGGTAAATGGGTAACCTAAAAAATGGTAAAAAAAAATCTCATATTTCTCATATTTCCACATTCTAAAATAAATCTCACATTTATCATTTTCATGTATGGTATTATACAACCCAAGATGAACTATTGGATGCTGAAAAAACTCTAGATAACTCAAAAAAATTATTATTGGTTAATACGAGTCTCTAATCCCTCACTACTATCATGTGGCTGATCTTATATTCAAAAGACAAAAATAATTTAATTAAACTTTTTAATTATTCAATGCTTATATTTATAAAAAAAATTAAAAGTAGTTTATAATTAATCATTAAACACATCACAACATCTCACCTATATACATGTCTCCTCTAAATAAATATGCATACGAGTATGACACACACTTTCTGTTGAACCGTGCCTAGTAGTTCCCTATATATAAAAACTATACATATTAAAATAAATTTTTTATAAGCAAGTAAAAATGTAAGTTAAATTTTCTTGAATTTTTATATGCCTCAAATGAGCATGTATGTATATCATGCTGAAAAGGCATCTCATCTACTCCCTAAATAGTAGGCTCAACAACATGCTCAACATTAGCCTTATTGGTATGTGGAGTAATATGCTCAATATCATGACCCTCATGCAAATTTAAGTCATGTCCAAGATACATTGATGATAAATTAGTCCCATCATGAATAAGCAATGCATTATATCCATGGGATTGTTGAACACATTGAGATTCTAACTGACTTTGTGTGTCATGCATGAAAAATGGTGGGGACGTTAACTTGGTGTTGATTTTAACAAGAGGGAAGGAGGTAGAAGGCTATATGTACATGTCAACATGTAGTCTAGGATTAGTTTTATAATATAATATTTGAAATTTAATATAAAAAATAATACGTGTGATTTAAAATTAACAAAAATATTTTTTTAAATTATACCACAAAATATTGGTAAACATGGCCACTACTTGCATGCTAATCAACACCATGCATAGGGGCTCTCAAAATATACTCACGAGTGGGAAATGCTAGCAATGGTTATCCTATTTCTTGATCATGTGTACCATGAATCTTAAGGGGTGTAACGCTCACACCATTAAACCTAAGTCTAGTGTCTTTGATCTACTATCAATGTTGTGAATAGTGTCCTCCACATATATAATAAAAAAAGAAAGAGGGATGCTATGATCAACTCGAATGACCTAATATGCACATAATAAATAATTGGTAAGAATCCAAGAAACCTTATGCATCTGACTCATATCACCAATTTAATCAATGTCACTAAGTGACACTATATGCACCCTCACATAAGCCTCTTTTGTAGATGTGATGCTATTATTTGGTCATTGTAATAGAAATGCACCCACATGATCATGTGAAATTGATTATGTCTAACATGATATGTTTTTCACACCCTCTATTTCCTGCTCCCACCCTAGAGTAATCAAGGGTGCTACCACATGGTCAAAAGTAGGTAAAAAACTTAATATATATCTCCTACAAGTTCACAAGTGTTAGGAAGTTGATGTACTCCATCACATCTATAAGCATCTCTATCTTTCAATTTCCCCTTCCCCTACCCACAGTTTGTAGGGAAATCACAATAATTTACATTGAGGCCTAAATAAACTTTAACATATAAGTGTTGAATAAAATTTAAAGAAATCTGATCATTATTTGGATATTTTCCATATGTAACAATAAACCTTGGGTATATCAAGTGTGGCATATGATCACATTGTACATAAATACCAGATATTTTCTAATGTAACTAGGGAAACAAGTAGTTTTAATCATATGTTTTGATACAAGATCCCCTAATTCTTTGAATCTCAGTGATCCCAAAACACTGTATTTTAATTTTTGCTTGAATCTATCAATATTTTTTGGATTGAAAGGTTTGTGTGGTTTTAGAGTTTATTGATTTTTTTTCAAGTCTATTAAAATAATTTCACAATGACTTCTATAGTAACTTTGAATGTTAGGATCTCTCAGGATTATTTACAATTTATCTATTTCAAGATCAGTTCTACTAAATAAATCTATCATTTGTACTATTTTGGATAAAAATAAAAAACATGAGTTAATTACAAGTTTCTAAAAAATAATTATAAAACATTTGCACTATGCTGGTAATATTTTATCCTCAATAATAGTTCTTCATTCATCATAAAATTATATATATATATATATATCAAAATGATGCTAACATAAAAATGAAAAGGTATATTAAAACATAAAAATATAAAAATTAAATTTGGTTTGAAGGCAAAAATGCATTTATACACATGCATTTCATTTTTCCTATTTGGGTGTTTATGAGGTATCTTGGTTCTAATAATTATGCTTTCCATATTATCCCCTGGCATAAAAGTAAAGGATATTGTGAAACTAAGGTTCAACCATATAATGGAATATCTAAATAAATTTGTGAATGGGTAGGTTGGGAAGGAGAGAAAGATATATTTTTTTAATACTCTGTTTGCATTATTAGGTCTTGTTTTGTATTTCTTTTATTTGTACCAAATAAAATAGACTCAGTTTCAACTAGTTGATCGATATTGGCATAAATATTCAACTTGAATAATAAGGAATTAGACACCTTCATATTACCCATAAGATCAAGTATGTGATTATCCTTTCTTCCCTAACTTCCTCATATAGACTTGTTTTTTTTTGTTTTTTTTTATTTTTTTTATGATGTTTCCCATAATGAAATGGGTACATCCAATAAAAATCTTTTGCTTTAGAATTATCTATTTTCCATGTTATGGATACGAGAACTTATTTAGACTCATTAAGTGAAAATTTGAAATAAGAAAGGCCATTCATATATTTAAATTTAAAAAGGCCCTATAAAATTAGAGGATTAGCAGATGAAGCTAGCATACTTGAACAATAAAAAACAATTTCTAACACAAATTAAAATAATTTCTTTGAGATATTTTCATGTTTTCATCTAGAAGAACTATACCTAATTCTTGATATATGTATAAATTCTTTCCTTTAAAATCATTTTTTGATGCCACAAATTCTTGACTATATGGTGACATTTGTCTTACAATGGAAATTGTTAATGTTTTATGAGTCACTCAAGAAAAACCCGTGGAAGAGATTTTATTAGAGATATATTATTCTAATTCCTCCATTGGGAATTGTGATTAACAATGATAGTTATGCAAGATACTATATAAGATATATAACAAAAAATTAAATAGAAAGTAGTCCCATAGGAAACAACCTAATTGAGCACTATAATTAATAATGCTAGTTATGCTAGTTTGAAGGCAATATGAGTGTTTTAGTTAATAATTGAACTTTTAATAGATGACTAATTGGGTATAAACCCTCTTCCATGTATAGTGCACATACAGGTGAGATTATTAGGATTTTACTATTCCTAGGGCTAAGGTGATTACTCCATATATTAAATGTAATGTTTGGGTCAATTGGATTGCCTGTGTGTTATCCCTACTATAAAATTTGAGTAAGTATACCAACGTTACCATGATTAATCCAAATCTAACTTGGTCATATTAATAAGCTACCCTAAAGTTTGAGTAAGTTTGACCCAAGGGTTGAGCCTTGAGCCAGCTTAAAAAATCTATTATATTAAGACACCAAATGCTCTACTACTTGGATACAAGTATGATGAACATTATTCAGTCTCCATCTCAACTATGTTTTCCAATTCACAACCTGCTTGATCATCATTGACTTAGAGTACTCTAATTGAGGATTGGCCATAGATATTATGATATTATTAAGAATATGACTAATGAGATGAGATTAATTTGTAAAAATTACCTATAAAAATTGAAAGACCACATGTATAAATATTTTATTATAGTCTTCCAAATGCGTAGGCCCACCTTCATTTAAAATAACTTCAAATAAAAGTCAAGCAAGCAAATAGGGAAACTGCTAGATACACTTTTCTCCTATCCTCCATGGGTTCAAACAAATCACCTTTGTTCAAACCTAGTTTAAGTAAAGGGGATTTGTTCAAACCCCATACAAAAAATACACAATGATTTGACTAAAGGGTGTTTATTCTAAGAAGATTATAATAAAGCACCTTTCTTTGAACCCCCCCAAATGTTTTTAGAAACATCACAACTTTATCACTAAGTGGGATTGATTTATATGATCTAAGCCTAGTATTAGATGGGTGATTAGGATACAAAATATCATCAAGTTTAGGTGAGTCCTAAGAAGAAAAATTTGAAAGAGAGTCAGGAGTAAAGTGTGAGAAGTTATATAGTCAAGTCTAATAATCAACCATTACCACTACAAATATAATATCATTGTGAAACTCTCTAACATACAATAATATAGAGTGTACTCAACTCACATGCTTGAACCAAGGTGAATGATCTAGTAAAATAATAGAAGATCAATTGAAAGTGAGGAAACACTTAGAACATTATTGAATCTTTCATTACTCACTTCAATAGACCCTCTTCTGAAACCTTTTTAGAAGTTTCATCACCTATTTATATAGATGAAATGTCACATGGTTCCAAGGAACTAAATTCTATTTGTGAAGAAGCCATGTGATATGAATCACTAGAGTTAATGAACCATGTAGGAGTCATAGGTATAACTATAACTAGGATATTGCCCTTTACTTTACCCTTACCATTTTCTATTGCCTTTTCTTTATCATTGTCATTTACCTTAGAGGATTCATGGGTTGATGAAATTTGATTAGAAGAATTAGGGACATTGATATTGTGTGTCTCTAGCATCTTAGTCAGTTGGTTAATCTATTTCTTAAAATATTTGCTTTCATCATGCTTTCTTGAGCAAAACTCACATTTAATCATGTATACCCATAACATTTTCAAAATTTATAAATTATTGATGCTTTATCTATTGTAAGAACCTATCAATTCTCAATCTCTCTAAGTACATGCCTTAAAGGTTTCACTGAGAAAGGGGTGGGTAGACCATTGGTGATTTGAAGGATTGTTGTCCCCCCACTTTCTATCTATACAATCTTATCCTATACACTCCCTTAATCTTTGACACCTCTCTTACACACTCCTCCAAGTAATTCAATACCTTACTTAGCCCCTTTCTAAGACTAAAACACTTTTTGACATTTACTACACACTATCATCCTAGGTTGACTCTGTATTCAAATTGTTATTTGCATGTTATGGGTCTAGGTTAGCTTTGGTTGACTAGTGACCTAAACTAGGTCATAACTTGTTTTTATCAAATAAAAATACATAGTCAAATTAGGTTGTCCATGTTTTCTAAATTTTTTTAAAGGTTTAGAGTTAGATTTAGCTATATATACACATTCATTTTTCCATTTATTAGAGAGACAACAAAGTTAATTATACATTTTTTTCTTCTTTACAATCTACTCTTTGACCATTTTACTTGAGAAGTTATTACTTAGGGTTTATACTTGGAGAAAAATATTATCTAGTATAAAAGTCTTGGATGCTTAGGCCTTTATTAGTGATCCTTACAAATCATAACAAACTCTTGCAAAAAACCCTTGGCCAATGGAGATATTGACTTTAGATGGGTTCATCTTCAAGGTAAATATCTCTAACTTTACTCCTCTATTTTAGTAGATAGAAGTGACATAAGTAATCACTTTTGAATATATTACTCTCTCCATCTATTAGGATTATATTTATACATAGCTTAATTAGAATTATTCTATGCATGTTTACTTTTTATGGTTATTACCTCCACTTTGTACCACAATATTTGGTGAGCACTAGATTAGATTTTACTTTACTTTAAATTTACTTAGTGAATATGAAAACATAGGACCTAGCTAGGGTTATTGCATAGTGTTATTTAACTAGAGGCTTTGGAACCCTCTCTAATGATGTTATTGTGGTAAGAGATCCCTTGGTTAGGTCTAACAGATCCATCTTGGTCTTGATCCCAAATATATAATATATCAAAAAACATAAGTGTATATAGGATTTATCTTCTTCAAGCTAGGATTGATTAATAGGTCAGTTACATTTTCCTTTCTATACATTCTAGTGAACCTGATGTGAATCAAACCTTAGTAGGTTTTCTTTCATGCTTTCAATTTATTATCATATTATATATTTTCATTTTTTTAGTACTATATTGAACCTATTCTAATAGTTTATATGCAAGTTTAACACACATTTACCCAAAAATGACTTTGTTTTATCTGTGCAAGTCTTCCCCAAATGCATGTGACTGGATCAATTAGCTTGACATAATCTTATTCTTTAGTTATAGGAATGCATACATAGTCAATTCAATTGACTGTATTTGTAATTATTCTTTCTTAGCATACAAATTTGTAGACATAGTCAAGCCAGTTGACTCTATTCATAGCTTCATTTTCAACACACAAGTTCTATAAACTCTATCAAGCTAGTCGACTCTATTTGTAAAATATTTAAATCATAAATTGAGAAACACATCATAAAATTCACAAACTAATCATATTCAAAATCACCAAGGTTCATTCTAAAACTTCTCTATCATTTCAATTTTTCATTTATAATGATATTTTTTAAAAGTTTTCAATCTATAAAACTATAACCATACAAAAAATTGGGTCAAATATCTCAACACAATTTTGTAGCCTATCTTCTATTTAGAAGACATAATAGACCTATTTGACTATGTTCTTTAGATCTTTCTTTCATAGAATAATAGTGACCCTGTCAACTCTATTCTACATTGTTTACATACAATGTCACCTGAACTAATTTTATACTCTTCAAAGTCAAAGTAATTAGCCTATTTTTATTAGTAATTAATCAAATTTCATTTTTTTATTACATACTTAGATTAACATACATAGATTAATTTGGTGGTTTTTCAATTTACCCATTTAATCACATTGTTTTTCTCTTTTACACACACTTCTAAATCACTTTATAAAAAAATCATTAAAAATTTTCTTCCCAAGGTCTGTTACTCTAAGTATGTAATGAAAAAAATTAAATGTGAATTAATTACTAATAAAAATAGGCTAATCATTAAAAAATTTCTTCCCAAGGTCTATCTAGGATTTTATCACCAAGGGGGAAGCTGACTTGGTTTTCTGGCCAAGTATAAACACATGGTTGATGGTATATATTGGAAAAGCACCTGACATAATTATCACTATGGATTTTAAAGTGAGGGGTTTATTAGAAACCCAAGTTATACCTTGTGAGGAGAGTGTTTAATTCTACTTCAAACCTGGACTAACATTGAATTGGTCTGCATGTTTTGGGTTTCCTATAGCTAGACCAAACCTCTAGATTATGAGCCTAGCTCTTCTAATGTATCAACTTTGAATTCCTTTCCTAATACCTATTTTTATTTGTGGGTGAAAAGAGTTAGAAAGATAACTCAAAATGAAAACCTATACTAGTGATGGTGATGCACCAATTCTTCAATGATCCTCTCTTAACCTTGTCCTTAAGCACACTTATGAATCAAATGGAAATAAATTATCAACTAAAATTCCTTAACACAATCCTAAACATGAGTATTTTAGATGAAGGTTAGATAAAAGGTTTGGAACTTGAAGGTAAAATAATGGAGGTCTATAAAGACATTATAAACTAAATCACTCTTCAACACAACTTCTATCTCTTAACACTTCATATGACCTATAGAGGATGACAAAATAACATTAGGTGAAGGAGAGAACCTGAAAATCAATATGGATATCATACTTATCTACAAGTCAATAATCAAGATACACACTAATAACAATTAAGAAGTCTACAACAAACTTTTCTCATTAACTCAAGGTACAAGATAAAATTTCAGTAGAGTTTTGATATACCAACCTAAGAAAGGCCCCAATTAGGCCTTCTAAAATAAATAAATATAATTAAATGAGGAGAGAAAGAGGGAGAGTTGTGTATAAGTCCTTTAAGAAGTTAAAATACCATAACAATCCTTCATGGTAGTTAAAAAAGTCTTTTATGCATTGAAGTGATTTCAAAGGGTGTTCTTAAGATGGTCAAAAGCTATTTTTAGTAACATTTGACCCATGAAAGTTTTATGCATCCCATCATCATTACATTCCATCTCTATTATTTTTTAAAAACATTTAATTCATAAACAACCATCTTACTTAAAACATCAACTAACTACCTCTCTTTATGGGTTGACCATATCCATATAACTGCCAAGAAACCTTCATAAATTCTCATAACTATGGAAAGTGATTACTTCATGGGGTGATTATATATGATTCATTAAATCCATGTAGTCTTTAAACATACAATATATCCTTCATGCAACTTATTATTATTTGATCGATTAGGACATTTTGACTAGGTCTCATAGACTGGCTAATTTGAAGAAATTTGTAGAGATACATCCATGTATGTTTTTGGACATATAATGACTTGAAGAAGTAAAACCAATCTTATACAAACATCTCCTATGATTTTTAACTTCTTAAACTACTTTGTATCTCTAATTTTACTCTTTTTCCCCAAAAAAACTATTTCCTGACAAGTGTGTACACCATCCATAGAACACAGTATCATGGTTATGACCCTCTCTAAGTTTACTAGATGATCTAGGTGATATTCAAGTGATTTGAATTTATTTGAATGCCATTTATTTCAAATCTTCCTAGTCAAGTCTTAACTAGGGTTTTAGAGAGGCTTAAGAGTGCCCAAGACTCTTAGTAATGATTTATAAAGGTTAGAAGTTGAATATCTAAAACAATTACATAAAACAATATTATACTAAGCCCTCCACCTCTTCCAAATTACCCAACCTCCCATGAAAAATCTTAGTACACTGGTGAGCATGTGGAGTCACCTCTTGGGTATGAAACATGATTTTTGAGTAGTGTTAGGTGTCTTAAGGTCTAAATGACTAGTCATATCATCTTTCATATAGCTCAAATTTGACATACACCCATATAACAACCTGATAATATTATTCATGAATATTATCTCATGACCTCATTTAACCTTATGTTTCACCTTCTTGATGGTATTGTTAAATGAATCTAATATACAAGCCTATGATACTATAGGGCTCTTAGGGTTTTGACTTCACTAAGAGTTATATGGATATTATCTACTATATGCGACATGAATAACATCTTTGTAGTCTTTTAGAGTTATGTTATTGTCTTGATCAATCCATTCATCCTTTATCTGCATGCATATAGTCTCCTACCTAAAAAAATAGTTCTATTTCATATATAAATAGTCATAAAGACCCATATAAATGATTATTTCAAGGTTCTTAGGGAGTTTATGACCCATTATTTTTTTAAATTCATTATATATGAAAATCCCCTTCATTTCCTTGCTCACAAGCTTAAATTAACCTTCTCAAACCTAGTCTATACAACAAGGCTTATCAACATGCTAATCAATAGGTTTTTTTGATGCTAAAGAGAGTTAGTAAGACCATAACCATTATTTCATGGATCAAACACTTCATTTGAATGCACCTTGAGGTTTATTTCATTCATCAGGTGTATTTAAGGGTTTTAGAGGTTCAAGACTCTTTAAAATGATTCATAGAGTAAATAAAGCTAATTAAAAACATATTGTCATGGATTTTAAGTACATTAACCCCTTAAATTTCTTTGATTAGCTCAATTTACCATGTAAAAGATGAGCTAAGATATGAATGTAGGGAAAAGTGCTTTGAATTGACTGTCTAGATGGTGCAAGCAAATAAAAGGTTTAACAAGCAAAAATTAAAAGTTTTTTGCATAAAAATTACCCAAAAACTTCCATAAGGACTTTAATTTAATCTCCATAACATTCTTATGATCATAATGTGCAAATAAAACTAAGATCTATCTCAACATGGTGGTAGGGTCTCTTAGCAAGCTTAAGGTCTATCTACATCTATTAGCTCTCAAGGAAATATTGAATTGATAACTAAGTTTTATCAATACCATATTGTTTATGAATAATTTCCATCACCTTTCCTAGCCTCAAAAGCATCTACATGAAGCTTAAGCTTCTTGTCATATCTACAAACCTTCAAAAAGTTCACTTGGCCTCATTATTGATTGATAACTGACTGAGGCAGGTTTGAGACAAAATAGTATATTTTTAAACTAATTTTACAGTGTTTATAATAACAAAAACATATTAGTATAGTCATGGAGACCATTTTAACCAAGTTTGAGAGCCTAGTTACACATATAAAGGCTTTAAAACCATAAACTACTCTAAGACTAGCTTTTTATGTTGACTGTGTGTCTTGGGACTAGCTTTAGATGCACATTTATTGTATCCTTTAGGTTTTTTGAGATATCAATAACATCCTAACTCTATTTGACCTTTTTAACTAATTGAAATCTCAATATTAGCTCAAAAAATTCCAAGCATGCTCTACTTTTCCTTTAGTCTTTAGACGTGAAAGGTCTCTCAAAAGGCTTGTAGGTGCTATTAGAGGAATTAATTATGTGTAAAATTTTAAAATATTAGTCCTTTCATTTTTAATTTATGCTTGAAGATCCCAAATCATAAGGAACTTAATCCAAATTTTATGGGTTATATCTAATTCATGTGACACCTTCAATGGGATTAGTTATCTATGTCTTAGGTTCTTTCTTGCTAAGACAATGGACCTCAGTTTATAATGATGACCTACATGCCAAAACCAATAGGTCTATTTTTACTTCATAGGTTACTTAGGATATATTGATGGATCCTTGAACCTCTCCAATACGTTATCCTTAAAACAATTTCCTTTATCTCATTGTCTTATTACTTCATTTATTTATAGGCTTCAAGACATTATACCACTTCATGATTGTAGGGTTTTTTTTGAGCAACTTGTAGGAAAACATGGTTGACTTGTATGGATTTTAGGTGAATATTAAGTGTGAATTTAGCTTCTAGGACTTTATTGATTCACATTTGGCATAGTTATTATTATGACTATAAATTATAAGACATTTTTATCACTCCTCCATGGATCTACTAAGCATATGAAAAACCTATGACTGTTAGCTCACTTAAGCTACCTTACCCCATACCTTATCAACATGTGATTGTGTTGTTTCTATTCTTTACTATAGGCTCATTATCCATGACTATATGTTATATCTCTTAAATCATAATGAAGAACCTTTGTACTTGGTTACATCATTCAAAACCATGTTTGTATCCATTTCAAACCTTATACAAAGGAAAATTAATTGGTATAGGTAGCCTAAATGTTTTATCCATCTATGGTTGTAGGTGATGATCCATCCCTTTAGTAGTGTTTAAGGATCTATAACATATCTTCATGACCATAATGATTCTTAAAACCCTTGATTCCTTTAAAATAGTGGATGCATGATGTGAATGTGGATAGGTAATAGTAATATGATGATAATAGGATATATGGGAGAATTAAAATGGAGTGATAAGTTTATACAATGGTGAATGGTAGTGACAAATATTATGAACATAAAATGAAGCATGGGAAGGTGAAATTAAAGATGACTCCACTATAAAGTTAGTATTGAAGGATCCTTAGTGAGTTTAAGCATATACCTTAAAAATATATATCATTTTGGAGATCCTTGAACTAGCATACACTATTAAAAGAGAAACTTAGGATTCTCCAAGCTACCTTAACATATGATAAGTTACCTTAACATATGCTAAATAAGACTATGAGGGTGTTGAGGGAAAATTTATGGCTTTTAGGCTATGGGACCTTGAGTAAAAATTTATAAATATAAAATAGAAACACATGATCATGGATGAAACCTCTCATACAACATCATACTATGCTTGACAACCATGGATCATCCATTTAATCATACATTATCTTCAAACTTGCCTAGAGACTACATATTTGGTTGTTAAAGTGTTATTTAGTTCCATATATTCACATATGTGGACAAAAATGTTGGGAAATCCATGAAATGTCTCTTCAAGACCTGAAGAATCAGGAACAAGTACTGGTTTGGTCAAAATAGTTAAAAATTACACAAAATTATACCACTTCTCTTGCCTTGTATAGATGTGAATAATGATCATAACCCTTAAGTTCTTAGACTTTGTTCATAAAGCTGAGAAGACTAATCCAAAAACCAATACCCATGATTAGAAGGTCATAAATTACATTTTTTATGGTCAAGATCATGAAAATCCTTCCTCTCTCTACTATACAAATTGATCACAAACTTGAGGTGCTCTTGATATTTGCCAATGAACTGAGTAGATAAAAAACACAAAATTTTAGATTCTTAAGACCTCAAACATCCTAATCTAATTATCATATGTTTATAATAATACCTACTTACATCTGCATGGCTTCTCCTGAGCAAATACATATAGTACAGATCCATACCACCTAAAAACACTATTAAAACTTGAAAATTCTCCTTCATTTTCTCTTGTTTCAACTTCAAACCACCATTTTAGGGAAACATGAAGGAAAATGTGGTCAACAGGTATCTCAAATCAAGGAAAACATCTTGGAGAGCAAAAAGGTAGGTTTTTTCACACATGTGAGTCTATTTGATGGTAAAGTAACACTTTATCCTCATAAAAGAGACATTTTCAATGCATAAACTATTTGACTAAGCAATATAAGGACCATGTGGGTAATTAAAATATGTTAGTGATGATTTAATGGCCTTATGATGTCAAAATTTGTCCTTTCAAGACCAAAACCTTCTTTTAGACAATATACACAAATTTTAAGAAGAATTTCTAATGAATATCACAAAATAATACCTTATAGCTTTCTTAAAGGTTTGAATTAAGCATATATGTATTTTCATCATCCTTTCAAGGTTTATAGTCCACATACCTTGTATTTACTAAATACATCAAAGAATATCATAGTGAGTCATCAAATACAATATTTAACCATCCTAGCTTAAGTCACTCTAGATCATAAGACCAACTTAATCCATTATCAAAGAAATCTAAAAACACTCACACACAATTAGGACATTTAACACAAGTTAAAACTGAGACATGACCATGACAAGACATTGAGACTCATACTCTTCACTTGATAGTTAATGAACATTCCTTTGAGTTTTCCCTGATTCCTTAAGATATATGAAAACTATGAGGTTGTCATGATGGACCAAATATCCTAATACACAAGTTGACACCTTTTTAGGCCTAAGGACAAAATGTGGTCAACATTTAGGCTAACTCAACTAGTTTGACCAAATTGCTAGTGAAATAATCTAGAATCTCTTTCTTATCACTCATAGTCACATAAAATTTTGGAATTCAATTGAAACTATCCAAACCTTTTATAATTTAACATAAATCAAAAAACAAAAAAAAAGACTAAAACAAAATAATAACTAATAAACATGTGCAACAACACTTAGAGGAAGGAAACTACTGCTATGTCTAAGAAGACTGGTCCTTCTAATAACAATACTTAAAGAACATCCCATTGATAGGAATAGGGAGCTCCTTATCACTAAAATTAGACAATTATAAATCATTACTCTCTTTACAACTAGTAATAACATATGGGCCACTCTAAAGACTATCAAATCTAGAATGTTTACCTAGTTTGGCACAATATTCATCCTACTTGAGTATAATATCACCTTGTTAAAAGGTCTTGGATGAATCTCTCTTTGAAAAGGATATCTTGAATTTGTATTGGTTGGACCACATAATATGCACAACATTATCCCTTATTTCTTCCAATTCTCTCAACTCACTCATTCTTACCTCCATTACCTCATTCTCCATAATCTTTAGCTGATGTGTAAGTTCCAAGGCTGGCAATTCTAATGAAATGGGTATCTTTGCTTCTCTACCATAAACTAGTAGGTAAGGAGAGTGACCATAATCCTTCTTTGGATTACTTATATCTACCCACAAGGCAATATTTAACTTGGTATGCCATCCTATTTGAATTTCTTCCATTGTCCCTTAATGATCCTAATCAAGTTCTTATTGGTGGAATCTTCTAGTCCATTACACTAAGGATAGTAATTGGATGAATACTTGAGATAAATTCCATGATCAAGGGACCACTCACACTCTTTTTCAATACTAAAATAAAAATCATTGTTTGATATAATGGTAGAAGGGACCCTAAACCAAGTCACTAGGTTATCATAGAACTCTAAAACTGAGTTTTCATTTGCTTCCTTGAGTGAAACTACCTCCACCCACCTAATAAATTAATTAGTGGCTATCAAACCCCACTTATTCCTATCACTTGATGGTGTATTAATCATACTAATGAAGTATAATCGCCATTGCATAAAGGGATGCTCAACTTGAATAGGTTTTAGAGGCATGGCAGTTAGTCTCTATTTATCAAAAAAAATTGGAACATATTATAACCTAAGAATATGATTAATTAAAAAATAAGGCAAAAAATAAATTACTCTTATAATATTTTATTCTATTTTCTTCACTACAAATTGGCCTCTTACAGGCCCATCATAGAATTACTCTAACAACTTGTCCACCTGACTAGTTTTTACACATCTCAGAAACATACCTCCAATGTCCTTCTTGAAGAGTAATACACAAATAAATATGTAAGATATATATTTCATCCTAAAATGTCTCATATTTTACCCATATAAACCTATAGTACACTCTCCCATTTAGAGGAATTTTTCTATGTCTTGTGTCTAGTTGCAAGGAGAGATAGTTACAGTTGCATGTTGACTATCTTGGACTACCAAAACCACTTATTTATCCTATTTAAAATATATTTAAATTAATTAAAAAATTCACCTAACTATTAAAAAAAATTTAACCTTCATTTTTATATCATATTCCATGCATTTGGTTACCCAACTAGCTATCTTTTCACTTAGGTCCCTATCGAGAATAATTTTTTTTATGCTAGGATGAACCACAATCAAAAAGATCTTATTATTAGAAACCATATGTCTAAAATTATTTAATACCCTTATGATATTAGGACATGATTTTCATAAAATGTATGTTTCTCTTCATACCCTTCCAATGCTTGACTAAAAAAAGTAATACGCTACTCTAATCCTTCACTATTTTATTACATAAGCATGGAAGAAATTATATCACATGTGGATAAGGCATAAATTAATCATTATTTTGTAAAATTATGGTTTATGAGGGTGATATATTAAATAATGGCCTATTTAATGTACTAAAACTTCTTTTACCTTCTTTTCTCCAAGAAAACTCCTGATGTTTCTTGAGCATTTGAGCTATTGGCCTCACCAATTCTACAAATCTAGGTATGAACCTCTTAATAAAACTGATTTTACCCAAGAAACTTTGAAATACCTTCTTTTTATTTGGAAAATAAAAATCAATTATTTCATATATTATTTTAGTATCAATATAAATTCCACCCTTGGATACAACATGTCCTATAAGCCTTCCCTCATGAACTACAAAGATACACTTTTTGGGGTTCAAAGAGACCCCAAATTGTCTACACCTATCAAAAACCAATATCAAATGTGTCAAATTATCCTTATGATATTTATAAAATATAGTAATATAATCAATATGAATGAGTACCATCTCACTTATAAGCCATTGGAAAGCCACATCCATTGCCCTTTATAAAGTAGCCACAGCATTAGATAGTCCAAAAGGCATTTTATTGTATGCATAGGTACCTCACTTAGTTGTGAAGGTAGTATTGTATTGATATTTATCCTTCAATAATATCTAATTATATATTTAGTATCCATTAAGTGAGGAAAATATTTGTAAAATCTGATCTATAGATGGAAGAGGGTAGTGATCTCTCAATGACACCCTATTGATATCTCTAAAATCTACACACAACCTTATCTCCCCATTATTTTTCCTCATAGGTAAAATATTTTACACCCATGTGGAATTTTTTATGGGAAATATTATGTTGGACTCAATAATCTTTGTTAGTTCTTTCCTTGTAAGGATCATAACCTTAGGGTTGATTGGTCTTTGTTTTTGCCTCATAGGTTTGGAATTTTATTTTAGATCTATGGTATATTTTTCCAACCTAGGATTAAACCCATAAAATTCATGATATTACCAATAAAAAACATTTATAAACTCTTTTCACAATGCTATGAAGGATTCTCTCTCCTCCTTAGTATTCACTTTTCCTAACTTGAGTAGTTTATCTTCAAATATGGGAATTTGTTCATAATGTTCATTTTGAGTGGATATGCTTACCTTATATTTTATTAGTTGATAATCCTCATTAAATATTATCTCCAAATTTACCAAGCCCTTATGTAACTTATTTTAATTTAATTAGATAATTTGGTCCTCATACTGACATTGCAACTTATCTTGGTTCTTTGAGCAAAATTTTGCCTCATGTTGTAGGAAATAGGAAATTTGTTTATCAATATCAAATACTTGTCAAATTACCTAATTATTAGGGACTAAGTTCCTACATATAAATTTAATTTGGGATTATTCTTTTATGTACTTGATCCCATCAACTATATCATACTGTGCCCCAATAGTAGCTAACCTATCTGCATGATGATTATCTCCTTTAGAAATGGAGAGAATGTTAAAAGCATGTAATTAATTCATGAGGTAAAAACACTACGTTTTTAGGCCTCAAATATTGGATTATTTGTTTCACTCATACCTCTTACCTATTGCACTACTAATTTACTATCTCCCTTAACTTGCATAAGCTTGATCCTTCTCTTCCTTACCCACTATAGAACATGAATGAGACCCTCATGATTATATAGTATTAGAGGTGAAACTAAATTTTAATATTAAATCAAAATATCACCTCTTAAATTGGTTAAAATTTCTTGAGAGGAAAAATAAACATTTGACACCTTCCCCATACTCTCATTCTTTGATCTAGCACCCATCAAAGAACAACTATTCTAAACTCCTTCATGATCTTGCAATGAATTGTACTAGTGAGACTTGACATTATAGAAAAGAATACAACAAAGAGCCACCACACTCTTTCATTATTTAAGAATTCTTCTCACACACACTCTCCTACACAAAAAACGCAATAAACACCCAAACCTGATTCTTCAGCATTCAAGATTTTAACCTAAGGATTAATAATCCATTATTATCAGCTACAACCATCTCATCAAGGAGTAAGTTTGACAATTGTCCTCGCATCTACCTTAAATTAGTGAAACGAGCAGTCTAGAACACACATGTGATCAACGTTGGTCCCTGCTTGTCTGGTTCTACCGACGTCGGCTGACAGTGGCCTTCTGCACTGGTCTCTGCTGATTCGGTCCTGCTAATGCCGGTGCTCCTGGATCTCAGCAACCATTCATCCTCTTCTAAGATAGTACCTGTACATGTACCTGTACACTGTCTAGTTTGTTCCCTTGGCTACATTTCAAAATGGACCAACCACCACAAAGTTGTGGTGTATGTCATCCAAGCCACATCTGCATCTATAAAAAAGAACTGGACCCTGCATAGCATGTGCACCTGATGAACTGCCCTTCAATTACTTTCCCAGATTGACTCCAAACTATGACTCCCACTGCTTGGATCAGGTTTAGTAACCATTCAACCTTTATGTGAATCAAGACACCTATTCATAGAACTGTCCAACCATCCGGTTTCAACAATCATCTTGAAACAAAGTCAACATGACCTATGTCTCTACCACACATTAAAGAATCTTGTTGCTCCCAATTCTCCATGACAAACACCTAAACTAGCTTTAGTTCAGCAATACCTGTATATGTAACCCTGCAACAAGCACATCATTAGGATTGTAGCAATGAAAGAGAAACACAATGATCAAACCTCCATTGCCCTGCAACTCACACAAGATCAAATACCCTGATCTTCCATCTCACGTATCCATTTCCGCTCTTCTTTATCCTTAACATCCATTCGTCTCTCAGTGCTTACTTCCAGCTGGCAACACTACCCAAAACACCTATTTGGTTCTCCTCCAAGGAATCACATCCTCATTCATGCCTAGCTCCCACTGTTTCTTGGATCTACTTGTTCTGCTTCTTCAATAACTTCCTGGTCCTATGCCATAAGTGAGTAACAAGTAGTGTAAAGAAGGTAAATGATGAATTTAAGAACTTACTTACACCTTCAGTCCTCCATATGGGTGCTTGAGACTCCATGACAGCTTGCTGTCCACCCAAAATTCATCTCAGTGATCGATGCCGGTCACATCTCAGTCTACAGCCGACCGATGTCAGTTCCCTGCGACTGCCTCCCTGCCGACGTTGGTTTCCCCTGGCCGACGCCGGTCTCTGTCTACCCTGAGTCACTGATGTCGGGCTGCACATAGCCGACGTCGGTCCTTGTCTAGATGCCGATGCTGATTTTCCTATCGACGTCAGTCTCTGTGTTTTTCTTGTGAGACCTGACTTTTTCTCACGAGCTCCTTTTGGATCAAACCCTTGTCCAAAACACCCTTGCTCTGCTCAGAATTCCTCTGCATCTTGTGCTGAACTCTATCCATCACTTTCTCTTTGAAAACCAAGGCTTTCCTGTTCTTGTCACTAACATCGAATTCCTCAAGAAACCTCACCTTCTTCTTCTGCATACAAAAACCATGATCCATGCCTTCCAAATCTGAAAGCATATCCTTTGACTCAAGAACCAGCATCTCCTTCTTATCTATGTGACCAAGCCTATTAAGCCACATCTCTGAATCTACAACTGAAGTAGATAACCCAGAAAGAGAATAAATAAAACAAGTAGATAGATAAAGCGTACCTACTTTCTTACCTCTAGCTACAATAAGTGTACCCTTGATAACCTTCCAAGAGTCCGCTATGAGAGTTACTGTGCAACCCTCTTCACCCAAACTTCTAACATAAATCAGATTTCACTTCAGAACTGGGACGTGCATGACCTCCTTTAACACCCATGTGTTACCTGTCTGCAGTTTCAGCTTCACTTTGCCTTTGCCAACAATCTGACAAGGCTTACCATCCCCTACACAAATTTCTCCAAAATCTCCTTGGACATACTCATGAAAAAATTCCCTATGTGGGGATGCATGAAAAGAGGCACCAGAATCTAATACCCAAGATTCTACTTTATCTAAAGAACATACCAGAGCATCCTGTGCAACGTAACCCACAACATCTGCTTCTTCTTCATGTCCTTCATGCTGATCTTCACCTGATCTGCAATCTCTCTTTAAGTGCCCTTGCTTTCCACATTTCCAGCAGGTTATTCTGCCATACCTAGACTTGGATCTCTTGCCCATCTTCGACCTTGATCTCCCACACTCTATCTTCTCTCTTGGCCTTCCTCTTCCTTCAACACTCAAAGCATCTCCAAATGATTCACCTGTGCTTTTCCTGCATATCTCTTCGTTCAAGATCACACTCACAATATGATCCACTTTTAAGACTTTTGAAGGAGACACAGTATTAGAAACTACCATTACCAAACCTTCCCAACTTTCAGGTAATGAACACAAGATTAAGAGAGCTCTAATTTCATCATCAAATACAATATTGACTGAACTTAACTGGTTTACCAAACCATGGAAATCACTAAGATGGCTATGAACAGATCCACCTTCCAACATTTGCAAATTAAATAAACGCTTCATAAGAAATACCTTATTCGAAGCTGAGGGTTTTTCATATAAATTTGCCAAAGATTCCATCAACTCCACCGTTGTCTTACACTGTGATAAGCTGGAAATCATAGATGATTCAAGACTCAATCTAACAGATCCCAGAGCCTTCCGATCAAGAACCTCCCATTCTTCATCTTTCATATCTAAGGGTTTGCTAGCAACCCCACCCAACGGTAAGTACAAATCTTTCTGATATAGATAGTCCTCAATCTGCATCCTCCATAATTGGTAGTTCTTGCCATTAAACTTTTCCATTCGTAGTTGACTATTTTCTGCCATTGCTCAACTCCCACTCAAACAGAAACCCTGTGAGTAACCTGTAATCAAAACACACTACCCAGATCTACACGAATCTGTTAGTATCCCAACCAAAAGCTCTGATACCACTTGTTAGGGTATCAGCTTTTAAACCTACAACCAAGGCTCTGATACCACTTGTTGGGAGGTGGAAGGGTAAATCCAAGAACAAACACACCTGTTCTAATTCCACCTGTTAGGATCTTGCTCCTCAAAAAGAGCACAGTATGATTACCAAATATAAGCAATTGAATATGCGGAAATAACCAGAAACACAAGTAACTAGAATTCACCAATAGCACAGAATATGAGAGACAATACACTATCTTGTATTAACACTATACAAAAAAGAATACAACAAAGAGCCGCCACACTCTTTCACCTTACAGAGATTCGCCACACCTCAAGTGTTCAGTAATTCTTCTCACACACACTCTCCTACACAAAAAATGGTCCCAACAACCAACTCACACATAGAATTGGTGTTCACCTCACCAACCAGTCAGTAATAACCCTGCCGGTACACCAAGCACTCTATAGCACTTCAAGCTGATCTCTCATGAACCTGCAACCTGCAATTCAAAGACCAAACTTACATGTAGATCCCCAATGAGCTTGCAACAACCTGCAACTCACAGATCTTACAACTAGAAGGAACTCTTCCTTTCTATCTCATGCTTCTACAATACATGCCAATGGGTCTATAAATAGATCCCTAACTCAAACACTAACTTAGACTCTTAATTTAGACAATTGTCCTCGCAGCCCAAGACTCTAACTAGTCTCAACATGCAAACTCTTCGTTCACTTAACTAACTATTCGTGAAATGAGTAGTTCTAGAACACACAGGTGACCGATGTCGGTCCCTGCTTGTCTGGTTCTGCCGATGTCGGCTGACTTCCTGCCGTCGTTGGTGGCCTTCTGCACTGGTCTCTGCCGACGTCGGTCTTGCTGCCGACGCCGGTGCTCCTGGATCTCAGCAACCATTATTCCACAGTTTGCAAAGGGTTGAAGCTTTTAGCTCCATAACCTAACAAGAGTAAAATTAGGAAAATAAAATAAAATAAACTTAAGGTCCCTAAGAACACCTACAGTCTTAGTAGGATACCCGTCCGACCATAAAACTCCCTTCTCATGAGGCTCATATTGAAGTCCCAACTTATCAACTATGGATTTAGGCATGATAGAGGTACTAGCTCCACTATCAATCATGATATTATGTATAAGGAAATAACATATGATAAATAAAATATAAAAAGGGGTGGTTTAACTACCTTTGGTGTTGAGACTCAAGAGATCGACTAGAATTTATAAGGACAACACTTATCTTTTATGTTTGTTTATCTAAAACATGAAGCTTAGAGAGCTCTTCTTGTAGGAGATCATTTTAACCTAGAATAAGAAGTTTTTTCCACATAGGAATGGAGACATGGAACTTATTCATCTTATCAACAATGATAAGAGGATAATTGGCTATCTTGGGCTATAATTTAGGAGTATAAATTCTACTTGAATCTTGTGTAAACTATGGTATAAAAATACCTTTTTGATTCTTCTCCTTACCATATTGAATTTACTAAGTTGATGGTGAATTTTGAGGTGCATCTTGAGTGGTAATATTTTGAGGTGGTTGATAAGGTAGAGTGACTACCTTTTAAAAACCTAAACTATCACTAATTGACCTTATTTTGGTCCATATGTGAGCTATAATTGAGATGCCCACATTTACTATATTCAGACCCTGATTAAATGCCACTTGATCAAAGGGATTTTCACCTTATTAAATATTAGCAAAGGTAATTTCAAAAGGTTTTTTACTTCCACTTTCTCTTTGCTAACTTGGTACCTCAGCTTGAGTCATAAAAGGAATATCTCCATGTGATAGAGAATATTCCTTGTGTTGTGAAGGTAATAAATTATCATGTGGTGGAAGAGGAGGACTTTATTACATGAAATATTGTTGACTCATCTCACCACTTGGATCCATTTACATATTGCTTGATTGATCCCATTGAGTAGGCCATTGACCTTATTGAGCATAATTATTATGAGTTGGAACCAAATCTCTAGAATTAATAAGAACATTGGGGTTATAAGCCTTATATGGCATTGCTTATGTAATATGCTCTTGAACCTACTAATTGGGTTGATAAGGAGGCATATTTTATTGATAAGATTGGTTAGGATCTTAATAAGGTGCTTGATAAGGCCTGTGAGGTGGAATTTTTTACCTTTCCCAAGTAACTAGCTTGTTATTTTGGGCCTTAAGCAACCCTTCTATCTTAATCAATCCATCAACTGGGTTACCATCTATTTGATCAAGATTAGTTGGGGATAGTAATGGAGAAATGGTAAGCACAAAGGGGTTAATATCTAGAAATAAAGGCATGGGTAGTCTAGGGGTGAGTTTACATTCTTAGATTAGGAAATTCTAAGCCTTTATGGCTACTTAATAGGCCTTTGACAAGGTTATTCCTCCCATTTATTGTATCATAATCACCACATATAAATTTAGATATCTCAAGTAATATAGGAATGCATAGTTAGGTGTGGGTTTGATAATTGTAAATATCTTATCCCATGTTTTCTTAAACCTATAGTTGAAGTCTACCATGAACCCTTGGGGGTTTTTATTGATTGTAATAAGTTGTTCCACCAAGGAAATATGGTCACTCTTGTCTTCAAAATGTTTACACAAGAGTTCCCCAAACTCATCCTAGGTGTTAATGGATACAGGTGACAAACCTCTATACCATTAGAGTGCCATACCTTTAAAGGAAGTTGCCAACAATCTCATAGCCATATTCTCCTAGGTTACATTATACACTAAACCTAGATTGGTTATATCTGTAATATGATCAATAGGGGTAATTGACTTCTCTCCTTTGAAATAAGGAAGGATCATTAAGGCAAAAATAGGTATGTCATCAAACTAATTGAGGTTTAATGGGATACCACCATTAAAAGGCACAAAAACTTTTCTCCTAGGAATAACCATTTGAAGTGTGGAGTTTATAAAAATATTTGACTGAACAACATCAGTTTGGACAAAAGTAGTGTTTGGGGAAAAAGTAGAAGAATTAGGAGATGCAAGATTTGGATTAGACTTAGAATATTTATTTTTCTTAACTGTATCTAAATATAACTCAATAAATTTAGTATCCCTACATTTTAAGGAAGATATTGTAACCAATCTTGGCATCAACTGTCTATAAATATACCTCTAAAACCTTTGAAGCTTGTTTATGTACTAAAATCTACAAATGTATGCTCCAAATCTCTTGAATGATCAATCCCACTAGGTGTACCAAAAATGTTAGCAACCTAAGTTATACCCTATGAAGGAGAGTGTTTAATTATACTTTAAACCTAGACTAAAATTGGATTGGTATATAGGTTGTGGGTTTCCTATATCTAGACCAAACCTATACATTATGAGGCTAGATCCTCTAATGTATCAAATTTGAATTCCTTTCCTAAGACCTAGTTTGCTTTTGGGGTTAAAATTCTTAGACAACTTAAAAGAAAAATCTATATTAGTGATGGTGATGTACCCATTATTAAATAATACTCTCTTAACCTTGTCCTTAAGTACATTAGTGAATAAAATATAAATATATTATCAACTAGACCTTAACATAATCATAAACATGAGTATTTCATATGAAGGTTAGATAAAAGGTCTGTAACTTGAAGGTAAAATAATGGAGGTCTATAAAAGACACTAAAAATAACTCACTCTTCAACATAACTTATATCTCTTAACACTTCATATGACCTATAGAGGATGAAAACATAACGTTAGGTGAAGGAGAGGACCTGAAAAGTAGGATGAATATCATACTTATCTGTGAGTCAACAATCCAAATACACATTAATAAAAATTAATAGGTATGCAATAATCTGTTCTCATTAACTCAAGGTGTAATATAAAATTTCCATAGATTTTTGTTATAATAGCCTAAGTGATGCCACAATTAGGCTTTCAAAAATCAATAAATAGAATTACATGAAGAGAGAAAGAGGGAAAGTGCATATAAGTCCTTGAAGAAGTCAAAAGATAATAACTACCCTTCATGATAGTTACAATAGTCTTTTATGCATTGAAGTTATTTCAAAGGGTGTTCTTAAGATGGTCAAAGGATATTTTAGTAACATTTGACCTATGAAAGGTCTATACATGCCATACTCATTGAATTCCCTCACTCTTCTCTATTACAAACATTAAATAGTCATAAATAACCATCTTACTTAAAGCATCAACTAACTACCTCTCTTTTTGGGTTGACCATATCCATATAACCACCAAGAAACCTTCACGAATGCTCATAACTATGGAATTTGATTGTTTCAATGGGTAATTATGGAGGTTTATATATGTTACATTAACTTCACATAGTATTTATATGCCCAAGAGCTCCTTCATCTACAACTTAGTCTTATTTGATCAATCAAGCTATTTGACTAGGTCTCATAGACTGGCTAATTTGAAAAGAGTTTTAGAGATACTTCCACACATGTTTTTTGACATATAATGACTTGAGGAAGTAAAAATAGTATAAAAAAACATTTACAATGATTTGTAACCTATTAAACTTCCTTGTACCTCTTTTTCTTCTCTTTTTACCTAAAAAATACTATTTCCTAATAGGTTTGTACACCATCCATATAACACAATACCATGGTTATGAACCTCTCTAAGTATACTAGATGATCCAAGTGATAATTATGATATTTCAATCCATTTGAATGTCTTTTCTTTCAAATCTTCCTAATTAGATCTTAACTAGGGTTTTAGAGAGGCTTAAGAGTGCTCAGGACTGTTAGTAATGATCCATAAAGTTTAGGAATTAAATCTATAAAAAAATTACACAAAAAACTATTAAACTAAGACTTCCACCTCTCCCAAAGTACCCAACCTCCCATGAAAAATATTTGTATAGAGGTGAGCATGTGAAGTCACCTCTCAAGGAAGAAACATGCTTTTTTAGTAATGTTAGGTGTCTTATGGTTTGAATGACCAGTCATATCATCTTTCCTATAGTTCAAATTTGACATACACTCATATAAAAACTTGATAATCTTGTTCATGAAGATTAGAGGTATTCTCATGACCTCATTTTACCTTTTGTTACCCCTTCTTAATGACACTATTTAATGAGGCTAATAAACAAGCCTATACTACTACAGGGATCTTAGGGTTTTGACTTCAATTTGAGCTATAAGGATCTTATATACTATATCTAACATGAATATACTATATGGAAAAGGATGAAGACAATACTAAAGAGAGCATGAAATATTTAAGTGATATAAGATAGAATGGCGGGAGTTACCCCCTTATGAGATTGGACAAATGCAAAGCAGATGGTATCCTTAAATTTGACTCATGGATGCACAAGGAGATAATGGGCCTCAAGAAGAAAATGGAAATATTGGAACATAACCAGGAAGCAGACTAGAATAAAATCAATAATATGGAAAATTAGATGAGGGATATTCCTATCAAACTCAAAGAATATGCAAACAATCTTAGGGAACTCATTAAGGAAAGTAGAATGAAGATGGAGGAGGTAACTTCCAGCATATGTGCAGCTGCTATAAACATTGGAAAATGAGCAAATGAGGAAATCAAACCCCTGAAGGGGCCAAGCAAGAGAACTAGACAGAGCTCAAGAAAGAAAGCAATGGAAGAGGGTGCTATGTTAGTGGCTATTGCCATACGGGACACTGTTGTGATTGGTAAGGAAGCAGTGAAGATGATTTTGGAATTAGAAGAATAGGTCCTTTGAGTTCTTACTATCCTGGTTCTTTTAGTTGGATGTAATATCTGGTTCCATTTTCTAGTTTTTTGTTTTCTTATCATACTGGAGTTTCAAGGTATCTGTAAAACCTGGGGTCCATCTTTTGATGTTCATGAATGGTGGTTTCAGGTCCATGTAAAACCTATTTTTGACACTTCTTAGAAGTTGGTTTTAGGTTTCTCCTGTGGGCATTATTGTTATATCCTTCTTCCTTTGTTTCAGGGTTTTGGGGTCCCTTCAAAACCTATTTTTACCTTAATCTAAAACATGAATAACATCTTTGGAGTCCTTTAGAGTTATGGTATTGGCTTTATTAAGCAATTCATCCTCTATTTGCATTCATACAGTCTCCTACCTAAACACATAGGTTTATCTAGCTATAGAAATAGTCATAAATACCCTTATAGATGATTATTGTAAGTTTTTAAAGGAGTTTAAGACCCATTATCCCTTATTTAATTTATTATATATGCAAATCCCCTTCATTTCCTTGCTCATAGGCTTAAATTAGCCTTCTTAGGCTTAGTATGAATAACAAGACTTGTGTACATGCCAGCTAACAATTTGTTGTGATGCTTAGGAGAGTTAGGAAGACCATAATCATCATTTCATGTCTCAAACACTTCATTTAGATTCACCTTGAGGTTTATTTCCTTCATTAGGTTTTATTCAAGGGTTTTAAAAAGGGTTTTGGAGGTCTATGACTCTTAACAATGATTCATAGAGTATAGACCTATAATGAAAATCCTCTTATCATGGATTTTAATTACATTTACCCCTTCAAATTTTTTGACCAAATTGAGTTCCCATGTAAAATATGAGTGTTTCAGTAAATTTCAAATTATAGTTTGAAAGGAAGAAGAAGAAACCAAATATGAGTATGGTTGAAAAACCTATTTGATTATGCATGCATTAAATTAGATGATTATGGAAAAATCCTCTTTGGCTTGGGAGGATGACCTAAAAATAAGACAAAACTAAAGAAAGTGATTGGTTAGATAGATAGCTTAGTAGATTGCCTAGCATTAGCTAGATCCTAGAAGCAAGAGCTTCCTTGAGGGTTGTCAATCCACACATTTTAAACAATTAAGTTTATAAATAGAATGATAAATTACTTGCATCAATAATCAAAAGGTACTATAATTAAATACAATAAATGCTTGATAAATAAATATACTATAAGTGACTAATATAGTAATAAATAAGTAAACACTAGTGTTAAATGGCCTGGGCCTATTCCATAAAATCGAGTAGGGGTTTGTGAATAGGCATGAACACAAAAAATAAGATTTGGCTAAGGGTGGGTAGGTGGAAATAGCTTGCTATTATTTACTACCATAGTGAACATCGATGGTTGGGGTGATTATCAACAATTAAGGTGACTATCATTAGTCAATCTAACCATCTATAGTTGGGAATACCATCGATAATTGAGATAACTATTGATGGTTACTATGTGTAGGTCTAGGTTGGTAAATGGTAAGATTTAATGGGATCATAAAGTTATATTCCAAGAGATGGGTTAGTGCTGGGCTGAGCGTGAAAGGAAAATAAAGTAATTGAATATAGGAAAATAAATACTTATATTGTAGAAGGTTGATCAAGTGGATGCTAGAGATGGTTGACTCATTGGTGGAGTCCGATGTGATTCTAATAGAGTAATGGTATTTGACATTTTGGCAGAGTGGTGGTGGCAAGTTGGCTCTCTGATGTGATGGCTAGATCACTAGATTGCTAATGATGATTAACCTAAAAAATAAAGAAACTCTAGATGCACAAGCTCTTGATAATAATTATAGATATATTTACCCTCCCTAATCCTCTCTTCTTATAGGTAAGGAAAAGAGAGTTGAAATAAGATGTTAACTAAGCCTTGTAATTTTAACTTGTGTATGAAATGGCTTACACATAGATTTAAATGAGTTATATTTGGAAAAATAAGGTGGGTGGCTTTAATATTGGTGGTTGGGGAAGTGTACCCTAACTGTTGATGGTCAAGGTGACCATCAATGGTCATCTTAACCATTGGTAGTCAAGGGTAAAGGGTGAAGATGGGTAAAAGGGTAGGTTAAGTCAGTTAGCAAAACTAACCATGAGTTAGTCTTAGTTAGGGGTCAAAGGGTCAAATCAATCCCAAGGGGGTCTTAAAGTGGTCCAAGGGAATTTTGACATTTAGAATCATGGTGTGTGGATTTCTAGTGTCTACTTTTTTCCTTTTTTTTAATGTGGATTTGAATCAACAAGTTGTAAAATAAAAAAAGATTGTTAGTCAAAGGTTTGATTTCCTTGAATATGGTAGGAGGTGTTCCCCCCTAAACTGGGAGTTGATGAGGTAAAATAGAATTGGGTATGGGTTTGATAAGGTGGATGAAGGTGATGATAAAGGTGAACATCATCATGGTGGGTAATAAAGCATAAAAAAGTGTACAAAGTACAACAAAAAGTATGATAGCCAATATGTCACATTGATTAGGCTACCATGGTTGTTAAAAATAAAGGTCAGTGCTAGAAGGATAAGTGACAAGTGGATCACATGACTGTAATTAGGCATGGAGGTTGGGTACACTCGTAAATGAAATTATCATAAGTGATGGCTATGTTTTAATGGGTATCCATGGTAGGAAGTACTCCTAGTGAAAACACAAACTAGTTAAGTGTCATAAGTATCTAAGGTGGGAAGTACTCCCAGGAAGACACAAGTAGGTTTGGTATGCACTAGGTGGCATAGGTACAAGAGGGTCAACATGGAGATATTGTCACTATGGTCAAAGGACCAGGAAAAATTTGTCATAAAATGCATGATAGTTGGGTGTAAATGGACCAATGGTGAGGTGATGAGGAGATTGAGTTGGGTGAAGAAGGTAGTCTCGATAGGTGGGTATGTTAACTTGATTTTGCTTAAAAATGGATGCTTAAGGTAAGAGTGAAAAAGTGAGCCACCTAATCATCAATGGTTAAGGTCCTTAAGGATGACTATCAATAGTCACCCTGAACATTGATGGTTAGGATGAAAACCCTAAAAATATGGTAGTTAAAAGTAATTTTGAAAGTCATTTTGTTCATTTTAACTTATTGACCTTGAGCTCTAGCTTTTGGCATCTTACAACTGAGAATAGTGTTGATGGTGATTAATGAAAGGTGAGAGGTTATTGAGTTGGACTGAGTGGACCTAGGGGACTAGAGAGGATGTAGGGAACATATGGACATGAACAAAGACATGTAAGGGGTCCATGTATTCCTCCTTGATGATGTTTTAGGAAAAAAGTAGGGGATGTTATTCAAATTGGTAGAGTAGTTTGGTTTTGCATGTGTTGGTGTAATTGATTTGTCAAGTTTTCTATTGGGGTGGGTTTTAGGTTTTACCCTAGGTAGGTTTTGGGTGAATTTTGCTAGTGAAAGTTGAAATTGGCAAGGTGGGGTAAGTGAATAGGGGTAGGGGTAGGTATTTAGGTTAGAATTTAGGAAAGATTTAGTTGGTTTGGGAGTTTCTTAGGTAGCTAGGGTTTTGGGTGTTCCACTAATGGAACACCCATAGTGACCATTAATGGTCAAGAATGACCATTAATGATCTACATTAACCATCGATGGTCAAAAACTATAAAAAAATAAATGTTTGACCATCGACAATCACCATGACCATCGATAGTTGCTTAGCATAAAATAGGCCTTTAAAAAATATTTTAAATGTTTTAAGGTATAAAAAGTGTTTAAAGGTATGGTATAGGTTGAATCATAAGTTAGGTAGGAGGTTTGGTGGGTTAGAATTTGAGGTTTAGATAGGTAAGAGTCAAATAAGTGGTTAAATGGTAAGGTTAGGTAGGTTGAAGGTGCTAAGAATATAGGCAACAATAGTATAGGTGTCTAAGATTATTAATATGGATTTCATATAGGCATGAGATCAAATATAGATGTGTGATATGGTGTTATGCATCTTTGAAAAGGTTCACTAGGGGATGACCCCTATAGACTAGGCACATATGGAGGAGGTTAGCCTTGAAGCAATGAAGCACTACTAGCATGTGCCCCATGATGTGTCTATGATCATGGCCCTTATCAAGAGATGGATTCCTAACAAAAATACTTTCCTACTAACCACTAGTGAGCTCATGATCCTACAAGAGGATGTGTACCAAATTACATGCTTTCCCCTTCAAGGTGAGATGATATACCATATTGAGCAAGAGGAGAGGCATGATCTACTAGAGTTTATGTATGGAGAGGATAACGAGCATGTTAGATGGCATGATGGGGGATTCAACTATTCTATGTTCTATCTGAGGGAAAGGGATAAGAGGAAGCTGATGACCATGACGATGATGGTTATGTCCTACTTTTCCCTTCTTGACTCAAGCAGTAGGAGGTTCCCATACTTACTGCTAGGGTTTTAGTTGAGATGTTGTTGGGGAGGATAGTGTTTGGCTGAGTACCTTTTCTTTTGGTATAGATATATAGGGAGCTATGGATTTTTAGGGCCCATAGGAGATATGAATTTAACATTGGTCTAGTTCTATAATGTTGGGCCTATGATCACATCTCGGTGTTAAGGCCAGTGGGGTTACCATGTGCAAGATACACCTAGATAGAGTTATCAGTTGGATTTATATAGTGGAAAGGTGACTTATTTACTTTAGGTGGAGGAGGAGCACATAATATTGATTGGTTTAGGGGTGATTTAGGTGCACTAGTGTTTGGAGACAACATCTAGAGATCATATGTTTAGTTCCTAGTATGGCCTGATTACTGGAGGTAGACATTCTCCTTATAGAGTTAAAGGTGGATGGGGAGGTAGAGCTTATCCTCTTTGATAGGGTTCATAGGTATTTTGACCTTGTTCAGGGTATCCTAGGTGTATTTCCTAGGTTTAGACATGAGGATGCAAATATCTTATTACTTGAGCCACATTCTGTGAGGATGCTACTAGATCATGAGGAGCTACTAGCTAGGCCACAGGTAGATGAAGCTAGTTTTGTAGATGGGTACAGGGTATGGTACCAAAATTTATATGTGGCAACAAATATTAGTAATGGTGATGGTGGTAGGAGGCTTATGGATGTGGACCCCATAAAGAGAGGGGGTCAAAGGGAATAGATATGAGGGTACCCTAGATGCTTAGGTAAGAGTGGCACTAGCCATTACGTAGGCACATGTCACAACACTATAGGGTCAGATGGCTATTTTATAGGGTCAAGTTGCTACTCTTATAGGTGATAAGTACCAAACAAGAGCTTCACTAGCCTTGGTTACATAGGAGAGGGACTCCTTGAGGTAGAGAGGAAGAAGGGAAGTGACACATATAAGACCACCAATTACCATCCCCATGGCATGATACCTAGCTACAATGGAGGAGTTATGGTATTATGAGGCTATAGTCTTAAGGTAGTGTCTTGATGAGCCTCAATGGGGTGAGTAAAGAGTGAGCTTGGTGTGTAGTGCTAGTGTGGCAACACCAGGGAAGTGGGTGGCATCTATAGGTGGATAGACAAGTACTATAGGTGGATAGGTACTGGGGCCTAGTGGTATGCCAAGAGATAATGGTGCCCCAAGGGAATATACATGACATAGTTCATACATATCATGTATTACTATATATCATTTTGATTACATCCTATGAGCCAATGTGGTGATATGTACATTTTGAGAGAGAGAGAGATGTATATCTATTTGTACACATTATGATGTTATTTGACTTATGATGTGTGTGTGTGTATGTGTGTGTGTATTTACATACATACATATATATATATATATATATATATATATATATATATATATACATATTTACATACATATATATATATATACACACACACATACATAAATACATACATACATACATATATGTATATATATATGTGTGTGTGTGTGTGTGTGTGTGTGTGTGTGTGTGTATATATATATATATATATATATACGTATTTACATACACACACACACACACATTATCCTTGTTTATTGTTCATTGTCATGGTCTATGATTTAATTTGATGTTGATGCTTATGATGTGATGGTTATATTATTTATGTATTATGCTTCTTGTTTGCTTATGACACATGCTAAATTTTAATCAGTATAGGCTTCATTTTTTATATTTAGACATGTGATGAAAAATGGTTGATTGATTTGTTTCTCATGGATGCTATGATGTTATTATGTTTGTTATGGTTATGTATTTGCTTATGACACATGTGAATATGCTTGTTGTTAATTTGTTTTAAGGTAAAACACATGAGGTAAGTCAAATAACAACACTAGATGGGAGAACAAAGAATATTATCAAGAGAAAAATTTCACAATGAAAATATCAAATAGACATGATAGGATAGGAAGAGGACATGATGCTTTTTATTTGACAAGGAATAATACATAACCGAAGATGGATTGGATTAATGAACATAATACCTTTGAATGCTTTGCATTAGCATTCGTTAGGTGGTTAAAAATGTGTCATACTCATAGAATATTAAGTGAGCTCAAAATTACATTGCTTATAATGTATAAAATGGAAGATGGATGAAAATGGAACCTTTGTGTGAGACTAGTATGCCCCTTCTATAGGTTTTCAAAGAGTTAGTATAAACAAGTCTATGTCATACAAAAGTGTAGATTGATCGATGCGGGAAGTCTACTTATGTAAGCTGATTATGGTTTCCATTTTATTTTACTATGTGAGAGCCAATTATGGATTTCAATATTAGTTTTCTTTTGTTGTGATTTCAAAAATGGGTCTTTTACTTTTTTATTGTATATGGGAAGCTGATCGATGCAAGAAGATTCCAAAAAAATTGTTGTGCTTTTGACAAATGCTTTAATTATCCATATTTCAAAGGAGTGGTCTAAGTTTATTTGATTTATTCAAGGCTTTGTGATAGGTATCCTTCAAGGGATTAGTCCACCTTAAATTTGGAAAATTTAAATAACTTTTCAATAGCTATGCTTCAAGGGACTAGTTTGTGAATGCTAGGAATGACCCATGATTGTTGTTGGTTTGGATTTTGATTTTTGCTTGTTTTATTTTTTCTTGACATAAACATGATTATATAGGATTAAGGTTTCAACTTTATGAAGGAAAAACTAAAAGCACAAAAAGGCTTATTAGGTGTAAAGAGTTTTAGGTGACAACAATCATGGGAACTCATCCTGGGAGAGTGACAGAAAGTACCATGAGAATCATGCCATGGGTAAAGCTATGGTACCCATTATTCAATATTAAGCTATGAATATGATGGATAATCACATGTTTATTTTTAATTAATTACCCAAAAAATAGGGAGATGAATGTGGTTGAAAGCAATGGATGAGCTTAAGTTAAAACAAAAGGTGAACTTGATCCTTCCTTAACAAAAGAATGGATGCAGGTGCAAAGCATTAAGGGGCCTAGGTTCTAGGTTGCCTTCAAGAGAGGACAACTAGTAATCTCTTGATCCATACTTGTGGGTTATGATATAAGTTCTAAACCAATTGAAAGTAAACTTACCCCAATTGATTTTCTCCATATTAGTGACACATTGATTTTATTTTAGGATAAGGTCTCTAATGTTAAATTCTCACACCTTAAGGTGTTTTTTATAAGCATGCTTAACACACTCTTGATAGACATAAATATGGGTAAGGGTTGATAATCGATGCTCATCAAGTAGTTCAAGCTGGGCTAAGTAGTGTTGATTATAATCATCATAAAAAATAAGATCGTGCAAAGATATGCAAAGAGAGGGTATTTGGTATTTGGAATGTGGTTGGTGGTAGAGATATAAAGGTAGAAAGGTTGGTAATCCTTGGGATGGGTGAGGATAGGTGGATACAAAGGGTAATTTTTGAGTGAATCAAAGGCCTTTTGGAAGGCATTATTCCACTTAAAAGATAAATCCTTCCTTAGAAGGTGGTGGAAGGTTTGGCATCAGTATAAAAGTTGGGAGATGAAGCAACAAATGGATTGAATCTTCCCCTATAAATTATGGAGTTTATTAAGGTTGATGGGAGTAAGCATGCCAAGGATGGCTTTTATCTTGGTGAGATTAACCTCAATTATTTGAAGGGAAATGATAAAGCCTAGGAGATTTCCTAAAAAGACCCCAAAAATGCACTTCTTGGGGTTTAGGTAGACATGGTAATGGATAAGCCACTCAAATATGATATTGATAATGGATAAATGGTCCTTTAGGAGTTTGTATTTTTTGAGAAAGTCATCCATATATTCCTTTTCAATCTTGTGGATAAGATCATGGAAAATGTAAGTCATGGAATTTTGGTAGGTTGCATTAAAATTGTTTAATTTGAAAGGCATGAATTGATAGTAAAAGGTTCCCCATGGGGTGGTAAAGGTGTTTTTGTGTTGATCTTTAGGGGAAATTAGGATCTAATTGTAACCTGAGAATCTATCCATGAGAGATAACATCTCATGTTTGGATGTAAGATCAACTAACTGATCCATGCTTAGTAGAGGAAAGTCATCTTTGGGACAAGCAAGGTTGAGGTCATGAAAGGCCACACAAATTCATGCTCCCCTTATGGCTTTGGTGATAGGCATGATATTCAAGACCCATTGGGGATACTCAATGGGTTGAATGAAGTTGATAAATAAAAGACATTAAAGCTCCTCTTTGATGAGAAGGGATATGTGAGGGTGTTGTATTGAAGTTTTTGTTTTATGGGTTAGACTTTGTCATCATGGTTTGTGAATATGTTATGGGTAGAAATGGCAGGGTCAATTCTAGGCATGTTGGCTATATGATCAAGCAAATGATATGCTATAGTCTTGGAGGAAAGAGGGGAAATCCTAAAGTTCCTTAGTATTCAATGATTGGTTAATTTTAAAAATTGCAAGGTTTTTTTAAAGTGCCCAAGTTGATATCCATGGTGGATTAATTCAACATGGTTAAAGTCTCAAGAGGAAGGGATTTGTGGATGGAATAATTTGGGGCACTAAGGTAGGTAAGAATAGAATCATCATCCTAACACTAAACACTGTTAATGGTAGGAGAGTCATCTCCTATCATCTCATGATGGATCAAAGGGATGGTTATGGTTACCCCTTCCTTTTGATAAATTAGGTGTCTGAGGTGGATCATGTTGATGGAAAAACAAATTAGGTGGGATGATGTCATCATCCTCACATGTAGGTGAAGGAAAAGTTGGTGAGGAAGGGGTGTCTTATTTGATAATGGTGGTGGTAGGTGGTTTGGTTTATTTCTTAGTAGGTAGAATGAAACTAACATTTTTATCATGAGGCTTTCTAGTCTTAATGGAAATAAAATCTTGTGGGACATGCTCAAAGCACACCTATGGAGGTATGCTTTGGTAAAATATAGCTTGTTTAGATAGGAGAAGCCAATGGTGAATGGTCAAGGCAAAGAGAAGGTGATAGATGAACCAAGTGGTTTATTGAGACCTCCAAAAATGAAATGGGTTTGATAATGTGAAGGTCCAAAGGGAATAATGGTTCTGATATTGGAAAGGGAATAATGGCTCCATTATTGGGGTCATACCTAGGTTGGTGGTCAAGTTTTCCATACTCTTGGGGAGTAGAGAAAACATCAAGGGTGAGGAGGAGATATTCCCCCAATGAAATATGTTAGAATGTGGATTCCAAGTTGTCTAAGGTGGGGATGTAATTATAGGGTATGGACGAGCTAGTTGATGCCTCATGGGTAGAAGAAGGTATGGATTCCTCTTTTATAGTGGAGGTCTTGTCTTTGGTTAAGGAGGGTGTACTAGATAGGGGTAAGAGGATGTCATTGGGTTAATAGGTCATGTTACATGTCAAGAAGGGACTTGGGTCAGTTTGGATGGTGATGACCTAACATTCATGCTCAAATTTAATAAAATGGTGAAGGGTAGAGAGGATGCAACCCATGGATTAGATCCAAGGTCAACCAAGAAAAACATTGTATTAGAATTCACCTTCCACTACATAAAATAGTTTGGGCAGCATGAAATGACCTACATGGATTTGAAGGATAACATTTCCCAAGGTAGTGTTCATGGTGTCATTAAAGGATTAGAGGATAGAAAAAGTTTTTAACATGACATTATCTAAAATGTTGAGTTGGTTATGGGCATGGGAGGAAATGATATTAATAATATCTCCTCCATCAATCATGACCCATTTGATGTAGGTTTAGTTGATGTAAGTAGTAATAAAGAGAGGGGGATTTGGGTCATCTAGATGGAGATAAGGTATATTTAAATCCTTAAAGTTGATGAGGTTAGAAATTTGGAGAGTACCAATAAATGATACCAAAGGTTGAGGGTTTTTAGGTTGGACCTCTGCTGATTGCAATGCCTCTATCATTACTTGGTGATGATGAGGTCAAGTAGTAATGAAATCATATAAGCTCATCTTCACTGGGGTCTGGTGAAGCTATTTGAGCACCACTCTCCTAATGGACTTAGAGGGGTTAGATTGGGAGGTACCTAAGATAGATACCTTGGGTTTGGATGAAGGCAAATATGTTGTGGTAGGATTTAGCTAGGAAGTAGAAGATCATTATGTTCATGGGATTAAAACTTTGGGCTTCCCTTATCCTTATATTTAATATTATGACCACATAAATGATATGGATAGAGGGAGGAATTAGGGTAGGAGATTTGTTTGGTTCTTCATCACTCTGAGGTGAGAGTGGAAGAATAGGTAAGTTTTGGATAATGGTTGTTGGTTGTTGGATTGGTAATGGTCTCATGGGAGGTTCATCTATTAATAGATCATCCTTGTCATAGAATTGATGTATAATGGTTTGGAGATATTTGTAGTTCTTCATGTCATGGCCTAGTATCCTATGATAAGAACACATTTGGTCATCATTATACCAAATGGGATTTAAACCAAGAGGGTTGAATGGCTTCATAAGGGGTAAGGTCAAGCAATAAGCTTGGAATAACCTTTGGAAAATGGTGGAGTAGGATTCAACTAAAGGTGGAAAGGATTTATGGGTTTTGGTCATGGTTGGTAAGGTGGAAGTCCTATTAGGAGTGGGTTTGGTGATGGAAGGTTTGGGTAAGGTAGTGAATTTGGTTTATGGTTTTGATTTTGGTAAGGTGAAGGTTGAGAAAGCAAAGGTAGGAGGTTTTAGGATAGGTAGCTTGGTCATTGATAATTTGATGAAAATAGGTGTGTCTAAAAACAAGTGTGTTGGGGTAACCAATAGTAGCAGTTGGATCTTAGTTGGGATAACTAGATTTATAATTAGAGTGGAGGGATGAGGCCCCAAGATAGAGGGTAGGGTGGAGGGAGGTACAAGTTTGGCCCTTTTTTATTTTGGTGTTTTTACCCCCTTGGTTGATTTGGGTTGGCACTTGGTTTTTAAGTTCGGTGAGGTAAGCTCTACCTTCATCGATGGGTGATTAAGAATCTATGTAGGGAAGGTGCCAAGGGTCTTAGTTGGTTTGGTTTGACTGGTTGCAGAAGATGATTTGGTTTCTTAGGTTATAGGTTCCTTGAATGGATAATGAATTATTAGGTTAGTAGAGGCCTTCATTGGTTTGGTTGGTAAGATAAGTGTTTAGATAATAGGAGTGGTTGGTTGGTTTCCTAAAGGTGTGGTTGGAGGTTCTTACTTGGTGATATAAGGTATCCCTAATTGTTGTTAGAAGGTGGCTCAATCCATGTTAGGGTTGGAGACAAATTCTAATTTTTGCACTAACCTAGAGAATGGTTTGTAGGCTAATTTTATTCCTTGGATAGTGAACTTGAAAGATAAGCCCATAGGTTGAGCTAGAGGGATGGTAACCTTATCCTTTTCCTCAATCAAAAGATTTAAGGTTTGAGTGGGTGACTCCTCTATGGGAGGTGTAGACATGGGGACTTCCTCTTTGAGAATGATATTCAAAGGGGTAGTAAGTTTCTTGATGGTTAAGGGAGAAGGTAAATTGGGTTATTGTTCTAGTATGTCAGTCAAAGGAGGGGTTGATGGCTCCGCTACCTCAATAAGTGGAGGAGGATAAATGAGTGCTTCCTTAGTTTGGGTCTCCAAAAGAGGATAAGGTAACTCCAATACCCCAATAAGTGGAGAGGGTGAGGAACATATAGGTTGGGTAGTAGGTTCTTCAACAACAGGTGTGCTAAGGACCATGTTAATAGTATGGGCATCATGATAGAACTCAACCATGTTGATCTCATTCTTGGTTGGTGCATGATTGGGGGAAGGTTACCTAAAGATGTCAAGGTCTTGGTTTTGATGTGTATTGGGGTTATCCAACACAAGCTCCACCTTATCAATGAGAGATTGGACAATGCTCTTAAAGGTGTTACACCTATTAATGCCATGCCCTTCTATTCAATAAAAAGTTCATAGATCATTTTCATTGTATCAACTAGGTGAAGGATGAGAAGAATCAAATTATTGAGGTGGTTTGATAGGAGGAAGCTATATTATATTAGATTTTAATAGCTTTTCTAAGATTGAAGTATAAGATTCTTTGAGTTGAGTAAATTGCTTCTAGGTTTTTTGATTTTGGTTCCTCATGTTTTGATTTGAGGAACCAAAGGAATTTGGTTGGTTGGTAGATGATGGAGAAGTGGATTTAAAGACAACCATATTTTCATTTCCCTTGATTTTAGTCCCAGTGTTGGTTTAGTTTCTTAGTTTGGAGGAGGAAGCCTCATTAGTTTTGTAGGTAGAGTTCTTATTTTTCAATTTTAGCTTTCCTTCATTAATGGCTCTATTTTTTAATTTATGTGCCATGGTAAAAGCTTCATAAAAAATTCAAATGCTCTGAACATGTAATGTGGAAGAGACATGATTGGCACATGCCCAAGTAAAAAGTTTGATTAATTTGGGTTGGGGTAAGGAGAAGGAAAGATGATTAATTAGGCTCCTCCAATGGGATACAAAATTGATAATAGATTCATCATCAAACTATCGAATATAGTAGAGGTCAGCAATGGAAACCTTATTGGAGATATTTATCAAAAAGTGATCTAAGAAAGTTTGAGCCAATTGGGTGAAGGAGAAGAGAGAATGCTTGGTTAAGGAACTATACCAATCTAATGATGGTCCTAACAAAGACATAGGAAAAGTATAGAAAAGGAGGGAATCATCATAGGAAATCAAATAACATGAGTGCCTGAATGCCCTAAGGTGTTGTTGGGGATCCTTGTTACTCTAAAACTTTGAGAAATAGGTAAGTTCCCACTAGGAAGGATAGGTTCAGATGGGGGTATATGGATGAATGTGTTCATTAGAAATTTGATCATATGATATGATGTTTTGAGATTTATAAATGGATGAGTCTAAGGTAATCATCTTATCCATTAGCATCTTGATGAGGTCTGATTGGGGTTATGCACCCAAAAGGTTATAAGGTGCATATTATTGTGGTAGTTGGGTGACATATTGATAACTAGTAGGAGGTTGAGGAGCCATCACATATTAGTATGTAGACACTAGTGGTTGGGTGGAAGATTTGTAAGGGTAAGTGCATATTGGTGGTTAGGTACTACATAGAGGTACATGCCCTTGTGGGTTAGGTATGTAACCTAGGTTTATTGCAATGGGAACATATTGGGTAGGAGTAGTGGTTAGGCTGGTGACCATAGGAAGGGTAGTGACCTTTGTGTTAACTGGGGGTAAGGTAGAAGGTATGGGCACCATAAGACTTTGAAGTGGGGTAGTGGATAGTGGATACGAGGTGGTAGATAGAAGGTTAAAAATTCTAGTGGTAGGTACTCCCATGGTGAGGAGAGTATATGTGGCTAATGGTTAGGTTATTTCTAAGGTGGATGAGTTGTTAGTAGGGGTGAAAGGTATCAGGGTATTTGTAGGTTGGGTAGGTTGGTTTTTCATAGTAGTATCAAAGAGATTATTGGTGGATAAGGAAGCTTAGGTAACTAATGGATGGGTGGTGATCATGGTAATAGAAGTGTTTCCCATGAGGTGGGAAGGCAATCCATATGGTTGGCCCATAGGTAGAATTGAAGTAGGGATATAGTAAGGAATAGTGTTAAGGTAATGCTGAAGGGCCACATGATTATTATCTAAGAAGGTGGCAAAGTCCAAATCTCCTTAGGGAAATCCCTAAGGGAAGGGAGGATTGCTTGAAGGGTGAGGAGAATTTTCTAGTTTAGGAATGTAGTCCATAGGTGAGGAGGTAGAAGAGGCTGATCAACTAGGTGATGGGTTTTGTTTTACTAGGTTCTTTCACTGCTAGTGAGTTAGAGCCATCCAAGGTAAGGGGGAGAGAATGGAAAAATAATCTCACCACTCAAATAGAGAGAGGACATGAAATTATTAAGAAAATAAACCACACTCTCTTCTGGCTTATGCCATAAGCTTTCAAGAATTTATGTGACTAAAATTTGGCTTGTACAATAGGTACTAAAAAGGAAGTCTATGGTTGGTTTCAAGTTATTTAGATATTAAAAAAAGAATTGATATTAGAAATCAATTTGTGGCCTGGTATTGGGGCCTACCCCCTCACTTCACATAGTAAAATGATAAGGGTGTCAGGTGCTTAGCCAATATATACCAATTTTTAGAGTTTATACTCAACAAGAGAGCTGAGTTAGTTCTCCCCTTGGTAATGACCTCCAAGTAAGATTATCAGGAAAGGGTAAAGTGACCACTAGGTGATGAAATCTTAGTAAAGCCTTATCTCAATTTTTTTTGATGTTTAATTGATGAAAGTGGTTTAGTTTAGTGTGGGAAACAAAATAGATGATACAATATAATTACTTTGCTTTAATTTAATCTATGTGAGCTAAACTTGCAAGTAATTAATGTATGCACTTGATTTTAAACCCAAAATAAATTTTAGTTTAATTAATGAGAATAGATAGAGATAAGATCATATATATGCAAAGAAAATAAACCCAAAGTAAAGACTCAAGGTCCCATCGAGTGTGCCAAAATGTTTCAATAAATTCCAACTTATATCTCAAAAGGAAGAAGAAACTAAATATGGGTATGGCTCAAAAACCTATTTGTTTGTGCACATGTTGAATCAGATGATTATGGAGAAATCCTCTTTAGATTGGGAGGATTACCTAAAAATAAGAAAACACTAAATCAAATGATTGGTTAGATAGATAGCTGAGTGGATTGCATAGCATTAGTTAGATCCCAATAGCAAGAGCTTTGTCAGGGGCTATCAATCCACACATTTTAAATAATTAACTTTATAAATAGAATGATAAAGTACTTGAATTAATAATAAAAAGGTATTGAAATTGAACACAATAAATGATTGATAAAATATATTATAAATGACTAATATAGTGATAAAAAAAGTTAGAACTAGTGTTAAATAGATTAGGTCTATGACAAAAAATTAGGCAGGGGTTTATGAATAGGTAGGAACATAGAAAATTAGATTTGGCTAAGGGTAGGTAGGTAGAAATAGATTACTATTATTTCCTACCATAGTGACCTTCATTGGTTGGGGTAACCATCAATGGTTAAGGTGACCTTCAATGATTGAGATGACTATCAGTGGTTGGGCAAACCATCAGTGTTTGAGATAATTATTGATGGTTATTATGTATAGGTCTGGGTTTGTAAATGGTCAGATTTGTCAAGATCACAAAGCTAGATTTTGAGAGATGGGTTGGTGTTAGGATAAGTGAAAAAGAAAAATAAAGTAATTAAATATGGGGAAATAAATAATTATCTTTAAAAAGGCTAATTGGGTTGGTGATTGACTCATCGGTGGAGTCTGACATGATTCTAATAGAGTAATGATACTTGAAACTTTGGTAGAGTGGTAGTGTCAAGTTGGATCTCTAACATGTTAGATAGATCAATGCATTTTTGATGATGATTGACCTATAAAATAAAGGAACTCTAAATTCAAAATCTCTTGATAACAATTGCAAATGGATTTCACCTCCCCGCTCCTCTCTTCTTATAGGCAAGGCAAGGAGATTTGTAACAAGATGTTAACTGGGCCTTCTAATTTTAACTCATGCATGAAATGGATCACACATGGATTTAAACAATTTATATTTTGAAAATCAAGGTGGGTGTATTTCATGTTGGTGATTGGGGAGGTGCACCTTAACCATCGATAGTCAGGGTGATCGTCAGTGGTCATCATGACCATCGGTGGTCATGGGTAAAGGGTGAAGATGGGTAAAAGGGTGGGTTAAGTCATTTGATAAAATTGACCACATATTAGGCTTAGTTAGGGGTCAAAGGGTCAAATTGGTCCCAAGGGGGTCCTAAGGTGGTCTAGGGGAATTTTGACATTTAGAATCATGGTGTGTGGATTTTTATTGTCTACAATGAGCTAAGATATGAATGTAGGGAAAAGTGCTTCAAACTAACCGTCTAGACTATGAAAGAAAATGAAAGGTTTAAAAAGAAAAAAATGATATGTTTTTTGCATCATCATTATTCCAAAACTTCCCTTATGACTTGAATTGACTCTCCATAGCATTCTTATGACCATAATGTAGAAATAAAACTAGGATATATCTCAACATGATGGCAGGATCTATTAGCAAGTTTAAGGTCTCTATGCATCTACTATATCTCAAGGGAATATTGACTTTAAAAATGAGTGTGATCAATCCCATAGGGTGTATGAATAATTTACATCACCTTTATTTGCCTAAATAATCTAATGAAGCCCAAGCTTCTTGTCATATCTACAAACCTTTACAAAATCCACCTAGGCTCATTATTAACTGATAACTGATTGAAGTAGCTCTGAGATAAGACAATAGATATTTATAATGATTTCATAGTGTTGATAATTGCATGAAAATATTAATATAGTTATGGAGACAATTTTTACCAAGATTTAGAGCCTAATTACACCTATATAGGCTTCAAGACCATAAACTCCTCCAAGACTAGGTATTTACATTGGCCATGTGTCTTGGGACTGGCTATAGATGCACATTTTCTACATCCTTTAGGTTTTTTGAGATATAAATAACATCCTAAGTCTTTTTAACCCTTTGAAATAATTGGAATCTCAGTATGGAATTATAACCTTCCAAACATGCTCTACTTTTCCTTTAGGATTAAGACTAGAAAGGTCTTTTAAAAGGCTTGTAGGTGCTATTAGAGGAATTAACTATGTGTAGACATTTAAAATATTATTTATTTCATTTTCATTTATTTTTTAAGATACCCAAACCATAAGGAACTCACTCTAAAGTTTATAGGTTATGTCTACTTCATGTGACACCTTCAATGGGATTAAGTCTCTATGTCTTAGGTTCTTTCTTGACTTATAAGACAATGGACCTAAGTTTACAATGATGACCTATAGGCCACAACATATATGTCCTTTTTTAATTCATAGGTTACTTAGGAGACCTTGATGGATCCTTGAATCTCTCCAATATGTTATCCTTAAAACCATTTCCCTTGTCTCATTGTCTTATTCCTTCAATGACTTATAAGCCTCAATATATTATTCAACTTCATAATTTTAGGTGTTTTTAAAGCAACATGTAGGTGAACATGGTTCACTTGTATGCACTATATATGAATATTAAGTATGAATTTATCTTCTAGGACTTTCATGATTCACATGTGGCCTAGTTCTTCTTATGACTATCAATTTTAAGACACATTTGTCACTCCTCCATGGATCCACTGAGCATATGATAAATGAATGATTATTATCTTAGTTAAGTTACCTTACTATTTTAACATTATTTTTTGACCCTTGGGGAGTGTTATTAGGGCTCTCTTGAACTAGTCTACACAATGGGAACAACCTCAGGCTATGGGTATCTTAAGGTGAGGTTAAACCTCTGGAGAAGGTTAACTTCCTCTTGATGGATCACCTAGACGAATGATTATAATTGAAAAAGGGTTAAAAAATGGGGAATAGAGTTATTAAGTAAGATAAAAAAGGCGATGCACCAAATTTAAATGAAAAATCACATAATCATGAAACATACACTAAAGAAACACAAGATAATACTAGCTCACACAATCTTAGAAACTAGCTAATTGCATAAGTATTTCATGAACTAGGCTCAAGAATAAATGAATGTAATAAGGAGGAGTTTTTAAAATCACACCAAGATTACATTAATGGTATAAATAACACAATTCAAGACCTAAGACTAACTTGAAAATACCTAAAAATAGGGAATAAATAAGGAAAATGGATATAGAATATTCTCCTTCACAATGCCATCATGCACAGTCTTACTAAACATAGTTCAGAGGGAAGAGACAGGTAAAGAAAGTATTTATTACTACAATGTGTATTTTTCATATAAATTTTGACAGGGTCTAGCCTTGTCAAATGAGAGTATCTTTCTCTTCTTTCCAAAATCAAAGAGTCTATCTAAAATCAGAGAGAGATCCCCTTACAATTGGGGAGAAAATATGAGATATATGAGAAAGGGAAGAGAGAGGAGATACATGCCATCAACATCAATAAATGAGCTACCACCACCCTTCAATGAAATTTTAACCACTTTTTGAACAAATTAGTACTAATCCTCCATTGACGAATTAACCTTTATTTGTCCCAATAGCCTCTGAACCCTCTCATTGGTTGAAAAAACATACTAGGAGACAATAAATTACCAAGGATGATGAGTCATGATTGAACCATGAATGGAAAGCCCCTAAAAATATATTAAATTATCCAAATGCATTCTCCAACCACCATATCTCCTTTTTGGAACTCTACATCATATTCCACTTGGATTCATTATAAGGATAAAATCCTCATATCTTTTGATCTGATAGAACTATGACTATATCTATTTTGAGTGGTTACAGGTACTTATTTGTCGAGGATATAACTATGTTGAAGGATGAGACACTTCTCCATAATCACACATATATCCCTAATTCAATATCTATGTATAAGGTCTTACTATAGATGAAAACCAATCCATTTATTGGTTTTCCTATAGTTATCATGTCAATGCAAAACCTACAAGCCACATAACAAACTTATTAATCTCTATTAGGTATAAATAGACCTATTCTACCTTTGAACCTTGTAGAAGTTGAGAACTCATTATATGCACACATCTTCTTTAAAGAAAAAAGATCATAGTTGTAAAACAATTCTACAACCCCATAAAATGGACCTATTATGTTCTAAATCTTCAACTAGAGGTCTTGATTGAGATTTAATGATGACCCATTTAAAATACTTATTCTAGCTTTACCTAGATCATATTTGATCTCCATTTGAAGTCTCTTAGATTTGACTTTCTTCATCAATCATTGATCTTGATTTGAGTTTCTAGATTGTGACACTTATTATCTCTACATGTTTTCTATGGATTTTTCAATCATCCTTCAACCTACCACCATTTTTATGCCAAGTGGTGTCCTCGCATTTGATTTGAGCTTGTTAAATCTTGACCTCATTCATACCATTTATCTTAGATGTGATCAAATGTGTGCCATCAATATTCTATCTGCTTAATTAAATGTGCATCATTATATCTAATTTTTCACTATGATTACAACACTTATCACCATCATGTTTATCCTTAAGATCCTTTAACCTATTGAACTTTTACTCACTGTTGATCTTCCTTTGTATAATTAAATGCACTCCATTGATCTATCTAGACCCATTGACATCATCAATTGTCTGCATGTTGTTGATCTTGATTTGGGCACCCAAGATCTCACCATGTGTCAGCTCCATGTTCAATCTTAAGATCCTTGGAAATATTTAAATTAAAACAACTACTTTTCATGGCTTAAATTTAACATCCTTGTGCATGTCCCACTCTGCTAGTTGAACTTTGAATGCTTATATATTGAGATAGACAACTCATCAAGATACCAAATTTTAAGGGGACATTCAAGGCATGATAAAAATAATTTCTATTTGGTCCTTTCAATTTTATAGGATTCTTAGGCACACTTAGTAAATGTATAACCAAACTAACTTGTTTATTCCTACATAACATGCTATGATAGTTTGGCTATTTTAGGCTTGTGATCATCATCTTTTGACCCATCAAGGATCTGATAAACCTTTGAGACTTATGCAAACTTAATTCATGCCCCCTTGAATTCTATGAATACCATGGAAACCTACTAGATCCTTATACTTACAATTCTAGACCTGTTTCTCAACCAAACTTTACTCAGGTTTTTACTCCATACCAGGACTTTTAGAATACTGATCCATCTAGGAAAAGTTTTGTATGAAGGAAAAAATTGGTTAACACTTATCTCATACCTTATTAGCATGTTTCTATGTTGTTTCCATTCTTGACTGTAGGCTGATTATCCATGATTATAGGTTATATATTTTGATCAACAATGATGACCCTTTATACTTTGATACATCATTCAAAACCATATTTGTATCCTTTACAAACCTTATACAAAGGAAACTTACTTGGTATAGGAAGCTTGACTATTTTCTCTATCTATGGTTGTAGCTGATGATCCATCCATTTAACAATGTTTAAGGTTGCATAACATATCTTCATGACCATAATTATTCCTTACACCCTTGATTCCTCTAAAACATTGGATCCCTGATGTGAATGTGGATAGGTATTAGTGATATGATGATAATAGGATATATGGGAGAATTAATATGGAGTGATAAGCTTATGCAATAGTGAGTGGTAGTGATAAATACTATGAAGATGAAATGAAGCATGAGGAGGTGAAATGAAACATGACTCCAATATAAAGACAATATTAAAGGATCCTATGTGAGATTAAGCATATACATCAATAATATCTATCATTTTGGATATTCTTAAACTATCATACACCATTAAAAGAGAAACTTAGGATTCTCTAAACTACCTTAACGTATGTTAAATAAGACTGTGAGGGTGTTGAGGGAAAATATATGGTTTCTAGGCTATGAGACCTTGAGGAAACTTTGAGAAACATTAAATAAGAACACATGATCATGAATGAAACCTCTCATACAACATCATACTATGCTTGATAACCATGGATCATCCATTAAACCATATTCTATCTTCAAACTTACCTGTAGACTATAGATTTCGTATTTAAAGTGTTCTTCAACTCTATATACTCACAAATGTGGATAATTTTTTTGGGAAATCCATGAAATGTCTCTTCAATATTTGAAAAATTAGTAACAATCACTAGTTTGGTCAAAATATTCAAAAACTCCATAAAACCATACAACTCCTCTTGCCTTGTGCATATATGAATAGTGATCAGAACCCTTTTTTCTTAGCTTTTTCTCATAAATTTGAGAAGACTAAAGTAACAAATAATACCCATGACTATAATGTTATAAATTTTAGTTTATTTTTTTAAGAGATTAAATCTCATTCCTGTTTCTATTGTACAAAGAGAGCATAAACCTGAGGTGCTCTTGATATTCCCAATGAACTGAGTAGAGAAAACCAACTAGTTTTTGGATTCTCAAGTCCTTAAACATCATAATATCCTCACCATGTGTCTGTAATGAGACATTATTTCATCTCCATGGATTCTCTTGAGCAAATCTGTACAATACAGATTTGTAACACTTGAAAACACTATTAAAACCTATAAATTCTCCTTCATTTCCTCTTGTTTCAACTTGAAACCACTATTTTAATGAAAAATTAAGGAAAATGATGGTCAAAATACATCTCAAAGTAAGGAACACATATTGGAGAGCAAAAAGGTATCTATTTTCACATGTGTGAGTCTATTTGATGGAAAAACAACCCTTTAGGCTCATATAAGAGTCATTTTCAAAGCAAAAGCAATTAAACTAAGCAATATAAATAACATAGGGGTAATTTAAAGATGTTATTTATGTTTTAATGTCCTTATGAGGTCAAAATTTGTCCTTTCAAACCAAACCTTCTTTTAGACAATATACCAATAGCTTTTAAGAAGAATTGCTAATGAGTATCACAAAAGAATACCTTACAACTTTCTTAAAGGTTTAAATTAAGCCTCTATGTATTTTCATCACCATTTCAAGGTTTATATTCCATATACCTTGCATATAATAAATACATCAAAGAATATCATAGTGAGTCATTGATTGCCATATTCAACCATCATAGGTTAAGGCACTCTAGATCATAAGACCACTTAAATCCATTGTCAAATACATATAAACATCCTCATACACCATGAGAACATTTAACACAAGATAAAAATTGAGACATGACCATTACAAAACATTGAGACTCATACTCTTCACTTGGCATTCAATGAACATTCCTTTGAGTTTTCCCTAATTCCTCAAGATACATGATAATTATGAGGTTTTTATGATGGACCAAAGATCCCAATACTCAAGTTTACACCTTTAAAGGTCTAAGGATATAAAGTGGTCAATAAGAATATTCCACAATACCAATCTAGTACCATCACCAATACATATCCCTTCCAACCTAAACTACATAAAACTATCCGTAGATTGCTTTCTAATTCCTTCTTATAAATAACTTCCCATCACATTAATTTCAAATTTTTGCATTTAGGAATGAAAAATTAGTTAGAATTTAAATTAAAATTATTTATTGATCTTTGATTAATGTATTTCATATTTCAAAACTTGCATTATCCATCATTAGTGTAATATCTATGTTATGTGTTCTGATTGGATCAATCACATTGATCTAATTACTTATGTACTTAATTTAATTTGTTTAGATATTATCTTACAAAAAATTTATATATTATTAGAACACCATCATATATATTGACACACTCTCTTAAAGATTTTTAATTTTATTTCCCTTAAGTACATAGCTAACTTGTCTAACTATGTATCTTATTAGCCTACTCTATTTTCTATTTTGCAGTACATAGTCAATCTATTCGATTGTGTCCTATTTTAAATTATGTTTTGTTTCTTCATCTATAGTACACAATCAACCTGTAAAACTATGTATCCTTCTATCCTATTTCAGTTTTATCTTTTATAGAATGTTGTTGACTAGGATGACTATGTCTTTTACATCCTAATTTATGGCCCTTTTTCATAGACTTTGTTGACTTAGTTGAATATGTACCTATTAGCTGATATTGATTTGTGTGTGGCTAAAAACATCCTTATTTTTACTCCTTATTTCTTGATCTTAGATTATTTCTTCAAGAATCATGAAATCCCCTATAAAAATCTTTTTGGATAACCTAAATCCATTTAAACACTATATGGGATATTCTTTTCTTCCTACCTTCACTCCCGAAAAGGATCCTCACTCTTGGAACACCTCTTTTCCTCCCCCATATTTCAATTACAACATGGTTCAAATAAATCTAATAGATGATATTGGTGGATAAAATCATTTTCATATTTATAAATATATTCCAATCTTGAGACATCTTACCATGATATGGGGATAATTGATACAAGACTACAAAATAACCCCATAGGAAATCTTCCACCTAGTGACCCTCCCCCTAATACCAATATGGGGAATCTTCCTCCCAACACTAACCCACCAATTGATACAACTCAAATTATTTAAAAAATAGTACAACAAATTAACATCATGTAAACATATAAAACCTCTCAAATGATGCAACTATAACATCATTTGATAAACATGGCTAACTAGTCTCCTATTCTTTGTAATGACCCTGTTGGGTTAGACATAGAAATACATGATTTTTTTTTTTAAAAAAATTAACATATATATCATAAATATATTACACCTAGAGAATCTAAAAAAATATCACATATATACTCAAGTGATAAAAATAGGTACACATTACATCTTATATCATAGATCTCTAATGTCATGAGAATGCTACATAAAGTAAATATAGAAAGTAGTAAAATAACTTAGCCATGCCTAATACAACTTTTCAATCACTAATGTAAATATACAATAAAAATTAATTATAATTATTCCTAAAATTACTCAATGATAATATCCAATCTAATGCAATGTACATAAATTAGATACATGTCTCCCCAGAGCATGAGTTCCCCAGACTCTAAGGTATTTATGGCAATCTCAAGTGTCATCTCAATAGGAGTACTATTGTGGGGAGGGAGAGAATCACCTAAGTAGTTTTTCACACCAACCATGGACCAAATATCCCAATCATAATCTCACATCAGATAATGGCCCTCTCTTTATAGATGAGTAGATAGTGACAACACAAGAATCCAAAGAGACTAACAAGTACCCGTGTGATGTATGATTCTAAACTAAACATGAAGTGTATCATAGAATTCCATTCTATTATAAGCATATCACACAAACATGTGAATCATACTCATGAAATGATAGTGTCTCACTAAACACACTTTGTCTAAAAGTTTTACAAATGATAAATAATAATTATCCAGATAAATCAAATTCATACACATCACTTAATCAAATTGCATTTATCTATCATTATGAGACTAGTAAGACAATGAAGTCCATATCACTCCTTAATATAAATCAGTAATGCATATTGGTTAAGTAAAACTCAAACATAAGATTAATTTAATATACATCCTATTCACACATATAATCAAACTAGATGCTAAACATAGGCGTAACCAAAGTATACATTTATTATATCAAATGTATGAATGAATCTTACATTATTTATATCCCATACTATAAATAATGACTATAGTCTATACCTCCTGGGTAGAATATACATAAATGTATATTTCAACTACCACAATTTTTTTTCAAACATACAACACAAATGATAACCCATATTACCATAGTCTAGTAATCTAAGACATAACCATTAGTTTTCCCTAGAACAATCATATTAAGTAGTCTTAAAATCATGGAAACATAAACAAATATACAATTATCTATATATAAAGAAGTAAGTCATAGTTAACATGGAACACAATAACATACCAAAATAACATTATTTAAACTCTCAAAGGTTGCATACACACATACACAAAGTCCTACCAACTATATAAAGCACACTATCCATAGAAAATACTAACATGTATACAACAAATCAATCAAATGTTGATATAAGTCTTGACATAACAATTATAGTATGTACCATCTAGATACAACATATTTTTATAATTTATTACCCTATGACATCCCATACTATTATAGGTTTCCAACTACATAACAATACACAATCCAAACTTATGATTTCAAGAAGCAAGTGACATGCATACAAAATAACAACTAAGCAAGTATGAAGCTATACCACTCAGGTATGCCCGAAGTTAAAACTGTATATTATCATTTAAATCAACACATCATATAATCATGAATCATGATGCACTTATTCATGCCAAATATGACCAACTATTAAAAACATGTTCACATCTACATAATTTATGTCGCACACAAGTATTCAATACAAAATACATAAAATCATAGTCAATCAAACATATACAAAAGAATAGAGAATTCATAAACCCATTATATAATTATTTTAAACATGTCATTCTATTAATTAGAAGACTATTTTAGTATAATTATAGTTTATAGTCCATCAGATACTTAAAGAATTATTATTACCATCATTATCAAAAGGTAAAATATGTATATTTGAGTCCTTTAAAAATGTCATGCTATTATTCCCTTAACTATTTTAATCAAGGATCTCCCATATACTTAGCTAAGTTTTTCATGAACAAGTCCTTTCAGTTGGTTGGGAATCTATATTTATACTGACATAATTCCTACAATTTTGAAGTTCTATGATTAATTGTTTAATGTTTGTAATCAAACTTAGAGGTGTATTACTTGATACACCCATATTCATTAAACACTTTAATTTATTTCTAACACTCAAGTAGATTATTTTATTTATGCATAAATTTTCTCCACAATATAAATGATATTATTAGCCTTTACAAATTTCAAGTAAGAGACTGGTCAATATAATTTTATTGACAGGCTATATAGAAATAATTTTTGTATTGTTAAGGGATAAGAAATCATAACACAATAACTAAGAGGGCATAAGCAAAATGTTATTTAATTCATCCTAGTTCTAAATGACCCAATTCCCAAGGAGTAAAGTAGTTATACCCATATAACATTTTTTTTAGATTTATAACTACATATTGGTTATAGCACTATAAGTGCCTTGAGTGACCATTTATCACATATATCATGACTAAACATGCATTATCTAGTTAGTTATATATCACTCTCTAGTGTAAGTTATCATTGTATTAAAATTATAATGGTGTATTCCCTACACCTGAAATATGACAACTAAAGGATATCTGATTAAATGTATGCATTATATATATGATGTGAAACTCAGATTAAAGTCTTTGCACACAAAAATATATCTCATAGAAGTCTACAGCCTAAAAATTAACATACCAAAATATTATTATACTAATATGGGGATATACTCCAATATATTCATTTTTAAAATAAATTTCACTGGTACCAAAATTTCTCTACTAATCTATATAGCTGATTAGATATTGAAAAATATGTCCACACAATTACACTGACAGAGTCATGAAGTCTACAACCATAATATACAAACCAGACACAATGAAGTCTACATTAATTCAACTCCTAATTCATGAATTGGAAATGATGAATCCAACTTGTTTAAAAAGACTACCAAAAATTAAATGGTACTATGATTATGTATACATAGCCAAATATAAATAATCACTTACACCATGACCTAAATTTACATCTAGCTAGATACACTTAGAAAAACATTACTTGGTAACCATATACTAGAAAAGTTATAATGAAAGTATATTCAAGAGTTTATACCACATACTTAGATCGCAAGTATAAAATCTATAAATATGACCATCTTGAGGTCAACCTCATGCATATGTGCCATGCTTATCCCACATACCATAGTGATTAGGACAATTTTTTGGGCTATATATATATATATATCATGCTATGAGGTTTATTTTCTATACTCAGCTAGAATTTTGATTTCATATAGATAAATATTTATATATATTTGTTAATCATAATTCCCAAAAGAGTCTCTTAATATGGCCCTATGTTATATTAATTGGGTTGATTCTAAAATTTGATAGGCTGGAGAAAATTTTGACACCAAAGGAATAACATCCTCAATAGGAAAATAATGATGCCACACACACACTCAGCTAATAAGAACTTATCTCATGATTATTAAAATAGACATCATGGAGGATTGGGGAATTCTTAAATGCCTAATAGAATTATGTTATTGTAATGATTTGTATTCTTTATTTATAGACAAATCTAGAACATTGAATGTTCATATGTTTTGTTAGAATACACTTTCATAAATAAGTTATATTATGCAGATAATCCCACATAGAATAGACATGGTTACCACATAAGATAGATAATATGATTTAGATGATAATCCCTTATAGAATAAGTTGAGTAAATAAGGTTAGTGCCATTAGCTATTAATGCAGTGCTTAAATCTCCACAATAACTTTATATTATTTCCTAAGCTAAAATAGTATAGTGACTTCAATATACACAATATTTTGAACTTACATATGATAAATTTTACAAAAAATTTCATTTATTTTCCATACCTGGTACAAGTATCTTTAGTGGTATGATTCAAAGGCTTCTCCTCCTTTCCACATTTTTTTTCTTCACTCACAATCTAGCTCCTCCTCCCATTGCCTACTCCATCATTATTTTCTTTCCAATTTATTAATAACACTTATGATATCTTTCCTTCCCATAAGTTTTTTCCTTTTTAAGCTCTTTTATTTTATATTTAAATCTATTTTAATCAAAGCATTATTATTATTATTATTATTATTATTATTATTATTATTATTTAAAATAGTTCTTTTTTTCTATTCTTCTATTTTTAAAGCATGATTTACTTTTTATTTTATTTTTAAATTCACTTTATTTCCATTTAAAAGGTTTAAATTTTCTAATTATTTAATAATAAATAATTTTTTAATAATAAATAATTATTTAATAAAAATAATTCATGATAATTATTTTGTAATAATTATCCCATTAACCTATCAATGCATTTGACCCTTTTAAGTTATATTTCCAACTGTTACATCAAATACTAATATTTTCACTATCATAAGGATAACTAGATATTATTACTATGACAAGTTGGTTATCCTACATCTGATAGCACCAACATAATGAACACAGACACACATCATAACATACAATAAAATTCATAAAGCAACACACACATGTACGAGATTATATCATCTACATGTAAATATGAACTAACACACACTCATAAATAATCATTTAATTATAGATAATATAAGAAATATGCTTACGCTATCCATCTAAATTATGTATCTAACATGAGTTACTTATGTGGTGTGTGCAAGGTCTCTACCAACTCTCTATTGACCCCCAATATCTTGATCTACATCACCCTTTTCAATGATGCTCTCCCTCTATCACACTCTGAGGGCTGAGTGTTCTTATGTCCAACTCACAATAAAAAGGTAGTTAGAACATAATAATCATCACACACACACACACACACACACACACACACACACACACACACACACACACACACACACACACACACACACACACACACACACACACACACCCCAACCCCAACCCCAACCACAACAACAACCACAACAACAACAACAACAACACCAATAACAAAATATAGCAAAAATGACAAATCAACATGATCATAAAGTAAGCATGTACTTACAAATAACCCATAATAATGTGATCATATAATCTAAGTAATATCCTACTACCCAATAATAATATCTATCTAAACTTAGTTTAAAATAACCAAATCTGAATTTGTCAGCTATGGATATCCACAAATAATCTAGCAAGTTTTTTTTGTCAAGGAATTAGGATGTAACATCCTTCCCCCTAAAGCTAGTCATCATTCTTGATGACTCTTATTCAAACATAAGTTCTAAATTAACACATTATTTAGTAAAGAAAAAACATGATATATAATATCAAATTAAGTAAATCAATGGAAATTACCTATAGAACTTGTCATAGTTCCTTCAAGTTATATTATTCCCAGAGTATTGGTCATACAAGACCCTACTAAATGACATTTTATTTTATGCAAAAATGGTTTGTGAGCATTACTTACTCTGTATGTTCTTTTCATGACCATCTTAGGGTCTAGAACCATCAAACAAGAGAAACCCAAATACTTAACTCAGTGTAAGTTATACCAACTTCTTAAGAGTACATAAGAACATCATTTAAGTCAAAGTAAATGACCAAGTAAAGTTTCACAAACTCAACACTTCTCTCTATCCTAGAGAGTGTTTTTCTCATTCTGGATAAAAATAGTTAGGGAACCTACCAAAAAATAATGTGTATAGTTAATACTATCACTACTTCATGTAACTTTAGATAAGTATAACATGTTAATACTATCATTTATTCAATCAGATCTCATAAAAAGTATGATAATGAATAAGAATGATAAATATAAGTATAAAAAAATCATATAATACTCATCCATATGGAATCTCTATTCACCGTATACATGTGTATGGCCAAACAACTAAATTTGATAAATTCTGCCTATCAAATTCTAGATTTGACAAGTCTATCTGTCGATCTAACTTATTACCAATAACTTGAATTAATGTGAGGCTAATTAGGATATTGTCCTATCACTTAAAACTCATGTTCCCAATTCACCACTCTTCTTTTAGGTCTCCATGACCTAATGATATTAAAATATGCACAATATTTTCAAATAATCAAAATTGTATGCTATCAAATCATTGAAAGTAAATATATATGCTAAATTATTCTAGATGTATCATCATACATACAAAATAATTCATGCAATAAATTCGTAATTGTATTAACTTACTGTTAGCCACACATAACTAGTATCATATTTCATAGTCTTAACTTATAGATTTATATTCATAGTTAAGAGAAAATAATGTTATAATTAACATAACATACATAGGCCAAGAATTACATTGTTCTTTTAGTCCTATAAATGAAACAATATCTCCTTGCTTGCTCAAATAGCACATAACAAGCTAAAGGTTTATTCCAATCCCTAGATTGACAAGGTGTTTTGCACCTCCTATACCCTACTTGCTTCTGGTGAAAGATACAAAAATATCTCTTTAAAATAACATGTATTAAGAAAAATAAATCAATATCAATCAAGTTAAAGGTGAATAATAACATAATAATTATAATTATAATCATATATATATATATATATATATATATATATATATATATATATATATATATATATATATATATCAAAGATTATAATTATAATTATTATGTCATAATTGAAAATTAGAAAGCTATCATCTCAAAAAATCCTACATATATTCATAGGGTAAAATAAAACACTACAACTCAATGTTGCCAAAGCAATTCCTACTTACCAAATTTATAAGTATGGTATCTCAATCTATTTTCTCAACCAAAAGAGATAAATTTCTAACCATAAATATGTATCCATCCATATAATATAACTCATCTCATATTAAGAGTAGAAAAAATTCTCCCACCATCTTCAAGGGAGTATAGTCAAGCAACATACAAAAACAAATTATCATTTAAGAGAACATTAAAATCAACAACATGTAAATAAGACTCCTCTCAGTAGAATCATAATGACATCAAAGGAGAGTGAGATAATAACGACTCATATATAATTTAACTAAGGGAGATGACACTTCTTCCTAAACCAAATAACTTAAGGGTGTTAATCCTCAAACAAGCTCCCATAACATAGGGACTTTTAAACAAATCAATAACACTATACTACAAGAAAATTCCCACCGCACTAGGTAATGCCAAAACTAAAATTGGTATTATCAAATTTTCCATTCCTAGGATTATTGAAAATAAGGCATACTATTAAAACTCAATATATATAAAGTGAGAATCATCATTAATTTAAAAACACTCACAACACAAAACACAAATGGTGAAGGTGATCTAATTACCAAGAAGGATGTAACACACTCAAGGTGTTTGATCTAAGTGATCAACTATGGTATAAAGATTTTG